>RWGZ01000929.1:178404-322237 GCA_009725065.1 Utricularia reniformis | reverse complement strand
TTGTGGGACAACTTAGGCTACAAGATAAGGCGAAGATACAAAGATTTTTATGTGGAAACACTAAAATAAGGTAAAAAATCACGGTGCTAAGAGAAAAGATTCTCGATGAATGCACTATAAGGGCATTGTACAACAAGAAATAGTACAACGCGGATGAATGATGTGCACGATGTAACAACTAGGAAGGAAAGGTTCATGATTTAGAGAGTGATTACCCAAGAAAAACCAACCCTTATCTCAACCAACTGAACTTATACTTATATATCTTTCCAATGGTTGGGATGTCTTTTACATGTTCCTCATTGTCACCTCCATTAGTTGTTAGAACCATCAAATAAGATAACGTCTGCAATGATTGAGTATATCCCGTAACGGTCGTCGGTTTAATTAAACCATGCGAGCTTGTTTACCCTCTCATGCTTGCTCTAAGCACTGTAAGGACCGAACCATTTCACAATCTATGGTAACCGCTCTTTTACTTAGAAGATCCTCCTCTCCTCGTTTTGTGCTCATGGAACATGCCATATACTCTATGGACTAGGCTCATTCTTCTATAGTGTCCAGTTATCCTACACTATATCATGTTAGCCAAAGACTACCCTAGGTTGCTCCAAGTCATTGGTTAAATCCACATAACTAGACCCGGTCTCGGTTTCCCTATCAAAATTAAATATAGCTAAAGATATCAATCATATTTGCAAATTTATGGGTAATTTCTTTCATAATGATCAAAATTGGCAATCATACAACTTGTTAAATCGTAGTGTTTTTTTATAAATGATATAAATTGCGAATTTAGAAAATTTGATGGGCAAAAAATAAAATTTATTACATGTTGATATATTTAATCATTATAAAATTTATGGTTCATAATTAAACTTTAGATTAGTTTTTTTTCATTTTGTTTTATTTATTTGATTGCTAATTCGAATTAATTCTAGTATAATTAAAATTTACTATATTGGCATACGTATTTAATTGAGAAAAAATCAAATGAAAATCTCGAATCTTGATTGAGTAAACAATAAATATGGATTTTATCATATAAGGATAAACAATGGTTAGAAACGTTGTGGAATATAAAATGTGTAAAACCATTAGGAATCATTTTTGTTAATAAGACCAAACTTAATAGTAATTCACATATTTAATTTGTAATGTTTTTAAAATGAATAATAAAAAATTCGAAAGATTAAAAATAAAATATAACACTTTATTGAAATTGATGAGACCTTCGGAGCCCGGTATACCGAACCTGGTTAGACCCAAGCTTAGCCAGGCCAGCCCAAGTGACATAAGCCGAACTTGGAGGCCCAGATCCAGCTCACGAGAATGGACGGCCTAGCGAGAACAGTTGGGTCAGAAGGGTGGTTCCTACTGAACGGGACCGATCGATACTGTCGAGCTTTCTTCTCCTCATCGGAACCGATCAGTCGAGGACGCACAGACTATGCTTCGGGCCATCCACACTCCCCAACATGTGACAATAGCCACTGATGATCCTGTCGGAGGCGTGCGTGACAGAGTCGAACGAGCCTTCTATTGGTCTGGAGACAGCCGACTAGTAGCGCCGAAAGGCCTAGCGCCGCGCAGCCGTATAAAGCCATGCCCGGCGGTTGTCTCGCCGACACGAGCCGACCTAGCCGCATGGAACAAGCACAAAATGACACACTACTGTTCACAGCGCAGAAAAGGCATATAAAGGGGGCACTTGGGGAGCAAAGAAAGGACTCTCTCTCTTTTTCCTCTTCTTATTGGCCGGCTATCGATTTATTTTCGATAAGTTTTCTGCCCCTCGTTGTCTAAAGAACAAGCATGATGTTTGTAATTTACAAATTGCTTATTGAATCGATTAAGGGCATTTTCAACCCTTAATCAAGTGGTTTTTCTCCCCATCCTTTTGGAGTTTTCTACTCTAAAATTGTCTTGCCCCTTTTACATTTGATTCATAATCATCTTCCACATATTAAACAAATTGAAACCGAGTTCGTCTTGCAACGAACCGGATGACTGTTGATACTCCCGGTTTTCGAACCACAACAGTTTGGCACCGTTCGTGGGGAGACTTTCTAATCCCCATTCGAGGTCATTTCCCGGGATAGGATAACCAAAGGCATGACAACCTGAACTTCGGCGAACAATAGTTATATGCTTCCCAACAGCCATCCAGCATCAACGTTCTCTTTGCAGGACCTGGAAGATGTTGTCAGGAAAGTAGTAATCGAAGTTACGTCGGAGAGGAGTGGAACAGAACCACCAGCTATCACAAGTCATGTTCCAGCAAGCAGAGGGTACGAAAGCGACCCTGACACGCGAAGCTCTAATGAAGAGGAGATTATCTAGCGTGGAGTGACAATGAGGAGGCAGAGATACCAATCTACTCAACCTCCTCCAATTAGAACACCAACTCCCGTTCCTGGGACTGATCAGGAACAGATGCAGAGACTCATAGACGAACTTACCAGGGAGTTGGAAACCCTGCGAACGCAGAGTGATTGCGGGCCCAGTTTTGGGCGCAATCCTGGGCTATTCGATCGTGCCATGGATGCCCCGATTAGGCGGAGCAAGGATGATGATTGGCGGCATAATCTGCATGTAGCCCAGACATCATCCCAGCAATCTGGAGGTGTCTCCGCCGTGCTGGGAGATCTGATGCTCCCTTTTTCTGAAGAGATCTGGGCGATAGTTCCCGATCGATACTACTGCAACCCGGAGGGGTTGCCAATATTTCGAGGTGACGGCGATCCGATCGATCACGTCGCAGAGTTTGATCTGAGGATGGGGAAAGTTCGGGCCTCTGACTCTTTGAAGTGCCGCATCTTCGTGGCTGGACTACTAGGCGATTCCCGGACATAGTTCAAGAACCTACCGACCCGATCCATACAATCGTATGGCGGATTCATCCTAGCTTTCTCGGAACAGTTTGCTCCAAACGTTGGTCCGCCTCGAAATAGGCAGGAACTATACAGCTTGAAATACACCCCGACAAAGATGAGTCTCCGGTCTTTCATGGAGAAGTTCAGCAGAACCGCCCGGGGTATCAAGCTGGAGCTCCGAGACAAAATCAACATTTTACAACAGGTCCTGGGACCGTGCGACCTTTCGGTCAGCCTTGTGAAGAGGCCACCGTCCACCTTGGGAAAGTTCTTCAGAAAATCAACAAGTATATCAATGTGGACGAAGCGCTGGGAGGTGGATATCGGAAGCCTAGCAGGAATTCTGATCCCGTAGGCGATCATAGGGTTTCTTACCCTACGAAGCAGCCGCGAGAAGTAGCGGCTGTGACTAAGAAGTACAATGCCCTTATAGTGCATTCATCGAGAATCTTTTCTCTTAGCACCGTGATTTTTTACCTTATTTTAGTGTTTCCACATAAAAATCTTGGCCGGCAACATCGACTGATACAGATGGTGGTTTATGGGTTTAGATCTGGACTCGGGTACATTGTGATGCTTGATGTTATGTCATTCAACGGCGGCGTGTTGCTTGCGGCGGTTGCAGGCCATTGCGTTGGATTTTTATGTTTTGGGAAATGGAGTCATGCGGCGGCGGAGACTGGAAAGAACACTACTCCATTGGTGAACCCAGGGTGCGTGTGATCTTAGACGTGCTTACGGCTTGATGCAGATTACATTTTGTAAATAAATACTTAATTACGAAAATCCAAATATTGAGTCTTCAATTATTCGTTTTAAGATATATATATCACTAATATATCTTTTGTGGTCCGAAAACCGGGGTATCAATAGTCGTCTGGTTCGTTGCAAGACGAACTCGATTTTAATTTGTTTAACATGTAGAAGACGATTACGAATCAAATGTAAAAGGGGTAAGACAATTTAGCGTGAAAAACCCAAAAGGATGGGAAGAAAACCACTTGATTAAGGGTTGAAAATGCCCTTAATCGATTCAATAAGCAAATTGTAAATTACAAACATCATGTTTGTTCTTTAGACAACGAGGGGCAAAAAACTTATCGAAAATAAATCGATAGCCGGCCAATAAGAAGAGGAAAAAGAGAGAGTCTTTTCTTTGCTCCCCAAATGCCCCATTTATACGCCTTTTATGCCGTGTGAACAGTAGCGTGTCGTTTTGTGCTTGTCCCATGCGGCTGAGTCGGCTCGTGTCGGGCGGGACAACAGCCGGGCATGGCTTTATACGGCTGCGCAACGCTAGGGCTTTCGGCGCTACTAGTCGGCTGTCTCCATACCAATAGAAGGCTCGTACGAATATGTCAGGCACGCCTCCGACAAGATCATTAGTGGCTATTGTCACATATTGAGGAGTGTGGATGGCCCGAAGCATAGTATGTGCGTCCTGGACCGATCGGTCCCGATGAGGAGAAGAAAGCCCGACCCTATCGGTCGGTCCCGGTCAGTAGGAATGGCCCTTCGGGCCCAATTGTTCTCACTGGGCCGTCCATTCTTCTGCGCTGGATATGGGCCTCCAAGTTAGGTTTATGTCACTTGGGTTGGCGTCGCTAAGCTTGGGCCTAATCAGGTTCGGGGTACTAGACTCCGAAGGTCTCATCACTAGCCCTCAGACTCTGTCGCCACCATGGTGGTGATGTGAGTTCGACAGTCAGATTGAGAGCGTTTGAGGTAGGAGTGCCCGATCGAACTAATAGAGGACTGTTCCCGAACGGGTTGTGACGACGTCCTTGATGTCCGATCCTATACTTAAGAAATTTCTGAGCGTTAACTTTCAAATTTGAAATCTGTAACGGTTATGGGTAAAAGCGTAATTCTGGGCTCTATAGTAGCCTGCGTCTTTTCGTATTCCAAAGAGAGGACAGGCCGTCAGACTGCAGCCACCTGAAGTATTGACGTGTCAACCTGTGAGTGGACAATGCGCTGGAATAAAAGTCGGGATTTCTGCTCTGTGCAACCATTGTTGTAACTCGCGAAAAAATCTCTGAGCCCTAGAACTCTCTAGCGATTTTGCTCGACCGTCTTCCAACTCCGATCTCATTACAAATCCTAAGGTAACCATTCATGGGACCTCGTAGGGCTAGATATCCGATTGTTTCTGAGATGGACCTCGAAGTATTTCGGGCAAAATTCTCAATCCCTGCCCATTATCCCATATGGCGGGGGAAGGAAGACGTTCCCTGCTTCCTTCCCGCATAGATGAATGTTCCGGCTAACGCCATACCCGTTAGCTATGCCTCCCTGAGGTCCGGCCTTTGATTTCCCCTCCATCCTTTCGTCGTGGCCGTACTTCGGGAGATTCATTGCCCAACCTTCGCTCTTTTTAGGGGCAGTTATGTTTATATAGTCACCTTTATATTTTATTGTCATAAACAGGGGGTAGAACCAACCCTAAAAGATTTTTTCAACCAATTATTGGTAGGATCCCGAAGGGGAAAGAGATTGTTAGGGGGTTGCAGGTTGTATTATATAGCGACCCGAACGAAGGATTGTATTATTGTTGACAAGGAAGATTCCTTCATGAATGGGAGTCTTGCTATGTCTGGATAGACATCCCAAGGGAAGACCTATTGAAGGTCATCTTCTTAACCTCCCATCCTGACATCGGGAAGCTTGACCGAAACTGGTTCAACCCATCCCGCCAGGATATTGCCAATACCTTGGCAATACTTCCTCCTCCCGAAAAGCGTCTGAAACGAAAAGACATACTTCGGGAGAATAAGCTTCTAGAGATAGGGGTAACAGGAAAGACCGGTGCCCCTGCCCCGAAGGGGATATCCTCTAGCTCCGACTCATCAGGGCCCGATCACTGTATCATCGCATTATTAGGGCCGGGTACTTTTGGCCAATCTCCTCGAAGATGCTAAGAAGTACACCAGGCGTTGCGTTTCTTGCCAACACCACTCTCCGGTCCCCCAAATGCCAGGAGCACCCCTGTCAATGACTCTACTTCATTGTCCATTTGATAGATGGGGTATTGATATCTTGGGACCGTTCCCCAGATCGATCCAGCAGCGGAAGTTCTGCATAGTAGCGGTCGAATATTATACAAAGTGGATCGAGGCTGAAGCGGTAGCTATTATTTCCGAAAAGGTTGTGAATCACTTCCTATGGAGGAACATTATAAGTCGCTTTGGAGTGTCTCGGGCTCTTGTATCAGATAATGGACTTCAATTCCACGGTAAAGCCGTTCGGGATCTTTGCGTCAGATTGGGTATTGCTCAACATTTCTCGTCAGTGGCTCACCCCTAGTCTAACGGATTGACGGAGGTCTCCAACAAAGATATCTTGAAGAGATTGAAAACTAAATTGGAAGATTTGGGAGGAAAGTGGCCCGATCACATCTACGAGGTTCTATGGGCTTAAAGGACCACACCCCGCTCAACGACTCAGAAATCTTCATTTTCTTTGGTATACGGATCCGAGGCGGTTAGTCCAGTGGAAGTGGTCATACGATCACCTTGAATAACCCAATATGACGAGAATCTGAATGATGAACAAAGATCCTTGGACTTGGAAATGATTGAAGAGAAACGGAACGCCATCTATGCGCGTATGTGTTCTTATCAGCGAGCTATGGAGCTGGCTCATAACAAACGAGTCCACCCAGAGAATTTTCTGAAGACGATCTCTTTTTCAGGAATGTGAGGGTTTAGAGAAACGTTGGAAAGCTAGACAGAAATTGGGAAGGGCCCTATCGGGTCCTAAAGAACTTAGGGACTAGAGCTTATAAGTTAGAAACCTTGGATTGGAGCGAGATCCCCAGAACCTGGAATGTTATGAACTTACGGCGATATTTTATATAAAACCTTTGACGATTATTTGTAAATTCTGAACCGTAAAATGTTTTCTCATATATGAATAAGTTACAATAGATGCAATACAAACTATTTCTATCTAGGAGAGTGACCAATCTTGAAGTTGGATTTTCTGGACGGGTCTGGACTTGTGACTATAGCTATCCGACCATAAGGCTCTCAAGTAGTGTGACCGCTCTGACAAGTCAGTTGCTTCCAGGCTTGTTGAGTACTTAGATGGATTGTAAAACTCCTAAAACTTACTACGAACTTAATCTCCCATTCGATGGCACCCACAACCTAGAAACAGATGTTGCTTCTTTGTGCTTAACCATACACGAGATAGCAGAGACATGGTTAGCTAGTCAAACTGCAAACCAAAGCTCGCCATGGGACTATTTTCAGAACCGGATCTTCGTTTAAGCTTCGTTTAAGGTCATAATATTTTACAGGGACGGACTCAAGTGTGATCCGTTAGCGCAGTTAAAATCTCTTAACTTATTAAGCCCAACAAAACTATCAGTTAAGTTACGAGGACCGTTCGGTCCGGGTTCAGCGTCAACCCTGATATTATACTTTGAAGAAATATTTTATTAAAGAAATGGAGTTTACAAAGGCAAATACAGACAGAAAGGGACTTGAAAATCGGAGTTCTAATCTATTTGTCCTTCTTCACTGTCTGCTTCTCCAGACTTCTCCGCGATCCATGCCTTGAGATTTTCTATCTTTTTCCCCCTTTCTTCAACTATCTCATTGACCGATCTCTCTATCAGGTCAAAAAGGGGAAAGTTGGGATCGTTTTCCAATGGGGGTTCTTCTAGCTCGGGGATCTCACGGAAGCTTCCATCCTTGGTTAGGGGGTCTATCGTCTCCCAACACTCATCTTCGGGATCCAGACCAAACTTGCTGATCATCTGGTCCTTCATATTATCCATGTATTGCGAGACGCTCAGTCCATAAACGTTTGCCGCTAAGGCAAACATCAGCGGCGATCGGGCAAAACGCTGAAGGGCTTCCCGAACTGCTCCCTCAGTTGCTTCTTTGCCCCTAACAAGTTCTTCCTTTAAGGCATCCTTTTTTTCCTGGAACCGAAGGAGAAGTCTGTTGCTCTCGTTAGATAATTCTTGGATCTGACACTCCAGTTGCAAAACGTGGGCCGTTGCGCAGTTCGCAGCCGCTTGGGCCTCTCCCCGCCTTGGAAGTAGCTAGTGAAAGCTCAGTGCCCGCCCTAAGCAGCTCTCCGTTCAAACGGTCCCGATCGGCCCGGACCGATTCCAGCTCTTGTTGTTTGATCTCTACTTGCCGTTGAGCTAAAGCAAGTGGCTGCGAACGGAAGCCGAAGTTGTGTTTCGGCTTAGCTGGACAGCAGCGGCAAGATCCATTGCCCTTCTATGTGCCTGCAAGAAGCAGCCTCGATCAGAACGGAACCCGATCGGGCGGCGAAAGTTGAAGATAACTTACCACTGCCTGGGATTCAAGATACGACAGCACTAGGCCGGAGATTGCGCCGTCGATACCATGTGGGTTTTTTCTCCCCAAAATCCGGTTCTCTTCAAGGGCAGCGTCTTTCCAAGATGGGGGGACCCTCTTCGGTCCCCGCGCCTTTGAAACAGAAGCCACCTTCTCCTGGATGGCGTCCAAGATGGATTTCGGTCTCGAGGTTGATGGGGCCGACCTCTCCCCAATGGAGATCCCTTTCACTCGGATCGGGGCTGTGGGCCTAGTCACAGCCGATCGCAACCTCTTGTATTACTTCGGGGCATCCTCTTCGGGGCCCCGCTTGCTCTGGCGGTTGGGGGAACAGGAGGCTTTGATACTCTGTCTCCCAAGCTGGAGGATGGAGGAACATCTTCCCCCTGAATCGACCCCTGCAGCAACAACCGCACGACGTTATGATTCAGAGGGGAGTTATCCAAATTCTGTGAATAGCGGGAAGGCCTAACGAGAGAATTCTTTTCGAAATCACCTCGTCCACCTCATCCATTGATCAGGGTTCAGGCCTATGACTGCTGGAGCTTCCCGCGGATTGTGAGGGTCCAGCACCGGCGTTGTACTTTGGCTTGGATGCTTGTAGCTGAGCGTCCTTTTTGGCCTTTGCAGCAGCAGCCAACGCAGCAAGTCGGTTTCCATACATCATATCGGTGGAATCTGTAAAAGAAAGATAATAAGGACCAGGAGATATGAACTAAAAGAAGGCAAAGTCCTACCCGATCCTTCTGACCCCGACGAGTCGGAGCTAGAGGATATCCCCTTCGGGGCAGGGGCACCGGTCCTTCCTGCTACCCCTATCTCTAGAAGCTTATTCTCCGAAGTATGTCTATTCGTTTCAGATGCTTTTCGGGAGGAGGAAGTATTGCCAAGGTATTGGCAATATCCTGGCGGGATGGGTTGAACCAGTTTCGGTCAAGCTTCCCGATGTCAGGATGGGAGGTTAAGAAGGTGACCTTCAATAGGTCTTCCCTCGGGATGTCTATCCAGACATAGCAAGACTCCCATTCATGAAGGGAATCTTCCTTGTCAACAATAATACAATCCTTCGTTCGGATCGCAATATAATACAACCTGAAACCCCCTAACAATCTCTTTCCCCTTCGGGATCCTACCAATAATTGGTTGAAAAAATCTTTTAAGGTTGGTTCTACCCCCTGTTTATGACAATAAAAGATAAATGTGACTATAAAAACATAACTGCCCCTAAAAAGAGCGAAGGTTGGGCAATGAATCTCCCGAAGTACGGCCGTGACGAAAGGATGGAGGGGGAATCACACGCCGGACCTCAGGGAGGCATAGCTAACGGGTATAGCGTTAGCCGGAACATTCATCTATGCGGGAAGGAAGCAGGGAACGTCATCCTTCCCCCGCCATATGGGATAATGGGCAGGGATTGAGAACTTTTCCCGAAATACTTCGAGGTCCATCTCAGATACAATCGGATATCTAGCCCTACGAGGTGCCATGAATGGTTACCTTAGGATTTGTAATGAGATCGGAGTTGGAAGACGGTCGAGCAAAATCGCTAGAGATTTCTAGTGATGAGACCTTCGGAGTCCAGTACCCCGAACCTGATTAGGCCCAAGCTTAGCGAGGCCAACCCAAGTGACATAAACCTAACTTGGAGGCCCAAATCCAGCTCAGGAGAATGGACTGCCCAACGAGAACAATTGGGCCCGAAGGGCCGTTCCTACTGACCGAGACCGATCGATAGGGTCGGGCTTTCTTCTCCTCATCGGGACCGATCGGTCCAGGACGCACACACTATGCTTCGGGCCATCCACACTCCTCAATATGTGACAATAGCCACTAATGATCCTGTCGAAGGCGTGTCTGACATAGTCGTACGAGCCTTCTATTGGTATGGAGACAGCCGACTAGTAGCGCCGAAAGCCCTAGCGCTGCGCAGCCGTATAAAGCCATGCCCGGCGGTTGTCCCACCCGACACGAGCCGACCCAGCCACATGGGACAAATACAAAACGACACGCTACTGTTCACACGGCAGAAAAGGCGTATAAATGGGGCATTTGGGGAGCAAAGAAAAGACTCTCTCTTTTTCCTCTTCTTATTGGCCGGCTATCGATTTATTTTCGATAAGTTTTTTGCCCCTCGTTGTCTAAAGAACAAACATGATGTTTGTAATTTACAATTTGCTTTTTGAATCGATTAAGGGCATTTTCAACCCTTAATCAAGTGGTTTTCTTCCCATCCTTTTGGGTTTTTCACTCTAAAATTGTCTTACATCTTTTAAATTTTATTCGTAATCGTATTCTACATATTAAACAAATTAAAATCGAGTTTGTCTTGCAACGAAACAGACGACTATTGATACCCCGGTTTTTGGACCACAAAAGATATATTAGTGATATATATATCTTAAAACGAATAATTGAAGACTCAATATCTGGATTTTCGTAATTAAGTATTTATTTACAAAATGTAATCTGCATCAAGCCGTAAGCACGTCTAAGATCACACGCACCCTGGGTTCACCAATGGAGTAGTGTTCTTTCCAGTCTCCGCCGCCGCGTGACTCCATTTCCCAAAACATAAAAATCCAACGCAGTGGCCTGCAACCGCCGCAAGGAACACGCCGCCGTTGAATGACATAACAGCAAGCATCACAATGTACCCGAGTCCAGCTCTAAACCCATAAACCACCATCTGTATCAGTCGATGTTGCCGGCCAAGATCGAGTCCACGGCCTAGCCATTCTGAGATGACGGCTAACAAGAATATCACCACGAGGGCCAGTATATACATCCCGACCCGGCCGTATCCCGGCCAACCAGCGAAGAGAATCTCCGTGTTGGATCCCCAGAAGAAGGTCATATGCATCATCGTCATCATATGATTACGGTCACCGGAGTGTTGCTGGGGAGATCCCATGGCGTGCTTATGATGACCGGCGTTCATTTGTAAGAAATTGTTGGTTAGAAAAGGCGATGTGATCGGGGCAAATTTGTGGCTCTGTTTTCGCTTTCGGGATGCAGTACATGTACTGCTTTACTAAACTGTAGCAAGAAGTTATTCTTTTCTTTCACTTCAATTTTCAATATTTAGTTTATATTTATGATATTTTATTTTAGATTTAATTATTGAGATTATATATTACAAAAAATAAGTTGAATATTTCATATTTAGTGAAATGATTAATTGAATACAGAATGTTAACTGTTTTTTAAGTGAAATTGATTTAGTTACTAAAATAATTTAGTTTTAATTATATTTGTATATCCTCAGTTAAATACAGAATATTTATTAAAAAATTTAAATGATGTATTGAATTTAGGCACTACATATTAGTGATATACACGATACCCAGATTGTTCAATGACTATGAATTTTCAATTTATTATCGTAACATTGTTGAACAACTATCAACCCATATTAAATCAATGAGAAATTGACAATTGAAGAAGAAAACTTTTTCTGACGTTTGAATGAATGCATTATTAAGTTAAGGTAATTTATTAAGATTAATTGTATATATTTTTTATTACAGTATCTAAAAAGTTGAATTAGGATTGAATTAACAAACAGCCAGTAAATATTCCTTTGAAGAATCACTAAATATACAATTTAATTATCAATTTATTCAGCTTAAAGATATAAATATTTTCTCACCATTGGCGGATTTGAAAATTTTATTCAGTGGTTGATAAAACATCAATAAAATGGTGAGAAAATATTTTTGAAATCAATTAATTCAATTAGTAATAAATTAATTGAATTGATAAAATATCAATATAATTTATTGATGTTTTCACTAAAATATTTTCTCACCATTGGCGGATTTGATAATATAATTTATTCAGCTGTTAGTCATTGTTGATTTGAAAATTATATAAAAATGAATAATATAATTGGAAAAGTCGATAATAGATACATATTTTAGTATTTATATAATACTATTACTAATAATAATAATTTATATGTAAAGTTGGAAATGGTGTTATAATTGTAAGAAATAACGGAAATTATAAACTTTAGCATCTGGTCCAAATTTTTTGTTTTATTGCACGGTTTATTATGCATAACAACAAAGAAAAAGGTATGAGAACAAAACCCATGTTGGAGGCGTAAGATTCCTTTTACAGAAACCAAAATAAGATAATAAACCGAAAAACAAACCCTGATCAAGACCCGGTAAACTGCAAAGCAGATCCAATTACACATCTTTAAGTTTACTTAATCAAGTATCTTTTGGGTTTGGTGTAGACCAAGTAATCCCAGATAATATACGGGTTGAATGAGTAAAATGTATTTTAGATATTAAGACCCAAATGAAATTATTTCTACTTTATTGATGATAGGAAAATTAATTTAAATATTTATTAATTCTTTGATATCAAAATAACGTAATTCCTACTACTTTATGACAGTTAATATTTAATATTTTTTCCTTTACTAATTTATTTTTATTTCGATTCAATAATAAAAAAAACATTTTTGGTTAGGATTCACGGACATACCCATATGTTTAGACTCAAAACGAGTTCGTCGGTATATCTATCGATATATGAAATATTAGAGATCACAGGTGATGGGAACCCCTCTAACTGGGTACCACAATATATGCCCGGCCCACGTGGAGAATCCAATCAAACGAAAAAACCCGACCCAAACTAGGCAAGGTCCAAGAGAGAGTTCAATTGCCGAAGAAAACTAAGTGTTGAATCAGTTCCTTGTGCGTAGTCTGCATCTCTATAATGCATAGGAAAGTTGACAATATTCATTGAGACACACTATTAGGGATGATTCCTATTTTAATTAAGCTAACCGTGGAACTAACGAGATATAAGCAAACCTTTGGATATNTATACGAGGATGGGCCCACAATGTGTGGGCTTACGTCCTCGGGAGAGCGAAGCTCTACCTTGGTTTTCACTATGATATTCAATGAATACAAGTACAATGATGTGGTAACAATAATCCAGATGAAAATGGCTCGGAAAACGATCGAAAACACTCCGTTGCGCCCGAAAGGGATGCAGTCGCGAGTTGTGGTCAACAACTCGTGAGAAAGTGGGCAACAACTCGCGAGTGCAGGTCATAGAACAACGACTCAAGAGTCAGTGTGGGATAACAACAAGTCGCGACTCCGGCAGAGGAAGCAGGCAGCAAGTCGCGACTACATGCAATAAGTCGCGGGTGCAAGTAGAAACAAGTCGCGAATGACAACAAGTCACGACTTTTCAGTATGCAAAAAAGTAACACTTTGCATTGGGAAGCATGAGAACAATCTGAACCCCTTCCAAATGCACTAGGACTTGTATTTATAGAGAAAATCAGCTTAACTTCACTTACTTAAGCTCATTAGCCCAATTTTACTTCACTTAACCCAAGACCTTTAAATAACCTCTAATTATATTGAAATAAATGTCATATTGTCTTGAAGTTTCGGGAATCCATCCCGGTCGAGAGTTTAGTCGTAAATGCGATGAGAAAATACCGGAAAATCTCATATATTAGTTCTTTGCCTCCAAACAGTGAATACGCAGCCGCATTACATCATTGCACCAGACCAATGTGCTCCTGTGTGGCAAATTACGAAAATACCCCTGACCCTGTCCGGGGCCGAAATAATCCAAAACATCTCAAAACACTTACATAAGCCTTATATGGGGTCCAGCATGCCTGCATTACGAGAAAACCCCCGAAAACGCGTCGCGATAAACATATAAAAATACCGAAAATATCACATAACCACGTCGAATGAGCCCCGAGGTTAACATAATTACATAAATAATCCTCGGGCAATATCAATAGTCCCCTGGTGTTCAAATTCAGATTTTGAGTCGTAAACCATATAACATTAGCTCGTCCCGAAAGCCGATTATTGTTCGGGAGCTCCAATGAAGAAATCCTTAGTACGGTTGAAATCCTCTCGTCAATACGATCATTTTGACACTAAGAATGTCAGATTCTGAGATCGGGTGAAAATTTTGGTATTTTTCGACTCGGGATTTCCCCCTATAAATACTCTGTACACCTCTCATAACTCACCCTCTCGCGCGGAGTCCTGAGATCTTGCGACTTATCGTACCACAACTCGCGACTACTGTGCCACTCGTGACATTTCGTTAATAACTCCCGAACAGTTTACTTCACACCATTTTAACTCGCAACAAGTCGCGACCAACTGCGACTACTCGCGACTACGGACTTGAACAGTACCAGAACCGGTTTGCTTGCAACAACTCGCGACTGTCTTCGCTGAACAATAATTCTCGCAAATTTTTGCCAACAACTCACGAGACACTTAATAAAATTTGTAAAAATAATTCTAAACATAATTTTGAACTAAATTTACCAATGACTTCCAATTCCGCCGAATCTTCGAGCTGCGGCACTTCATCCTCAGATCATTCTGAATCCTCATCCGGTTCGGGGAGTTCCGATTCGATCATGGCTCCTTTTGTTCCCAGCCTTTCAACCTTTAATTCTCACATTTTCGAGAGGATCGCTCGTCTCGAAAGCACCTTCGGCCCTCAAAGTTCCGCGGTCAAAGCCCTAAAATCTTTTGACCAAACTTATAGCATGCATGCTCGGAAGTGGATATCGGTTATTGAACGATATCATCTCCCTTCCGACTGTGTCTTATACCAACCCGAGCCTACCGACCGCCATTTGCCTCCTCCGATCGCCACCCACACTATTTGTCTTGAATATTTAGAGTGTTGCCTTTGTTTTCCTCTTCATCCTTTCGTTGTAGAGTTGTCACGCATCTACAAATTCATCTTTTCCAACTGAACCCTAACTCAACCTCTTTTGTCGTCGCCTTCATAATATTCATGGAGGTGAATTGTATTCTTTTGACTATAGACCTTTTCTTCCAAATTTTTCACATTAGTACTGCTGTCAATTTCGGTGCCCAGGGTTGTATATTCTTCCGCCCGAGGCACAAGAAAAGTCCATTTCCTTTTTCTACTCCCTAGTCCAATCACGACTAGAAAAGACATTTCTTTTTTGTTTGCGGTGTGGGGCTACGAGGCTGTCTCCTCTTAGTCTTCCTTGGTGGTTCCCTATTGAAGGGGAACCATTTTTTCCCGAAGCTTATGGCCCCATTCCCCAGACGGCTATTCTGAGGCCTTTGAGGAAGGCACTCCTCGATTGTACTAGGTCAGACGGCGCTGACTGGACCGCGAAGACCTTATTTTATGCCCCGATCTTGGTTTTTTTCAACCTCCTTCCGATCCCTCCCCATATAGTAGAGAATTATTAGGTATCTGAACCGCATATTTATATATGGACTAACTCAATAATTCTTCTTTGATAGGAAAGAACCTTAGGAACTTGATTCACACTCGCTTTTAATTTCTACTTCGTGTTTCTCACTTAACTTACTTGTCTTGCAGATAAAATAATGGCTTCAGCTAAGGACAAATTAAAAAGGGGGGACCGGCTGAATTTTCTCCTTGATATAGTTGCGGAGAATGATGAGCTCATCTTTGAGGCACCCCCGGGGGCTCGGAACCGATCTTCTATGGCCGAGCTGTCGTCGAGTTTACAAGGAGCGGCGTCCCCGACTGGGGAAATAAGACATGCTACTCCTCCACCGCCACAATCTGCTGCAACGATGGCCAATCCCGAGCCGGTGAATCAGGAGCTTGCTGCAGAAATTGCTGAGAGTCCTGAAGATCTAATTCCCATATCTCAGCGATTAGAATATACTATTGGGAGCCCACCACCGATGAAGGCATGTATGACTTTGCAGAGACACTAGTTGACATCATCGGGGACGATGAGGAGGACGAGATTAGTGAGGGTCGGCCAATGGATCTGGTAGTGGCGGAAAAACGCCAAGAAACCCGTCCGGAGGGAGAAACTAGCCAAGACGCCCATCCAGACAAAGGGAAAAGACTGGTGGGAGATCCTACTGTCCTGGAGGTCGCGGAACCCAAACAAAGTGGGTTAACCGCTGATTTCATCGATGCCTTCCGCATACGAGATATCCCAAGATTAACTGTTAAGGAATGGCTCGATATGGGACGCTGGGCCGGCTTTGTATTGGTCAAAGATGGACTTACCTTTCGAATTCCGAAAGGTGATAACGTATCGAATCGGCCGAACCTGGCATATTTGGAGCAGAACCCAGAGTTGCCGCCTCGCGGTCGGGATGACGACACGGTGTTTACCGACGTTGGTCGGTTAATGAGTCAGACCGCGACGATGCGTCGCACCATTTGAGAGGTTTGTTGTGATACTAGCAATTACTTCCTTATGACTTTATCCTTCACGTTATATGTACTAACCATTCTTGTTTTTATTTCAGATGGAGCGGACAATAATTGAGTTGGGCACCGCAGCTGTAGTAAGGGAATACTGTATGCTTAGACATTCGGAGCTCGACTCTCCGGATATTATTGGGGAGCAGACGAAGAAAGCAGCGGAGAAGCTGATGCAAAATCAGCGAGATAAGCATGCCCAAGAGATGGCAGCACTAAGAGAAGAGCATAATAAGGCGATCGAATCTTTACTTCGAGCTTATCGCAGCGAGCTAACGGGGAATTCAGCCTTCCAAATTGAGCAAAGGCATGCTTTAGAACAATCCATAGAAAACCTCAAGGCAAACGAGAAGTATGCACATGACAAGTTGAAGGAGAACCGAGAGCAAACCGAGGAAAAACTGAGGAATGCCAAATAAGACAGCGTGGCCGATAAGAAAACTCTCGGGAAGGTCATGGAGGAAAATAAAGAGCTGAAGACAAGAAATAAAGGCCTCAAATCCATCAATGATCGTGTCCGAGCACGAATTGTCAAGTTGTTGCCCCAGATTAACGATTGCTTTCGAAAGTTAATATGAGAGTACATAGTACACTCCCCTACTTTCCGAAATCTGGGTGATTTTGCTAATGCCAAATCGAATGTCCTGTACTTTTTTAGAGAGAGTGTCCAAACACAGAGAATCCTGATAATATCTCTGACAGCTGAGGAGAGAAAAAAGCTCGACCACAAACTCACCGGGAAGTTTGAGCATGTACCTGATGATGACATGTTGGATTGTTCGCAGGATCCATTTGGGGCGCTACATTTCAATTTGGACGAAGACCTTCACCGACAGCTCTATTCAGAAGACGTCGAAACATAGGAGGGCCCATCTCCAGATGCATTCAGAAGGTTGGACACTTTATTTCCGAAGCCAATAGGCCCCCTCGTGGCTGATCTCTTGAAAGATGACGATGTGATGGCGGCATATGATCCTCAAATATATACCCCCGCTAATGTGGTTGGAGCTCGGGAGCGCCATGAAGCTGAAATGGCATGGTTCGCCTCAGAGAAGTTGGCCACTGCAGGGTCTCAAGAAAAAGGCGTCAGTCCTCCATCATCCAAGAAAATAAAGTTGGTGAAAAAACGCCCTAGTAGACCTGGTCAAGGCTCAGGATCTCAGACGCAGAAGAAACACAAAGGATGACTTCTAAATGTTTAGCTTCTTTCTTTTGTCATCTCTCCATATCTTGTATTCCCCAAAAAGCGTATAAAGTTTTGATTTTAATTCTCCTTTCAATTTTTCCACTGTGCGTTTAACAAAGAATCTCACTCTGAATAATATGGTCATCTAGAACTCCCTTCCAAAATAATATGTCTTTATACGAAATTTTATCGGAGGTAAATAATATGGTGATGTTCCTCGAGTCACAGATATCTCCCAAAAATGAATATAGTACTTTTTGCCAACTTCAAGTATGCATAAAAATCCCCAATAATAACGGTAGTTTGTGAATACGATAGATAAAACTGAGCATGAATCGATCACTTGCTCCTGCTGCCGGCATAGACTTGCATCTGAGGCAATAAAATTATCTCGACCCGTCCATAAGACGACGTCATCCAGCCCGTCCATAAGACGGCGCCATCACATTCTCGACTCGTCCATAAGACGAAATCATTCGGCCCGTCCATAAGACGGTGCCATCGCACTCTCGACCCGTCCATAAGACGGTGCCATGCGGAAATGGACCAGCCTCCGACCAAGGCGCGACCCTCGCCGGCGTGTCATGGAGGAGTCAGGTATATACTTGCACCCTGATTTGCAACGGAAATATGCTCGGTTCTAAGCCGGCTATGTCACACTAAACGGGCCCATCAACATATTCCAACAGTAATTATGTACATACGGTTCTGCCGCGGACATGAAGACTCATCATGTTCAAAATATTTTGACACAGTATCTAATTTGATGAGTTTGAAAATGATCGACTATAAGACAGGGGGTACATTGCATTTCTAATCTAACCTATTTAATTTATTCCATCCTCCTTCGTACTAAAATGCAATGGACCTACTCCTACCTTACCAGTCCCCTAGTCGATTAAATTCATGTCGTCAAAAAATATACTTACAGAATTAGAATATGACCACAAAAAAGAGGGGAAAATTTTTATTTTTAAAAAGATCGATGAGTCACGTCAATACATAATACTTGCGCAAATTGGAAATATGTCAAGTCCGTGGTAGCTCCTCCCCACTCATATTTGCGATCTTATACGTTTCTTCCTTCACTACTTCCGTCACTCTGTACGGTCCTTCCCACTTTCGATCTAACTTACCAACATACTTCGAGACTTCCACCTTCTTAAGATTCAAGTCTCCAACCTTTAACAACATAGGTCGAACGCCTTTGTCGTGCTTTTTAGCCATCCGCATTTTACATACCTCCATTCGTATTGCAGCTCTATCTCGGATATCGTCAATACAGTGAAGGTCCAACTTTCTCATATCTTCATTCAATACCCCGTCATAAGCAATAACTCTTTCTGATAAAATAGTCACTTCTACCGGAGACACAGCTTCAGAGCCATATACTAAAGAAAAGGGGATGAATCCGATAGTTGACCTCGGTGATGTCCGATACGCCCACATCACATTATGCAACTCATCCACCCATGAGCCTTTGGATTCATCTATTCGTGTTTTCAACTGTTGCAGGATAATACGGTTAATAACCTCTGTAAGTCCATTCGTTTCTGGGTGTGCTACGGAAGTAACCGCTGTTTAATACCATAAATCTCACACCATTCATTAACCCTTTTTCCAGCAAATTGCGTTCCGTTTTCTGATACCAAAATCCTAGGAATTCCGAATCGACATACGATATATCTCCAAAGGAAACTGATAACTTCCTATTCTGGGACTTGCGATACAGCCTCAACTTCTATCTACTTAGAAAAATGTTCCACAATCACGATACATAATTTCTTTTGGCTAGGTGACGTCGGAAATGGTCCTAAAATATCGATGCCCACGTATCAAAAAGACATGTTGTCGGCAGAGGTTTCATACTAGCTCTTGGCACATGATGCACATTTGAGTGGAACTAACAAACAGAACAAGTCCGAACAGAATTCACACAATTTTTACCTGCATTGGCCAAAAATAACTGGCCCTCTTAACCTTATTCGCTAAGGATCGACCTGCTGAGTGATCACCACAGTCCCCAGCGTGAACTTCTTCCATAACGGTCTTTGCCTGTATTGGGGACAAACATCGAAGATACGGTCCTCCAAAATTTTTCTTATATAGTTTCTCATCTACATAGACAAAATTCGTAGCCCTTTGCATAGTCCTTCGGGCCTTACCTTTATCGGTGGGTAATTCTCTCCTAATTAGATAATTTACGATAGCATCTTTCCAAGATGGTTCGTCGGTTACAGCATCCAATAAAAACCATGTTTCATTCGTATGTTCCAAGTTAGCCATCTCGGCTGCTGTTTCTCCACTGGGCTGATAGAGGGCTGGTAGTGGATCATAGTTGTTATCTTTGACTCATCTGAGAGTTCTAAAATTGTCGCCGACTTTGCAAGACCGTCTGCACAAGTATTTTCCTCCCTTGGGATATATGTAAGAATGAATGTCTTAAGATTTTTAGCCGCCTCTTTTAACCTCTCTAAATACATCCACAAATGGTTCCCTTTGGTGGCGTAAGTATCCACAAATTGGTTCGCCACTAACTACGAATCAGAATGAGCATACAAACGAACGATTCCAATTTCCACTGCTAAGTTAATGCCAAATATCAAGGCTTCGTACTCGGCGACGTTATATGCGGGAAAGCGCAACTTTACAGCATATTCGTGTTCTTCACCAGACTTCCTTTCCTTAAAATAAACACCGATACCGGCTCGCCCGGCAGAAACTGAACCATCTACAAAAGTGTCGCAATACTCCTGAATACCCAACTCTTCCGACCGAGTCATCTCTACTATGAAATCCACTAACACCTGGCCTTTAATGCTCGTCTGGAGATATACTCTATTTGATACTGCCCTAACTCGATATTCCACTTTGCTAGTTTGCCAGAGGCATCAATATTTGATAACATACTTCGTATAGGCTGATCTGTCAAAACTGCAATATGATGTCCCTGAAAATAGTGCATTAATTTCTGCGAGGCGACGATCAGAGCTAATACAAACATCTCTAGATCTGTATATCGGGACTCCGCTCCCTGCAATTTTCTGCTCACATAATATATCGGTCTATGTTCCTTATCGCTAAGCCAGACTAAGGCGACACTCACTGCCTCTTTTGTTACTGCCAAATATAAACCCAACGGTTCCCCAAGTGATGGGTGAGACATAAACGGTGGCTTACTCAGATAGTCTTTCAAACTCTCAAAAGCCCTGCTACATTCGTCGTCCCAAAACAAAAGATTCGTCTTACCCAAAACCATAAAAAATGGCAAACTTCTCTCTGCGGATCGCGAAATAAAGCGATTCAATGAGGCTAATCTCCCAGTTAACCTTTGAACTTCCCTAACAATCTTCGGAGGGGTCATTTCTTGGATAGCCGTTATCTTATCAGGATTCTTCTCAATTCCTCTTTCAGATACCATAAAGCCAAGGAACTTGCCTCATTTCACACAAAACGCACACTTAAGCGAATTCATTTTCATCATGTATTTGCTCAGTATACCAAAACAATCATTCAATTATTGGATATGGTTATTCCCATGTCTACTCTTTATCAATATATCGTCGATATAAACCTCCAAAGATTTTCCGATCATATCTTTGAATATCGAATTCATTAAACGTTGATAGGTGGCCCCATCATAACTCAAATGGCATAACTTTATAGCAAAAAATGCCTTTATTTGTCATAAACGAAGTAAACAACTTGTCCTCACAATGCATAAAAATTTGATTATATCCTTTAAAGGCATCTAACATACTAAGGAATTCAAAGCCACAGGCCGCATCCACCATCATGTCAATGGCCGGCAGCGAATACGGATCCTTTGGGCATGCTTTATTCAAATCGGTAAAATCAATGCAAACTCTCCAGCCATTATTCGACTTTGGGACCACCACTGGATTCGCGACCCAATCAGCGTATCTAACAGGCTCTATGAATCCTACCTGCAACAAACTTTCCACCTCCTCATCAATCGCCCTCTCTTTCTCAGGGGAAAACTTCATCTTCTTCTGATGAACTGGTCGCACATATGGGTTAACATTGAGTCTATGAGAACAAACATGGGGATCAACTCCCACATAATCCTGATAAGACCTAGCAAAAACATCTACGCTACTTTGCAAAAAAGAAATTTCCTCATTCTCAAACTCTGGTGACAACTCAGAAACGATTGTCACTGTCTTTTCCGGGATATCAGGGAATAAAGGCACTGTCTTGATTCCAATGGGTTCCATCTTCATATCATTCTCCTTAAACTTTCGAGGAGACAGTCCGTCACTTGCATCAATAATTTCTTCGGACGAGAATTCTACCATACAAACGGGTATCTTTGCTTTTGATTCGTCCATACAACTTCTGCACATTACATTATAACAGGAGCGTGCCAGCTCTTGGTCTCCTTTCATCTTCCCAACACCTGACGGTGTTGGAAACTTCAACATCAAATGTGGTTGAGATACCACAGCTCCAAATAGGATCAAACAACTTCTCCCAAGAATTGCATTATAGGGAGTATAGGGAGGTCCACCACCACAAATTCCACCATCAAAGTCCTTGATATCTCGGGATTGCCCAAAGTTACTGGCAGAAAAACATATCCCTCAGCAACAACAACACTATTGTTAAAACCAACTAACTTTGTATGTACGGGCTGGAGTTGGGTGGTTCCTTTCAATGCCATCTGCTCAAAAGCTGCAAGAGTCAATATATTGGTAGCAGCTCCGGTATCCACCAACACTCGAGAAACATGATGATTTGCAACAATAGGGGAGACAACCAATGCATCGTCTTGTGGGGAGAAAACCCCAAATACATCCTCAGGTCCAAAAAATATTGTCATTTTGTCCAAATCTGTTAGCTTGACTGTGTTAACTTTCATAAAGCACCCCTTCTGGTGTAATGTCTGATAAGAACGTTTGCGGGCACGGTTTGAATCACCGACACTTCTTCCACCGGCGATAGTCATAATGTTGGGGCCTTGATTACCCCATCTCGGTTGAGCGTTCTCAACATTCAAAATCGGTTGGCCCGGGTTGGGGTCAGCCGGAGGAGGAGGTAGTGCTTGCTGGTTTGCGGGAGCTGGTGGGTAAGCTTCATATCTATACCCTTGCTGATTTCTTCCGCGACCACGATAGTGGTTTTCTCTTCTTCCGGCTCTCTGATTCTGTCTACCACCATTAAAAAATCCCCTCTGGCCACCTTCTTGACGCTGGCCATGCTGTCCTCCGTACCCACGTCCTCTCGTGTTTGGCCGTGACACATCGGCTTTCGAGGGTTTAGATGTTGTCCTCACTGGGACACTTATATCAATCTTCCTCAGCTTAGATTCTGGCAGAGCCTCCACAGTACTGATTAGTTCATAAAGCTGACCCAATTCTAGCAACCTCTCAACTTCAGACATCAATTCTCCACAATCGTTATTGGCATGTCCAAAACTTCGATGAAAATGACAGAATACTTGGGATTCATAAGTCCCCGGTGTTGAATCTTGCAGTGGAGGGGGATAACGAAGGGATCCACCCTTCTTTTGCTCGATAATGGCAAAAATCTTTTCATAATTGTACGTAGGAAACACTCTCAACTTAGGTTTTGCATGCGGATATTCTCAGCCCACGGCTTGCAACAATATTATGGGACCCATACACCCGTACCTCGATCACTCCGTGATCCCGCAAGCTTTCATCTTCTCGTATGTATTACGTACATCTTAAAGCCAAATCATCCATACTTTCCGGGGGATCTTTATTCAAAGAGTTACACAATGGATGTCCAGCTAGAATAAGTTGGAGCACCCCAATCTTCTCACTTACAGTAATCTGAGGTATCTTCCTATACTCGGCTTCAAAACGGGTAATAAAACCCACCACTCTTTCCGAAGAGTTATACCGCAATGCAGTCAAAGAAGTAATAGACTTTATTGGTGCATTGAAATGCGCAAAAGCCGAATAAAATTGATCCTTAAAGTCCTTATACGAAACAATCGAGTGCCTCGGTAAACGATTAAACCATCGGAGGGCTGATTCCTTAAGAGAAGCGGCAAAAACAAAGCACATGACCGCGTTACTGAAATTCATCAAACTCACATGGATCTCCAAATTCGATGTATGAGCATGTGGGTCAGTTGACCCACGATACTGTGGAAGATCCTTTGCCATCTCAATAAATTCGGATCGAGTGGCTCCGATAATGGCCATGGAAAATGGCGATAGAGCGTTAGACGTGTTCCACGGACTTTGCAAAACTTCCATCGATGGCAGAACCTTTCCTCGATTGCCAACCGGTACACTAGCCCTCTTATTCTCAATATAATCTCCCTCATAAGCTGAGGTCTGATGAGTGTCCCGGGTGTGCTCGCCTCGTCTTCTTTCCTGGCCAAGAGTCAAGTTGGCCTCCAATTGGTTCATCCTAGCGTCGCTCTGCTCAATTTTTCCGCTTATCTCTTTGAACTTCAGTTCTATCAACTCCCCAATCTTTTGCAGAGTATCGTTCTGCTCTCCGGTTGCCGTAGTGTTCGCTTGCGGTTCCGGAACATGATCAGTATCTTCCTCCGCCACCTCATCATTAACAGGTTCCGGGGTAACATTGTTACTCCGGGTTCTCCTTTGGGCTTCGACTTGCTCCAATTGAGCGATTAAAGTACGTCTTCGGTCTTCCAAATCTTCATCGGTTTCTGTTTGATTCGCAGATCTAGAGCGCGTAGGTGGCGAAAGGCGGGGCATTATTACGGACTGCAACTCGGCCAACTCTTGCAAATTCACAATACCTAGATAAACACCTAAGCGGAGGAGGATACAAACTAGGTGCCCTTTCGGATGAAATCCCGCTCGGGGAGGGTCGAACAGTGACATTCTGAGCAGGAGGCTCCTCCGGGATTGACGATTGAACTCCCTTTAACGCAGCAACCTCATCGTTCGCTCGAGGATTTGGTCTACCTCAATCTCTTCATCGAAAACATCATCATCAGAATTCCGAGTAGTCATGATAACAGATATCCAAACTCAACAATAAAGCTCTCAATAGGATAAAATCTCGAGTCTCCACGGACGGCGCCAAACTGATATCGTCTAAAAATATTTTGGGGTGTTTATTTTTAGATCAGTCAATTTCTTTAATTATTCTGAATTCAATTGTTGTGGGACACGAGCGATATACGAGGTTGGACCCACAATGTGTGGGCTTACGTTCTCGGGAGAGCGAAGCTCTACTTTGGTTTTCACTATGATATTCAATGAATACAAGTACAATGATGTGGTAACAATAATCTAGATGAAAACGGCTCGGAAAACGATCGAAAACACTCCGTTGCGCCCGAAAGGGATACAGTCGCGAGTTGTGATCAACAACTCGCGAGAAAGTAGGCAACAGCTCGCGAGTGCAGATCACAGAACAACAACTCGCGAGTCAGTGTGGGATAACAACAAGTCGCGACTCCGGCAGAGGAAGCAGGCAACAAGTCGCGACTACAGGTAATAAGTCGCGGGTGCAGGCAGAAACAAGTCGCGAATTACAACAAGTCACGACTCTATAGTATGCAGAAAAGTAATACTTTGCTTTGGGAAGCGTGAGAACAGTATGAACCTCATTCTTAATGCACTGGGGCTTGTATTTATAGAGAAATTCATCCCAACTTCACTTACTTAAGCCCATTAGCCCAATTTTACTTCACTTAACCCAAGACCTTTAAATAACTTCTAATTATATTGAAATAAATTTCATACCGTCTTGAAGTTCCGGGAAACCATCCCGATCAAGAGTTTAGTCGGAAATGCGATGAAAAAATACCGGAAAACCTCATATATTAGTTCTTTGCCTCCAAACAGTGAATACGCATCCACATAACATCATTGCACCCGACGGATGTGCTCCCGGGTAGCAAATTACCAAAATACCCCTGACCCTGTCTGGGGCCGAAATAATCCAAAACATCTCAAAACACCTACAGAAGCCTTATATGGGGTCCATCATGCCTGAATTACGAGAATACCCCCAAAAACACCTCGCGATATACATATAAAATACCAAAAATACCACATAGCCACGTTGGACGATCCTCGAGGTTAACATAATTACATAAATAATCCTCGGGCAATATCAGGAACCATGACCATATTTATAGAAGGTAATTAGGGTTTACTACTTCATTTCATCCTTAAAGTAGAAACTCAATAGTCTCTACACAATAATGACCTTCGTATTAGATATCTTATGTCTAATTAATTTGATAACTTTTAATAGACTTATAGATAAGAAAATTCTTAACACATAATTATTTGCATATAATTCCAACTTTGGATTAATGATCCAACAATACAAACTTAAGATGGAAGCTAATGGAACAACAAGATATAAAGCATGAATAGTAACAAAATGCTACACTCAGAAATATGGTTTGTATTTTCGTGAAATCTGCTCTACATTATTTAAAATAACCTCTATTAGAACCATTCTAGCATTAGTGGCATACATAGATATGGAACTAGAACAACTTGATATGAAAACTACATTTCTAAATGCGAACTTAAAAGAAAATATATATAGAGGAAGTTTGAAGGTTGCATGAAAAAGATTATTAAAAAATTAGTGTCCAAGCTTATTAGAAGAATCTATGGTTTGAAGCAAGCTCCTAGAATGTGGAACAAAAAATTTGACTTGTTTATGGCATCTCATGGTATAGAAAATTATAAATGGACCACAATGTATATTTCAAGTTTAAGTTTGATGGAACGCTTGTTTTTTGCTTTACGTATATGATATGTTGTTGGTAAGTCAAAACAAGGATGAGATCAACAAACCCAAGAAACTATTGGCTAGTTAGTTTGAAAAGAAGGTCTTACGCTATTTACAACTATGTCCGTTCGAAAAGTTCATTCTCTCATCCACATCAGTTTTCTCTTTGTACACATCATCATTTTTTATTTTTATAAATAACTTTACTCTCATCACTACAACAATGTCCAGATATTTATCATTTTTATTTTTTTATATATCATCATAATTATGTAAATACTAATTATTTGTAATGATATTTTTATTATATAAATAACCTTTTATATGTTTAATTGATATTTGTGATTTTTCGAGTGTGAAACATTTTAGAATTTTGACTAATTTGTTATTATATTTTCTAAGCTAAAAGTATAATAGATCGTTAAAATTAAAACTTATCAACTAGAACCACATACCTGATAACCCAAACCGAATAAATTTGACGACGAATTAATATGATTTTTATTACGTAAAATCATAATTAAAAATTAATCAATCAAAACAATTAAAACTAATACATAGGTAAATCGATCATTTTCACACACATTGTAGGGAACAATTGAAATATTATACATAAAATTAATATATAACTCATTATAAATTTATATATTTTATAATAATTGATTAATTATAATTTTTTTAAAAAAAATCTTGAGGAAAGTTTGTGAAAGATTCTCCCCTCAAAATACATTAGGAAAAATAAGGTGGATGCCAGTTTAGTGGACGTCCAAGATTGGAGATAACCGGTAACTACAATGATATTGGTAATAGAAATAAGTAGAGACATAATGCAGTTTGTCACAATGAAAGTAGAAAGAACATTTCATGCACTAACATAAGCATGAAAAGTGACAGTTTGGCTGAAAAGGTTTGTAGACGAACTAAGAATCAATAATGTAACACAAAGCCTCTAATACGACAATCAGAGTGCCATTTAGTTGAGCAAAAACAATACATTTCATCCAAGATCGAAGAACATAGACATAAGGATACATTGGGTACGAGAAGTAGTAAATACAAATGAGTTTGAGATCAAGAAGGTACATAACGAAGAAAATACATTTGATTTCTTGACAAAAGTCATCTAACCAAACGAGCATAACTCTGCTCCTCCAAGGCAGGGTTGAACTCTCTTCATCTGTGAAGAAGAGGGATTAAATCAGCTAGGTCTGGAGAGTCGGAATTTGCTGAAAATTAACTTCAGCCCCAGTTGATGTAAGAAGAGACCATGCCCAAAAATGGAAATTAAGAAAAATTTGGGCCTGACGCAAATCTTAGAAAACTGGTTGTGGCAATTAACGAAAGAACTGAAAGTTGTAATACAAATAACAATAGAAACTATGCAGAATAATATGGAGTAGAAATCCAGAAAATAAACCAAAGGAAGGGAAGACTCATATGTTGATCGCTCTGATTGAAGGACAAGGATTAGAAGAAATACTATGCTATTCACGGAAGAAAATCCAGGCAATAATTGTGAGTGAAACTATTGCACTGAATACTATGTATTCTTGTGTTCATGATTTCTTCTCTAATTTTAATGAATTAGACCTGAGTTTGGGTCTCGAGGTTTATCCACCGGGATTCTCCGGTTTTCCTCATTAAATCTGCGTGTTGATGAGTTCTTGAACACATGGAAATATCAGAACAAATTTGTGACATTTCATAAAGTCGCATATTAGAATTGTTGAAATTCTTACTGTATTTCCTAATAGGTGTTTCATTGTAAGGGTAATATTGAACAAATATGGAAAGACTCATTTTGAGTCAATGAAAATGGTTCCATGGGACTATTAGATGAAGAGGAGGTAAAGAAAATGGATTCATGGTTCAATAGGATAAATGACAATAGAAGGAGAAGGTGAACTACTGTTAGAAGTGGTGGACAAAATTTTTGTTGTTGGCACGAGAGTGGAATGAAAATTTGATATAGGAAGAGGGATAAAATCGGAGCAGTAACATTGATTAGAGAAACATAATTGTTTCGCCTAAATCAATGTCCCTCGAATAAAATACCTCTAAATTTTCCAAATCAAAAAGTTGATTACATATACATCTAGAAGATAATCAATGAATATGCATCGACGTGATCGAGAAAAAAATTTCTAACGATGATTTTTCAAGGTTTTGGCATAATAGAGACATCCAAATACTCTTAGATACATGAAGGAGGATGCATTACCATAATGTAGCTGAAACAAATAATATCTTTGAAGGTAATGAGTTCATAAAAGACGTCGTTGTTAATATGCCGGTTAATTTGGCCTAATATTGCTTCAAGAAATTCGTAATAATGTTTTAATGCTAATAGCGGACATCGTCAGCAGATTCGTATAAGTGCTTACGTGTTCCGCAGACGACATCCGCTATAGCTTGCCATATCAGCTTTCCACGGACGACGTCCGCTATAGCGTGCCTTGTCAGTTTCTGCGGACAACGTCCGCTACTCGCCCATGTATATATATATTGTGATTTCACTTATAAAATCACCCCGAACAACTCTCGCAATGCTTATTGTAGTCCGAAAAAGTTTCCAAACTTAGGTATAATTTAGTTTTTTGTAATTTTAATATTTTTTTAGGGTTTATGGATTATTTTAAGTAAGTTTGTATTTTTAAAATTTATTGGTGTATTATTATTGATTACTTTTTAATATATATGCCTATTGTATCTTTGATTTATTTTATTATTATATGCTTTTTACATTATTGTGTAATAGCTATGGAAGACGGAAGTAGACCACGTGCTCCCATTAACGGAAGAGTGCTACATCGTCAGAATCATCAAATCAGTAGAAACATTATAAATAGAGAACATGGTTCGATGATCCAGTTTAAGCATAGTGATTATTATCTAAGCAAGCTTGTGAAGTTAGATGCTAGAGTATCCGCGTATTTGATACGGTGGGGGTTTTACGAAGTATTCAAGATGGTTCGGATTAAGTTGGATAATCATTTGTTGATTGTTATGGTGGAGCAGTGACGACCTGAGACGCACACATTCTTCCTCCGGATAGGCGAGGTCACGGTGACACTATAGGATGTATCGCTCATATGGGGATTGCCGATATTGGGCAATGTTATCGCTGGTCCACGGCCCGATAGGAGTATTGAGGAGTGGAAACAATGGGGTTGTTTGGTTTAACGGTGGCCGCCGCGGTGCGGTCACCGCATCGTGATTTTATTTTACACAACCAAACAGTCTGGGCAATTGCAGTGATCGTACTAGAGTTTTTGGAGGTCATGTGGCCATGTCTTGATACGTATGGCCAACCCACCGTGATTTCGTAAATTCCAAAATTGTCTTTCAAAGTTCAATTAATTACTTTAAAACCAAACTCTAACAAAGTTTATTCTTATTTCACAAATCTTACACCATTTTTACCAAGTTGTGGTTCTACATTTTTGGGTTTCTTCTTGCATGATATGTATTAGATTGTATAGATTTCTTTTAGGTTTTTATATGAATTTTTAGTATTTATTTGGCTTATATTCATATATAATATATATATTAATATAATGATTAAAATAGACATTTTATTAAAATCACGGTACGATCACCGTAGTTTTTGCAAACAGTTTTCTAAATTCCGATCATAATTATGACGGTAATCTCAACGCATGGTACGATCACTGCACCTCACCGTGATTTTGAAAAGCTAAACCAAACAACTTATATATATTATTGTTATCATAATCCACCCAAGACTAATGATGTATGAGTGGGTCTAGACCATGGATACCTAGTAAGTTTGGATGTATACGACTATACGTGAGTCCGAACATTTTTTATATTATTGTATTAAAATAATTAAAAATATAAGTCATTGAACAAGTCAAAAATTCAATGTTAAGCAAGATAAAGTAACAAAATAATAATAAATATTTAGGGAAAATTTCATTTTCAGTTTTCAAATTTACTTTAACTCAATTTTTGTCATTCAATTCAAAACAATTCAAATTAAGTCCTTCAAATTTCATATATTATCAATTTNTCCATCGACACTTTCAGGATCAGTTGCTCGAATCAGAACTGGCAAGTCGATCGCCGGCTTAGAATTCATAAACACTTGTATGGTCCCATCTTGTAAACCTGGTGAACTTTCTGCTAGGCGTGCCAACGCATCAGCCTCACGATTTTCCTCCCTAGGCACATGTGATATCACAAATGATTTTAAAGATTTCACTATCTTGACCAACTCTCCTTTATAACGTTGCATAATGGGCTCGTGAGTCTCAAAGGTCCCTAAAAACTGTTCAACGACCAATTTAGAATCCGTAAACCCACGGATATGCATCACTCCGATATCCAAAGCAAGCCTAATTCCTGCAATCAATGCCTCATACTCTGCCGCATTTTTAGAACAAGGAAAAGAAAACTTCACTACTGCGTTTACGTTCTCTCCTCGAGAAGTAACAAAACGAATCTCATCTCCAACCCCTCCTTGAGTGGACCCATCGACAAACATATCCCATATGTCATCCTCTTGCTCGGTCACCACTGCTGACCGAGTCATTTCTACCACAAAATCTGTGAGAACTTGAGCTTTAATGGCCCTTCGGGGCAAAAATTCCAAGTTCATCACACTGAGTTGAATGGCCCATTTCGACAATCTTGTTGTCGTATCCATCTTGGATAAAACAGCTTCCAAAGGTTGATCTGTAAAAACTTGAATGTGACGGCCCTCAAAATAATGCTTCAGCTTGACAAAAGCTTTCTTTAATGCCAAGACAAATATCTCAATATTCGTATACCTTGTCTCTGCTGGAAGTAACGTGTGGCTAACATAATAAACGGGTCGATGTATTCCCTCGCCAATCGTTACTAAAGCGGCGCTCACTGCAACGGTCGATATTGTCAAATAAAGGCCCAAGGGTTCGTCACTCGTCGGACTCACAAGCAGCGGTGGATTCGATAGATATCTCTTTAAGTCGTCGAACGCTCGATTACACTCTTCATCCCATTCAAGTTTGTTGCCCTATCGGAGGACTTTGAAGAAAGGCAATTCCCGATCGGCGGATCTGGAAATAAATCGGTTCAGGGCAGCCAATCGACCTGTCAGGCTTTGAAACTCCTTTTTTGTTCTGGGTGGGAGCATGTCGATAATGGCTTTCGTTTTTTCCGGGTTTGCTTCTATCCCTCTCTAAGAGACATAATGCCCCAGAAACTTTCCACTTCGAATGCCGAAGCAACATTTAGCAGGATTGAGCTTCAAACGGTATGTTCGACATACTTCAAAACACTTAGTCAAATAGGAAATGTGGTCTTCATCATTCAACGACTTAACAATCATGTCATCCACGTACACCTCCATTTCTTTTCCTATTAAATCTTTGAAAATTAAATTAACTAAACGCTGGTATGTAGCCCCAGCGTTCTTTAATCCGAACGGCATTGCAGTATAGCAAAAGACACCACTTGGCGTTACAAACAAAGACTTTTTCTGATCCTCCTTAGCAAGAAAAATCTAGTGATATCCGGAGTACGCATCCATGGTGCTCATCATAGTGCTCCCTGCGATAGCGTCAACTAACTTATCAATGTGTGGAAGGGGGTAAGGATCATATTCACAAAATTTGTTCAGCCCCTTGTAATCTACGCACATTCGCCATTTTCCTCCTGCCTTTGGCACCACAACGGGATTGGCCACCCTCTGAATATTTTATCTCTTTCACATATCCAACAGCTACTAACTTTGAGGTTTCCTGTCCAATGATCTCTACAACCCAAGGCGAAAAACGACGCAATTTCTGTCTTACCGGTCGTGCACTGGGATGGGTATTGATTCGGTGTTCCATCACTGCTCTGTCTATGCCACACAAGTCCTTCGAGCTCCAGGCAAAAATCTCAGCATTATCCTGTAATAACTTGATCAGTTCAATCTCAAAAGATGGAATAAGATCCAAACCTATTCGAGTAGTGTTTTCGCAATCTCCTGGAATAAGTTCCACGACTTTGTACTCCCCTGGATCCATGGTCCTTCTCGGCTCCCATAAATCTTCAACAGCATGGACAACAGATCGGCAAGCCGAAACATAGCAGGAGCGTGCGGTTGCTTGATCGACGTTTATGGTAGCGATCCCGGCCGTGGTTGGAAATTTGAGCTTCAGATGGACAGTAGAAGGCACGGCTTCAAATGCATTAAGCCTCGGTCGTCCAAAGATTACGTTGTATGCCATATCCATGGTGTAATAGCCGAGAAAAAGGTACGACAAAACAAATAGTAGGGAATGTACCGGTAAAGTCTAGACGAGAGATAATGAGAGATACGGGAACAAAAGAACGTAAAAGTGAACGAAAAATAGAAAAGTAAAGAAAAGTAAAGAAAAAGATAAAAGAGGGGTCAAAAGCAAAAGAAGGAGGGGTCAAAGTGTGAATTAGAAAAGTTAGGATGTCTATAAATAGGGGTGAGGAGGCCCAAAAACGAGTTAATCATCATTAAGACCCGAAAATTCGAAAATTCCCGCAAAGAAGGAAATTATCGCGAATTTTTCCCATGCATGCATTTTATCGTGGATTTTTGGATGAGCATATTGTCGCGGATTTTCGTTGAAGAGTAAATTGTCGCGGAAATTGAACGTGTGTAAATTATCGCGGAAATCGTGATCAGTGCAGTATTATCGCGGATTTGATGATGAAGAGAATTATCACAGATTTCCTTGATGAAGAGAATTGTTGCGGAATTTGGTTCCAAAAGTAAAATTATCGCGGATTTGGAGTTTCAGCATAGAATTTTCGCAAATTTCGAGGAAAGAAGAAAATTGTCGCGGAAATACTAAGTTTAAGTGTTTTCGTCGCGTCGCGACGTCGGATCGTGGGAGGAAAGGAACACGTAAAGTCTACGGTAAGCATATAGTTAACAATAGGATAATAACGTCGAAATTCGAGTAACCGAAACCCATTACGAAATGCAGGAAAGCGCGGAAAGACTATAGCAAGCGAAAGTAAACGGTAAGCGGAGTGAACGCAATATAGTAAGGGAAGGTTTAGACTTAGGGAACGGGATTGGGTTAATAAAGAAGGAAGTAGGGATACGAATGAACGAGATAAATGATAATAAGACTCTGGGTAAGGAAGGATGGACCGTCCGACCGAACCCGGCATCGTGCCTAGTACACGATTCGCCAAAGGAAGGGCATGCCTGATGAAGGGAACGGTAAGTTCCAAAAAGGAAAAGATACGTACGAAGAGGGCAGAACAAATCCGGGTGGAAAAAGGGGTAGCGCCTAAGTACCCACCCGGGGAAGGGAAGCATATGGCCCGTCGAGTCATCCAACAGCTAACGGTTGGCTTGGGCGGGACATGCACCGAGCATGTAATCTCGGCAACAGTAAAGTTAATGAATGATGGGAATGATAAGGGTAAAAGAAGAGGGAAATAAGGAAAACGGTTAAGTGGAATGATTCACGTGTGCGTGTACAGTTTAATTAAGAAACGAAAAGATAACGTGTAGCGTGTGTGAAGTTTCCTTTAATAAATTGTGACCGATTTACAAATTTTGTAGGTGACGCAGACGAGGTATGAGAGGGGAATGGGAAGAAGGTCGTCGGTTGTCCGGTGATAGAGTCCGGTCCTTTGGAGAATACTCTAAATTATGTTGACGTATTTTCATGTTCCGAACAATGTTTTAAATTTGCATTCGAATATTTCCGTTTTAATTATCGTATTTTTACAAAACAACTAGGCCCATATTGAGGGCGTTACACATGTCCATGGCCACATATTCCAACATTTCAGTTCTTGATTTTTCCCCCGATACGATCGTGGTTGGTAGAATGATTTTTCCGAGAGGGGTGACCGATCGTTGGTCGAAGGACCACAATGTCATTTTTATGATCTGTAGGTCAGTCACGCCAATGCCCATGGAGTCGATCACTCCCTTTGAGATTGTATTACAAGAGCTCCCCTGGTCGACCAAAATTTGGTGTACCCTGCGATTGGCAATGACAGCACTTACGACAATAGGATCATTATGAGGTTCATAAATACCTTCCATGTCATCATCGTCGAACGTTATGTAGATCCTGGGCAGTTTTCGACCCTCCTTGACCAACATGACTTCTGACGAATTCAGTATTTCCCTAGCATGGCGCTTCCTCTCCTTCCCGGTCATATCCCAGCGATCTCCACCGAAGATTACAAAAATCTCTGGGTACATCATTTCGTTATGCACTGAATTGACATCTCCTGCATTAACCTTTTCAGATGGCGGGTTCGCTTGTGGTGGGGGGAGCACTTCTGGGGCAGGGGATCGTCTGTTGTCCCGTCGATCATCTCTGTATCGACTATTTCATCGATCCCTCCATTGTCTCCCACCGCGATCAACACGTCTTTCATTTCTCCCTTGATGGTTCTGCCGCGATCGGTCATTATGCACATCTTTCCTCTGGCGTGGTGCATAGCGACGATCGTCATCTCTGTCTCCACTATCCCGACCGGATTCTTTTTCATGCTTTTTACCCTTCTTGTATTCCAACACTCATTCTTTTACCAATTCCTTGATGTGGTTTCCTAAAACATTATATTCAGTTGTTGAGTGATCAACTGATTTATGTAACTCGCAGTATACCCTTTGATTTACAGTATCTGTGCCCCGGGTTTGGCACAAATTCACTTCCCTCCATCTTTTATCCGAGGGATGGATTTTCTTCTCCACAGATTTTGTAAAAACAGGCTCCTTCTTACCGTGAAGAGCGGCCATAGTTTCTTCTACCTTAATGTATTTGTTGATCTTCTGGGTAAGTTGCCCCAATGAAGTAGGTGGATTCTTGATGAGGCTGGTAGAAAGTCCACATGGCCCAAGAACCTTTAGGATCTGTCTTTATCCCTCTAGCTACGTGGTTGAACTTCTCAATGAAATGTCTCAAAGTGATTTTCCTTGGAGCGTATCTTAGCGCGTAAAGTTCGGCTTTACTCCTTGGGGGACCCACATTAGGAGCAAACTCTTGTGTGAATAATATGGCAAAATCTTCAAAAGATCGTATGGATCTTGATGGAATATTTTTGAACCAAGATTTAGCGTCTTTCTGTAAGGTTGCAGCAAACAATTCGCATCGGAAAGTGTCACTAGCACGAACTGTCCCCATCCTTAATTCAAAGTTGGATAAATGATCCAACGGGTCTCCGGACCCGCTGAACGTAGGTATCCCGTCCGGTGCTCTGAACGAACGTTCTGGCACAGCTTTCATAATAGGTTCAGAAAAAGGATGTAGACGCATCTGAAACAGAGTGGAAACCCCATTATCCGAGCAAGGGTCATGATAAGCATCCTCTAAATCTAGAAGAAAGTCCTTGCCGACGTCTCTCTAGATGGGTTGACTCATTGCTTCATGGAAAAAAGCCGGCCGACGATCGGTATCTAGCCCCGGTCGTCGCCTTTTGATTGCGTCCAGTTCGTCAAAACGAGCTTGGTCTTGATCGACAGCCGGTCGGGGCACTTCGTTTTTGGGGTACCGACGACAATTTCCTCCTCGTCTGAGCTCATATTTCCGCGCTGGTCATCTTGCCGACCTGCTTCTGGAGGAACCAAGCTTTGAGTATTCTGGATTTGCGGCTGGACAACAGATTTATGTCCAAACGCCAGGAGTGATTGTGTAATAGCCAGGAAAAAGGTATGTCGGAATGATAGTCGGGAATATAGTGATAAAGTATGGAGGAGAAATAACGAGGGATACGGGAACGAAAAAACGATAAAAGAAACGAAAAGATTGAAAAGTAAAGCAAAAGATAAAGGAGGGGTAAAAATGAAAAGTGAGAGGGGTCAAAATGTGAATTAGGGAAGTTAAAATGTCTATAAATAGGGGTTAGAAGGCCTAAAAACCAAGTCATTTATCACTAAACCACAAAAACGTACGAAAAAACGTCAAAGCACTAAATTATCGCGGAAATGTCGAGAGCAGTAGAAATTGTCGCGAAAATTTTCTAAGAAACTTTGTCGCGGAAATTTTGGTAAGCAACTTTGTAGCGATAAATGATTAACGTGGAAAATTATCGCGAACACTGCCAAAGTTGAAAATTATCGCGGATTTCTTAAAAGAGGAAAATTGTCACGGAAACGCAGAGCTTGATAAATTATCGCGAAAAACTAAACCGTGTGTCGTTTTGTCACGGATTTCAAGAACATAATAGCTTTATCGCGGAAACATACAATTAGGGTGTTTTCGTCGCATTTCAACGTCGGATTGTGAAGGAGAAAGATACGAAGGGTCTACGGTAACCAAACAGTCAATAATAAGATAATAACGTCAAAAAAATGAAGTACTGAAATATGTTACGGATTGCAGGGAAGCACCGGAGATTATAACAAGTGAAAACAACAGGTAAGCGGAGTGAACACAATATAGTAAGGGAATGCTCAGACTTAGGGAACATGATTGGGTCATTAAGGAAGAAAGAAAAGACACGAATGAATAAGATAAATGTTAATAAGACTCGGGGTGAGGAAGGATGGACCGTCCGACCGAACCCGGCATCGTGCCTAGTACACGATTCGCCAAAGGAAGGGCATGCCTGATGAAGGGAACGATAAGTTCCAAAGATGGAAAGATACGTACGAAAAAGGGCGGAACGTATCCGGGTGAAAAAGGGGTAGCGCCTAAGTACCCACCAGGGGAAGGGAAGCATATGGCCCGTCGAGTCATCCAACAGCTAACGGTTGGCTTGGGCGGGACATGTACCGAGCATGTTTCTCTCGGCAACAGTAAAGTTAAAGTATGAGGGGAATGATAAGGGTAAAAGAAGAAGAAAATAAGAAAGCGGTTAAAAGGAATGATTCACGCGTGTGTGTGCGGTTTAATTAAGAAATGAAAGATAATGTTTAGCGGGTGTGAAGTTTCCTTTAATAAATTGTGACCGCTTTACAGATTTTGTAGGTGACCCGGACGAGGTATGAGATGGCGTGGGAAGGAGGTCGTCGGTTGTCCGGTGATAGAGTCCGGTCTTTTTGAGAACACTCTAAATTATGATGTCGAACTTTAATGTTTTCGAACTACGTTTTAAGTTTGCATTCGAATGTTTTCGTTTTATTTAGCACGTTTTAACAAAACAGCTAGGCCCAAATTAGGGTCGTTACAGATTGTCGAAGATCTCCTACCTTTTCCTCCACCATTTTCCGCAAGGATTGAGGATCAAAAGTTATCACCTCTGTTCCAATGATGCTGTTATGTGATTCTTGCTGTTGAGCTTACATTCCCTCCACAGATTTCGGGTTCTCCATAAGAACTAGGACTAGCAGGCAAAGCTTCTCAGTAGGTCTACCAGATCGGTCCCCACAGACGGCGCCAAATGTTAAGAGTAAAAATTTACTCTGTGATGTTTTATATTTTGGTGAGGATACCGCTGGTATACGGTTGCCGTAACCTGAAGATAACAAGAGTTTATACGTGGTAAACCCAAAAAACGGGAGGAAAACCCACGGGGTACCAAACCCAGGAAGAATTCACTATGAACTTTTGATTGGGAACTCTCCCTCCAGATTTTTTTTCAACACTTTCAGTCCTCTCCCTTTTATAGACAAACATTTTACATATTTTAATCACACACAATCTTATCGTAATCTATTACGATTTCCCCGCAGCCACCTCGAGCCTATTTATAAGACTTTTGTGCACGCTGAAGCCGCACACCGCCACCTAGAATAATTGCGTAGCCTTCGTTGACATTTCTCCTGAGGACGCCGATCGCACACCCTTTTTCCACAATTCATTAGCGATCCTGCAACACTTCGTAGAGTACCGATCGACTGACCATCATATCTCTCGTCCGATCGGCAAGAGTATATTGTCGTCCGATCGGTCACCTCGCCTGACCCTGACCGTATCTCCATAAGTCATGTATTAACACACATGTTGACCAAACCCCACACATATGTCGGCCAGTTATATTTCCACCGGGTGTTCGGTCCGTTTGTCATCCAACCCGAAATTGTCGATCCATGCATTAACATTAGCCAGTCAGCTTTCTTCGGTCATCATCATCGAAGAGGGTTGACATCATCATGGTATATAATCGGTCGTAGAACATTACACACTGATATGTGATCCACATAGTCAACACTTGTCTTTTAAACTTCCATGACAATCGGCACGTGTCCTTTCTAATTCTCACTTGGCTTGAGATAATTATGATGTCGACCTCATAAAACTTGCAGAATTCGAAAAGTCTCGATCTTAGTTGTCCACGTTTCACAATCCTCTATATCGTGTATGAAAAAATTGTAGATCCTCTCCATTTCGTGCTACTCGCATAGAACTTCGTATTCTCTCGGAGCTCCAAAGATTTCAGGCAATTTCAAGAGATCTTCATTACCAACTCCGCCAACTCTGCACCAAAACAATTAGTTTCTTGCCCAACCTTGTTCTATCACAAGTAATCACTCATTCTTTGTGATTCTACATTCTATAAACGCATGATTTCTCTATTTTCCCCCATAAATAGTTCTTTGGGTAAGCTTTCAGATGAGTTTCTATTTTGTAACGACCCGGAAATTGGATTCCGAGGAAGGCACGAGGATCGAGGGTGAATTTTTACTTGCATGATTTATAAAATGGTTACTCAAAAAAAGTAGGGGTAGAAAAGAGTGAATTAGGAAGAGCTACGGTAGAAAAGTAATAAGCAAGGGAATGATAGACTAAAATACAATTAGGATAAGTTAAAAAGTCTATAAATAGAGGTTGGAAGGGGCTACAAAAGGTAATTGGCAAAAATTCACGAAAAAAACATGAAAAATCAATTATGTACGAAAATTCACGGCGGAATACTGTAGCAGGCGAAATTCATGGCAGATTACTGTAGCAGTTATAAATTACCGCGGATTATTGTAGCAGATATAATTCATCGTGGATTACTGTAGCATGTATTATTCATCGCGGATTACTCTAGCAGACATAGTTTAGTGCAGAATTTAGGAGGGAGATGTGAATTGTGGTGGGTTCGTACCGTACTTGAAGAGGAAAGACTAAAGAAGGTTGACGGGAGTCGACGTAAACGAAAACTGTAACGACCCTAAACCCGGCCTAGCCGAATTGAGAAAAACGTTCTAGTGATTAATTGATTCCAAAACATAGTTCAAAACAAGCAAAACATTGTCAAATTTAACAATGAGAATCTAAAGGATTTCCAAAAGATCGGACTCTGACACCGGACAACCGAAGACTTTCTTCCCATGCCTCTCCTCACATCTCGCTCTCGTTACCGACAAAGTCTGTTAAGCGGTCACAATGTATTAAAAGAAATTTCATACCCTCTCCACTTCCTCTCATAACGATAAATAAAAGCATAAAACAAAATGACTTCTAGATATATCCTATTTTTCTTTCTTTTACATTTCATTTACCTTCTTTCGTATCCTAATTTTTCTTTCTTTTTACATTTCATGTACTTTCCTTCATATTTTCCTTTCGTTTCATTCTCATTACGTGGCCGAGTGTAACATGCTCGGTACATGTCTCGCTCAAACCAACCGTTAGGTGTTGGTTGACTCGATGAGCCGTATGCGTTCCTTCTACGGATTAGTACTCAAACGCTACCCCTTTTCTCATCCGGGTCCGTTCAGCCCTCATCGTATATATCTTTCATCTTTGGAACTTATCGTTCCCTTCATTAGGCATGCCCTTCCTTTGGCGAATCGTGTGCTAAGTACGATATCAGGTTCGGTCCATCATCCCTCACCCCGAGTCTTATTAGCATTCATTCCGTTCATTTCTATCTTTTACTTTCTTCTAATTAACCCTCCATTTACCTATGTCGGAACCTTTCTTACTACATTGTGTTAACTCCGCTTACCTGATAATTGCGATGCTCGGTATCTTCTTTTGTCCCTCCTGTATTCATAAATCATCTTATTAAACTCTCCTATGTTAATATATATCTTAATTACGTTAGTTCGTTACCCGTTACTCCACCGTACGTCTACGAGACTCACTTTATACCCGTTCCGGGATTGGTTCGACGCAAACTTGCTCTTTTTAACCAAAATCCGCGATGAATTATGCCTTTACATGGAAATCTGTGATGAATGACCTTGTATTACATTTCCGCTCTGAGTTTACCTTACCCCTAAAATCCGCGATGAATTTACTTGTTACTTTTCCGCGGTGAATTTCTTCTTCACAAATCCGTGATGAATTTTGCCTTGGCCAGAATCCGAATGAATTTGCTCGTTACTTTTCCGCGGTGAATTTATTCTTTACAAATCCGCGATGAATTATGCTTTGGTAAGAATCCGCGATGAATTTGCTTGTTACTTTTCCAAGCTAAATTTCTTCTTTACAAATCCACGATAAATTATGCCTTGGCTAGAATCCACGATGAATATGCTCGTTACTTTTCCACGATGAATTTCCTCTTCACAAATCCACGGTGAATTACGCCTAGGCCAATTTCCGCGCTGAATTTGTCCCTTTCCTGGTCTTTTTCGTGTCAAAGTGCTAAATGACCTTCCTTGGGCCATTTTAACATATATTTATAGGGGTTTTAACTCTCATTAATTACATTTTAACCCATCCTTCCTAATTTCTTATACTTTTCTCCCCTTAAGTATTCCTTTCTTATTTTTCCACTCCCATATCCATTGTCTACATTAGTTTAAGTATCGTAACTTTCTCCATTGACATTTATCTATGGTTACTGTTTTCGGGTCATCACATCCTTCCCTTCTTAATTTGAGTTTCATCCCGAAACTTGTGCGTGCCATTCTTCCATTAGCCCCGGTGCTCTTTGGGTTATCTCCCGTTCCTTCTCCCATGTGGCTTCCCGTTCTCCTTGGTTCGACCATTGCACTTTCACCATGGAGATCAGTTTGTTTCTAAGTTTCCTTTCCTCCCTCGCGAGGATCTTTATGGGTACTTCGTCGTATATCAAGTCCGGGGTCAGCTCTAATTTTTGTTCCCCTACATGTTTCTGTCAAGCTTTTCCTCAACTGGGAAACGTGGAATACATTGTGTATCCCTCCCATTTCTTCTAGGAGCTTCAATTTATAGGCCAGATTTCCAATTCTCCGTTCTATTTCATATGGTCCGATGTATCGGGGGCTCAGTTTCCCCGTCTGTGTGGTATGCAGTACTCCCTTTATTGGCTATATTCTTAGAGAGTCACGATCTCCCACGTTTAGTTCTATGGGTCTCTTTTTTACGTCTGCCCAACTCTTATATCGATCTTGCGCTATCTTCATATTCTTACGAATCATGGCTACCTTATCCATGGTAACCTCCACTAGTTCCGTTCCCGTGGCTTTTCTTTCCCCCACTTCATCCCATCACAGATGGGTTCTACATTTTCGTCCATACATAGCCTCGTACAGTGTCATGCCAATACTGCTCTGGAAACTATTATTGTACGCGAACTCTACTAATGGTTGGAATTACTCCCAACTTCCCTTGGATTCTAGTACACATGATCGGAGCATATCTTCCATTATCTGATTCTTCCTGTCGGTCTGACCATCTGTTTGTGGGTGGTAGGCTGTACTTCATCGTTAGCTTGGTTTCCAGTGATTTATGTAGACTATGCCAAAACCTTGAAGTGAATCTTGGGTCCCTATCTGACACGATGATCATTGGGACCCCATGTAGTCTGACTATGATATCCACATATATTTTCGCTAGTTGGTCTACTCCATATCTCGTCTTTATGGCTAGAAAGTGTGATGCTTTTGTCAAACGATTAACCACCACCCATATAGAATCATTTTTTGGTGGATTTTTGGGTAATCCTACCCCAAAGTCCATGCATATACTGTCCCACTTCCATTCAGAAATTTCTAAAGGTTGTAACTCATCGCCAGGGCGTTGATGTTCCGCCTTTACTCGTTGACATGTATCGCACCTATTCCACTAGAAGTGTGTTTTCAGATCTCGGTATATCATGGTACATCATGAGTGAACTGAGAATGCCGAACTATGTGCCCCTGACATTATTCTGTATCTTAATTCGTGTCTATTCGGTACCCATATACGCCCCTTCATTCTAAGCAGTCCGTCAGTCCCATGGCTATTCTCTTATCCTTGGTATTTATCCCCTCCCTCCCGGTCGCGTGAGAGCTTCTAATACCTCCTCAAGTATCCCGGGTTTCGCCGTAAGCCCCCCTAGCATCGTCGTGGTAGACTCTACTGCCTATAGTTGTAAGCCCTCCATTTCTTTAACTAATGCATTCGCTAACACTCTCTGGTTCCTCCTGCTCAGCGCGTCTTCCACCTGATTTTCCTTTCTCGGTTGGTACTGGATATCCAAGTCGTAGTCTTTGATCAGCTCTAACCATGTCCGCTGTTGCATGTTCAGCTCCTTCTGGGTGAATAAGTACTTTAAGCTCTTATGATCGGTGAATATCTCGCACCTAACCCCATACAAATAGTGTATCCATATCTTAAGTGCGAACACCACCGCGGCCAGTTCTAGATCGTGGGTCGGGTAATTCACTTCATGTATCTTTAATTGACGGGAAGCATATGATATGACTTTTCCCTCTTGCATCAATACGCATCCAAGTCCCTCCTTCGAGGCATCACTATATACGACAAAATTTTGTCTAGGTGTTGGTAGCACTAATACCGGAGTTGACGTTAATATCATCTTGAGGCATTCGAAACTTTTTTTGCACTCGTCATCCCAAATATACTTGGCTTCCTTGTGGGTCAGGTACGTCAATGGTTTTGCTATTTTGACGAAGCCCTCTACAAATTTCCTAGAGTACCCAACTAGCCCGAGAAAGCTTCTAACTTCACGAGCGTTCGTTGGTCTTGGCCATTATGTCACGACCTCAACCTTTGTTGAATCCACCATCACTCCGTATGCCGATATTATGTGCCCCAGAAAACCTATGTTGTTCATCCAGAATTTCCACTTGCTATATTTGGCGTATAACTTCTCCTTTCTTAGAACCTGTTGCACTGTCCTCAAATGCTATTCGTGTTCTTCTCGATTTTTCCAATAAACCAGGATATCGTCGATGAAAACTACCACAAATTTATCTAGTTACTGCTGGGGCGTTAGTTAGTCCGAAGAGAAACACTGTACATTCGTAATGGCCATACCTCGTCCAAATAGCCGTTTTCTGGATATCTCTATCTTTTACTCATACTTGGTGGTATCCTGACCTCAAATCCAACATTGAAAACACCTTTGCGCCTTGTAACTGATCAAATAAGTCGTCAATTCTTGGAAGTGGGTATCTGCTCTTTATCGTGACTTTATTCAATTCCATGTAGTAGTAGCATAGTCTAAATTCTCCTCCCTTCTTTATAATAAATATTACAGGGGCTCCCCATGGGGAGTTACTTGTCCTGAGAAATCCCTTCTCCAGGAGCTTTTCGATTTTCCCTTTAAGTTCATGCATCTCTCGAGGTGCCATCCGGTATATTGCTTTCGAAATCGGTTGGGTGTTGGGGAGTAGTTCTATTTCCATTTCGACTTCCCTAGATGGTGGTTGGCTTGGTAGCTCTTCAGGAAACACATCAGCATACTCGCAACGACGGGAACTGCCTCTAAGGGTATTCTCTTTTCTTCCGTTGTCACAAATGCCAACACTCCACTCCATTTATAGAGTCCTTCCTCTCCAATCTCAATTGGTTTCCCAAACAAGTCCCTTCTTCCTTCCCGGGGTGTGCTAAAGGTGATCATTCGTTCTCGACATTTTACCTATGTATCGTACTTGGACAACGAATCCATCCTTAATATCGCGTCGAACCCCATGTTTCCTAGTTCGATTAGGTCAGATTCCGTCCTCAGGAACCAACCTCTATTGTGCATCCCTTATAGACCTTAGTTGCCTCTAAGGCATCGGGTCCTAGAGTATTTACAGTGATCCTAGCATTACTTCCCTTTTTCCCAAAAAGTTTCGCTAACCCCTCCGACACGAACGAATGTATCGCCTCGCAATCAAACAACACAAAAGCAGAAAAACCATCGATAAGTAGAGTACCTGGTACGAAGTCATCGACTTCATAAGCATGTTCCTTGTTCACTGCAAACACACGAGCATTCCTGTGATCCTGTCATTCGTCCTACTCTCGATCGCCCTCGTCTCCATTTTCCTTTTCTTGGGGCGATCCCGGGCGAAGTGTCCCTTCTGACCACACTTAAAGAAACTGTTGGTTCCCGCCCGACACTCCCCGAAGTTATTCCTCTCACATTTGGCACAGAGGGGCCGAGCTGGTGGACCTTGTATCGATCCAAGACTTTATGTGCTTGCTTTTCCTTTCCAGTCCACGCGGCCCTTTGACTCTGTCCTTGTAAATTCCCTCGTCCGCTCCTTGTCCATCCTTCGCATCCCTTCGTCCACCCGGACTGTAGGTGCTACCAGGCTCAAGAACTCTTCATCATCCCGACCGTACATTGCCAATCTTACCCTCTCGTTTAGTCCTAAACCCTCAGTGACATATGCATCTTTTCTTGTTTGCTTCCCATCACCTCTAGCGCATACCTTCCAAGTTCCACATACTCCTGCATGTAGTCTCTATACGGCTCCCCTGTGTCAGTTTATCGAATTCGACCCTTTTGTCTTACATCAGCCCCTTAGGTACATTGTAGTCCAAAAAGGCGTTATTGAACTTTTCCCACGAAATGGGTCCATCCTTTAGCATTGATGCTGACACGCTCCCCCACCATCGTGCGGTGCTCCCATCGAACCATAACGGGGCCAGTCCCGCAGTCAACTCTTCGGGAGCTTCAATTAGTTCGAACTTTTCCTTGAGGCGTATAATCCAAGCCTCCGCATCTGCTATCCTTACATCCGTGAAACTATGCATCCGAGCTTTCTTAAGTGCCTCATTATAATACATTTTCCCCTTTTCTTACCTTGGTGCCCGATCACCATGCAGTGGGTCTTCTAGCCCCGCTCGTTCCTACTTTAGGGTACCCACGAGCGTACCAGCCATAGTTTGGAGTAGGTCTCTTAGACTCTCCTGACTAAAGGTCATTGGCATCGAGGAGTCTGTGGCTGGGGTTTCCTCGACCGGCACTTGTTCGGATGCATTGATGTCCTCCTCTCTAACTCGGTGTGCTCTTGTTCTCGGTGCCATTCCTTATAATTGTTATCGTTATGGTCAACGTCCTAAGTACACTAATCATTCCTACTAATCACTCATCCCCTTTTTATATGGTCGGTTGCCCTCCTACACATTACTTAGACACACTACCTAGGATCTCCCCACCACTGGTTAAGTGGTGAGGTTGCGCTCTGATACCAAATGTAACGATCCGGCTTCCCGCTTGCACGATATTGTCCGCTTTGGACTAGGCTGACCTTAATGACACCCACCTAGTTCTCACGGTTTTACTTTTTCCTTAGCCCCCACACTTTCCAGTGAGTCACTCATCCCTGAATAGCTCCATGGTGAGCACACTTAACTTTCTAGTTCTAACGTTTTCTTCGCCACTTTGCTAGGGAAAAGGCCTCGTGCAATGGAAGACGAATCATTATAGTTAACATACGATCGTTCCCTATCTATAGCCGATGTAGAGATTCGCCTAAGGTGACCTCTCTCGCACCCCCCAAGGGGTCATTAAAAAAACCCTTGAAAATATGCGTAACACTAATAGAATACTACGAATCATAGCATTAATGTACGTCTTGAATCCAGGAGGACACCTAGGGACGAGAAGCAAGATAATAGGTAAGCGGGATGAGTGGTAAAATAAATAAAAGTTCAGTTTCACAAATGAGAGTTTAAAACTGAGAAGTAGGATACATTTTCCCGGTGGCCGCTTTCGCCGCCACAAGGGGGTATCTCGAGAGGTAATTAAGAAGGATAAGGTCCAAGTGTGAATGCATGAGATATGTACCTAACAATTCCCTACTAAAGTGAGGAGGAGCCGGGAGAAGCCCGAGGATGACCAGGATGGGGGCATAACATAATGTCTTTGAGGTCCAATCAACACCATCCGATTTGGCACACGTGGGGAGAATTTTTTTTATGGGCTTAGGCGTAATCGCCCGTGCAATGGAATAATATGATTCTGGGAAAAAAAGTTCCCCTTCAACAGGGAACGACCAAGGAAGACTGAGTGTGGACAACCTAGTGGAACCACAGACGTGACAAAAAAGAAATGTCTATTCCAATCATGATTCAATTGAGGATTGGAGAATGGAAAGTGGCTTTTTTGGTGTCCTAGGCGGAAAAATATACATCCTTGAGCACCATAATGGATAGCCGTACTAATTTGAAAAATTTGAAAGAAACAGTAGATAGTCATCGAAATATGACTCGTTTCCTTGAAAATGATGAAGACAACTACGATGGAGATTGAATTCGGATTTAGTTGGAAGAGGTGGATGTTTAGATGAGTTATGAGCTTTGTGATGAATGGATGAAGTGGAAAGCGGAGCCCCACACTCTAAGTATTCGAGGCATATAGTTTAAGCGCCGACCGGCGGACACAAAATCCGGTCGATGGGACCAGGTTGGTACAAAACGTTGTTGAAAGGAAGATGATAATCAAAACCATCACACCTAGAACATGTGTAACTTTGTGAAAAATGAGCAAAAGGATACTCATACAAATCACATAATAAATTTGGTAAAACCAAGTGTATTCAAACTAAATAAAGGCTAAGATCACGAAAACTTGTTGTATATATGATCTCGTCTAAAAATATTTTATAGTGTTTGTTTATGATCAGTCAATTTTTAATTACTCGAAATTTAATTTTTGTGATATACCAGGTTGGGTCCACAAAGCGTGAGCTTACGTCCTCGGGAGAGCATTGATCAACCTTGGTTTTCACTATGATAATCAAAGGATACAAGTACAATCATGATATAATGATAATACGAATGAAAACGGTACCAAAAACGATCAATTCCACTCCATCGCACCCGAGGAGACGAAAACTTGTGACATAAGGTGATGTTCGCGACTTTTGGACATAAACGCGCGAATGGTGCCAAAAGTCGCGAGTCTTGGTGCCTAAGGGACGAAAACTCGCGAGTCCAGGTGTTATTGCTGCTAAAAATTGGCAATAACAAAATTTAGACCCCTTTTACGGATTGGGGTCGAACGAAAAAGTAATACGAAAACAAGAAATAAAAAGACACGATTTTTGTAGGTGGAAAACCTTTCTGTAAAAGAAAGGATGAAAAACCACCCCGGCCGTAGCCTTTGAATCCACTATAAACGTTAAGTACGTAGATTTACAATAGGAGAACATGATGTAGAAAACTAAAGAAAAAAGATCATGTTTTGATGGCCGTAGTCGTAGGTTTCCCGGGCCAAAAAGATAAGAATAGCGGCCTCCTCCTTAGGTCAAGAATCCCCGCTCCCTCCTTAACACTTAAACATGTTTATATAGGTGATTTGTCCAGCCCAATTATAACTCACTAGGCCCACTAATAATTGAGTGCAATATATAATGACCCATTAATATCTAAATTAGACACATGGGTCCAATAAATAAGTAATCCGATCAAAATACCACGATAAACTATAAACAATGTCAATCATCAAAATATCCCGATCTGTTTCATTTCTCGACTTGGGAATGAATATATAGAAATATATGTGTTCTCGAATAATAAATATCTCAGGGTGATATCACCAGGTGTCCGGGAGGCGAAAACACGCAAATACAACAATGAACACATGCTCTCGCGACTTTTGGTGCAAAAAGTCACGAGTGTGGCCTTGAAGATGAGGGATTCGCAACTTTTGGATCAAAAAGTCGCGTGTGGGGCCAAAAGTCGCGAAACCGGGAGCTTTGGGAAGCGTGCCAAGAGTCTGAACCCTTTTCTGGGGCCTAGGGTCTTCTATTTATAGAAAAACTCGGACCAATAAGTGAACTTAAAGTCCAAAAGCCCAATCTTAGTCAAATTAGCCCAACTTACTTAGAAAATATCCAATTAATTCGGAATAAGTGTCACAGCGCCACTAAACTTATGGATTACATCCCGGTCGAAAGTTTAGTCGGAAATGCAGTGAGAAAATACCGGAAAATCTCGTATATCAGTTCTTTGCCTCCAAACAGTGAATACGCAGCCACATATCATAGCTTCACCCTGCCGATGTGCTCCCGGGAGGCAAATTACGAAAATACCCCTGGCCCCGTCCGAGGACGAAATAGCCCAAAACATCTCAAAACACTTACAGAAGACTTATATGGGGTCCAGCATGCCTGAATCATGAGAATACCCTCGAGAACGTCTCACGATAGACATATAAAAATACCGAAAATACCACATAGCCACGTCGGACGAGCCTCGAGGTTAACATAATTACATAAATAACCTCGGGCAATATCAATGTACAAAAAAAGTAAGTTCGAAAACGGAATGATCGTGCAAGTCATAAAACCAAGACTTCATGTCATAACATTTAAGCTATAATTTAATTACATAAATCATTGAATAACCAAGTAATTCTTTGTTCTAACAACATGTATTCATGTATTAACAACATTAATTCAAGTTTAAATGAAATCAAAATCATCACACCTAGACGATGTGGAACTTTGTGAAAAATGAGCCAAATGATACTCATACAAATCACATTATAAATTTGGTAAAACCAAGTGTATTCAAACTAAATAAATGCTAACATCACGAATACTTGTTGTATATACAAAAAAAGTAAGTTCGAAAACGGAATGATTGTGCAAGTCATAACAACACGACTTCATGTCATAACAGTTAAACTATAGTTTAATCACATAAATCATGGTATAACCAAATATTTCTTGGTTCTAACAACATGTATTCATGTTTTAACAATATCAATTCAAGTTTATATGAAATCAAAATCATCACACCTAGAACATGTGGAATTATGCGAAATATGAGGCATATGATATTCATACAAATCACATTATAAATTTGGTAAAACCAAGTGTATTCAAACTAAATAAATGCTAACATCACGAATACTTGTTGTATATACAAAAAAAGTAATTTCGAAAACGGAATGATTGTGCAAGTCATAACAACACGACTTCATGTCATAACAGTTAAACTATAGTTTAATCACATAAATCATGGTATAACCAAGTATTTCTTGGTTCTAACAACATGTATTCATGTTTTAACAATATCAATTCAAGTTTATATGAAATCAAAATCATCACACCTAGAACATGTGGAATTATGCGAAATATGAGGCATATGATATTCATACAAATCACATTNGAACAGTGCAGGCAGGTGGACTGGGCGCGAGAAGGGTACTGTTCGCGACGAGTGGAGGACTCGTCGCGGCTAGGCTGTCTGGTCGCGAGTTAGAGTGACTCGTCGCGGCTGATCAGGAGTGGTCGCGAATAGTGAGTTTCGTCGCGACTGGGAGATCAGATTTTGCCTTGGGAAGCGTGATAAAAGTTCGAACCTTTTACCGAAGCCTTGTGACTCCTATTTAAAGAGAAATTTAGCCCAAAACTCACCCTCTTGGGCCCATAAGCATAGTCCACCTCACTTAACCCCAAAATGATTAAATATTATTAATTATGACATAATAAATGCCATGTAGATCTCGAAGCCTCGGGAACCAACTCGGACAAGATGTTAGTCGGAAATACGATCAGAAAATTCCCGAGAATCTCGTATATCGATCCTTCGCTTTTAGATAGTGAATTCGCAGCCAGGCAACCTTATTGCACCTGTCCGGTGCGCTCCCGGTGGCAAATGACGAAAATACCCCTGGCTTCGTCCGGAGCCGAAATGACCCGAAACATCTTCAAAATGCTTACAGAGGCTTTATATGTCAATCGGCAAGCCAGAATGACGAGAATACCATTTGAGAATGCCACCCGATAAAAATATGAGAATACCGAAAATACCAATAGCCACTTTAGACGAGCTCCCGGGTGAGAATAAATACAAGAGAATACACACGGGTAATATCAAGTGGGAATGAAAAAGGAATAAGTATCAACCTCCTGACAAAGGCGCAGAGTGATTTTCTTCCTAGAAGATGTGGATATCTCATGCTGGAAAAAATATATGAACTCGATGTTTTGTGGAAAAAATATATGAGCTCGGTGTTTTGTGGAAAAAAATATATGACGCTGGAAAAAATATACGATGGTAACAGGATTGAATTATGGAGTTAAGGAGTCGAGCGAACCCTCCAAGTTATGAAAAGCGGAACTTTGACTAAGAAGAAAGCGAGAGCCTCAAGGCGAAACTAAATCCTCTTGATGAAAGTTGAGAAATATTTTCTAAGTTCGATCGAGTAATACTAACAAATCGAAACGATGCATCATAATATCAGTCAATAACGAAGCGCACTAGTTTGCAAAGTAAAAAGTGATACGTATAAGAGCATGCACTCCAAGTTGAAGAAGCGTGAAATTCTCAATTCATCTCGAAATCTGATTCCGTTAGTAATAACAAGATGACTTTGACCTTATTCATGGTATTGTTAAAAGTTTATGAACGAGTTCTGGATTTCTAGACGAGCTGATATAATGTGGTTTACGACTCAGAATCTGAATCTGAAAACCAGGGGACTATTGATATTGCCCGAGGGTATTTATGTAATTATGTTAACCTCGGGGCTCGTCCGACGTGGCTATTTGGTATTTTCGGTCTTTTTATATGTCTATCGCAAGGCGTTCTCGAGGGTATTCTCGTGATTCAGGCATGGTGGACCCCATAAAAGACTTCTGTTAGTGTTTTGAGATGTTTTGGGCTATTTCGGCCCCGGACGGGGCTAGAGGTATTTTCGTAATTTTCCACCCGGGAGAACATCGGCGGGGTGCAATGATGATATGTCTATGCGTATTCACTGTTTGGAGGCAAAGAACTGATATACGAGATTTTCCGGTATTTCCTCAACGCATTTCCGACTAAACTCTCGACCGGGATGTAGTCCAGAAGTTTAGTGGCGCTGTGACACTTATTCCGGATTAATTGGATATTTTCTAAGTAAGTTGGGCTAATTTGACTGAGATTGAGCTTTTGGACCTTAAGTTCACTTATTGTGCCGAGTTTTTCTATAAATACAAGACCCTAGGCCCCAGAAAAGGGTTCAGACTCTTGGCACGCTTCCCAAAGCTCCCGGTTTCGCCACTTTTGGCCCCACTCGCGACTTTTTGATCCAAAAGACGCGAATCCCTCATCTTCAAGGCCACACTCGCGACTTTTTGCACCAAAAGTCGCGAGAGCATGTGTTCATTGTTGTATTTGAGAGATTTCGTCGCCTGGACCTCCGATTCGCGTGTTTTCGCCACCCGGACACCTGGACTCGCGATTTTTCGTCCCTTAGGCACCAAGACTCGCGACTTTTGGCACCATTCGCAAGTTTATGTCCAAAGTCGCGAACATTACCTTAATTCGCAAGTTTTCGTCGCCTCGGGTGCGATGGAGTGGAATTGATCGTTTTTCGTACCGTTTTCATTCGGATTATCATTATCTCATGATTGTACTTGTATCCTTTGATTATTATAGTGAAAACCAAGGTAGAGCTATGCTCTCCCGAGGACGTAAGCTCACGCATTGTGGGCCAACCTCGTATATCGCTCGTGTCTTCACAAAAATTAAATTTCGAGTAATTAAAAATTGACTGATCATAAACAAATACTCTAAAATATTTTTAGACGAGATTAAAGTTTAAATGAAATCAAAATCATTACACCTAGAACATGTGGAACTTTGTGAAAAATGAGCCAAATGATACTCATACAAATCACATTACAAATTTGGTAAAACCAAGTGTATTCAAACTAAATAAAGGCTAAGATCACGAATACTTGTTGTATATACAAAAAAGTAAGTTCGAAAAAGGAATGATCCTGCAAGTCATAACAACACGACTTCATGTCATAACATTTAGACTATAATTTAATCACATAAATCATGGAATAACCAAGTAATTCTTGGTTCTAACAACATGTATTCATGTATTAACAACATCAATTCAAGTTTAAATGAAATCAAAATCATCACACCTAGAACATGTGGAACTTTTATGAAAAATGAGTCAAATGATACTCATACAAATCACAATATATATTTGGTAAAACCAAGTGTATTCAAACTAAATAAATGCTAACATCAAGAATACATGTTGTATATACAAAAAAAGTAAGTTCGAAACCGGAATGATCGTGTAAGTCATAACAACACGACTTCATGTCATAACATTTAAACTATAATTTAATCACATAAATCATGGAATAACCAAGTAATTCTTGGTTCTAACAACATGTATTCATGTATTAACAACATCAATTCAAGTTTAAATGAAATCAAAATCATCACACCAAGAACATGTGGAACTATGTGAAAAATGAGGCATATGATATTCATACAAATCACATTGTAAATTTGGTAAAACCAAGTGTATTCAAACTAAATAAAGGCTAAGATCACGAATACTTGTTGTATATACAAAAAAGTAAGTTCGAAAACGGAATGATCCTGCAAGTCATAACAACACGACTTCATGTCATAACATTTAGACTATAATTTAATCACATAAATCATGGAATAACCAAGTAATTCTTGGTTCTAACAACATGTATTCATGTACTAACAACATCAATTCAAGTTTAAATGAAATCAAAATCATCACACCTAGAACATGTGGAACTTATTGAAAAATGAGTCAAATGATACTCATACAAATCACAATATATATTTGGTAAAACCAAGTGTATTCAAACTAAATAAATGCTAACATCACGAATACATGTTGTATATACAAAAAAAGTAAGTTCGAAACCGGTATGATCGTTTAAGTCATAACAACACGACTTCATGTCGTTACATTTAAACTATAGTTTAATCACATAAATCATTGAATAACCAAGTAATTCTTGGTTCTAACAACATGTATTCATGTTTTAACAACATCAATTCAAGTTTAAAAGAAATCAAAATCATCACACCTAGAACATGTGGAACTTTGTGAAAAATGAGACAAATTATACTCATACACATTATATATTTGGTAAAACCAAGTGTATTCAAACTAAATAAATGCTAACATCGCGAAAACTTGTTGTATATACAAAAAAAGTAAGTTCGACAATGGAATGATTGTGCAAGTCATAACAGCACGACTTCATGTCATATCATTTATACTATAGTTTAATCACATAAATCATGGTATAACCAAGAATTTCTTGGTTCTAAAAGCATGTATTCATGTTTTCACAACATCAATTCAAGTTTATATGAAATCAAAATCATAACACCTATAACATGTGGAACTATGTGAAAAATGAGGCATATGATATTCATTCAAATGACATTGTAAATTTGGTAAAACCAAGTGTATTCAAACTAAATAAAGGCTAAGATCACGAATACTGGTTGTATAGACAAAAAAAGTAAGTTCGAAAACGGAATAATCGTGCATGTCATAACAACACGACTTCATGTCATAACATTTATACTATAATTTAATCACATAAATAATGGAATAACCAAGTAATTCTTGGTTCTAAAAACATATATTCATGTTTTAACAACATCAATTCAAGTTTAGTTGAAATCAAAATCATCACATCTAGAACATGTGGAACTATGTGAAAATGAGCAAATGATATTCATACAAATCAAATTGTAAATTAGGTAAAACAAAGTGTATTCAAACTAAATAAATGCTAACATCACGAACACTTGTTGTATATACAAAAAATGCTATTTCGAAAACGGAACTATCGTGCAAGTAATAACAACACGACTTCATGTCATGTCATTTAAATTATAGTTTAATCACATAAATTATGGTATAACCAAGTAATTCTTGGTTCTAACAACATGTATTCATGTTTTAACAACATCAATTCAAGTTTAGTTGAAATCAAAATCATCACATCTAGAACATGTGGAACTATGTGAAAATGAGCATATGATATTCATACAAATCAAATTGTAAATTAGGTAAAACAAAGTGTATTCAAACTAAATAAATGCTAACATCACGAACACTTGTTGTATATACAAAAAATGCTATTTCGAAAACGGAACTATCGTGCAAGTAATAACAACACGACTTCATGTCATGTCATTTAAATTATAGTTTAATCACATAAATCATGGTATAACCAAGTAATTCTTGGTTCTAACAACATGTATTCATGTTTTAACAACATCAATTCAAGTTTATATGAAATAAGAATAATCACATCTAGAACATGTGGAACTTTGCGAAAAATGAGACATATGATATTCATACAAATCAGATTGTAAATTTGGTAAAACCAAGTGTATTCAAACTAAATAAAGGCTAAGATCACGAATACTTGTTGTATATTCAAAAAAAGTAAGTTCGAAAACGGAATGATCGTGCAAGTCATGACAACACGACTTCATATCATAACATTTAAACTATAATTTAATCATATAAATCATGGAATAACAATGTAATTCTTGGTTCGAACAACATGTATTCATGTATTAACAACATCAATTCAAGTTTAAATGAAATCAAAATCATCACACCTAATACATGTGGAACTTTGTGAAAAATGAGCCAAATGATACACATACAAAACACAATATATATTTGGTAAAACCAAGTGTATTCAAACTAAATAAATGCTAACATCACGAATACATGTTGTATATACAAAAAAAGTAAGTTCGAAAACGGAATGATCGTGCAAGTCATAACAACACGACTTCATGTCATATCATTTAAACTATAATTTATTCACATGAATCATGGAATAACCAAGTAATTCTTAGTTCTAACAACATATATTCATTTTTTAACAACATCAATTCAAGTATAGTTGAAATCAAAATCATCACATCTATAACATGTGGAACTATGTGAAAATGAGCCAAATGATATTCATACAAATCAAATTGTAAATTAGGTAAAACAAAGTGTATTCAAACTAAATAAATGCTAACATCACGAACACTTGTTGTATATACAAAAAATGCAATTTCGAAAATGGAACTATCGTGCAAGTCATAACAACACGACTTCATGTCATGTCATTTAAATTATAGTTTAATCATATAAATCATGGTATAACCAACTAATTCTTGGTTCTAACATCATGTATTCATGTTTTAACAACATCAATTCAAGATTATATGAAATAAGAATAATCACATCTAGAACATGTGGAACTTTGCGAAAAATGAGGCATATGATATTCATACAAATCAGATTGTAAATTAGGTAAAACCAAGTGTATTCAAACTAAATAAAGGCTAAGATCACGAATACTTGTTGTATATACAAAAAAAGTAAGTTCGAAAACGGAATGATCGTGCAAGTCATAACAACACGACTTCATATCATAACATTTAAACTATAATTTAATCATATAAATCATGGAATAACAAAGTAATTCTTGGTTCGAACAACATGTATTCATGTATTAACAACATCAATTCAAGTTTAAATGAAATCAAAATCATCACACCTAGTACATGTGGAATTTTGTGAAAAATGAGCCAAATGATACACATACAAAACACAATATATATTTGGTAAAACCAAGTGTATTCAAACTAAATAAATGCTAAGATCACGAATACTTGTTGTATATACAAAAAAAGTAAGTTCGAAAACGGAATGATCGTGCAAGTCATAACAACACGACTTCATATCATAACATTTAAACTATAATTTAATCATATAAATCATGGAATAACAAAGTAATTCTTGGTTCGAACAANGGCTCCGGACGAAGCCAGGGGTATTTTCGTCATTTGCCACCGGGAGCGCACCGGACAGGTGCAATAAGGTTGCCTGGCTGCGAATTCACTATCTAAAAGCGAAGGATCGATATACGAGGTTTTCGGGAATTTTCTGATCGTATTTCCGACTAACATCTTGTCCGAATTGGTTCCCGAGGCTTCGAGATCTACATGGCATTTATTTTGTCATAATTAATAATATTTAATCATTTTGGGTTTAAGTGAGGTGGACTATGCTTATGGGCCCAAAAGGGTGAGTTTTGGGCTAAATTCCTCTATAAATAGGAGTCACAAGGCTTCGGTAAGGGGTTCGGACTTTTATCACGCTTCCCAAGGCAAAACCTGCACTCCAGCCGCGACAAACTCCTTAGCCGCGACGAGTCACCCTGACTCGGGACCAAACAGCTTAGCCGCGACGAGTCACACTGACTCGCGTCCAATCACACTAAACAGCCCAGCCGCGACGAGTCCTCCACTCGTCGCGAACAGTAAACGTCTCGCGCCCAGTCCACCTGCCTGCACTGTTCACTCGCGTCCAGTGCGACGCAACTGCTGTTTTAACCAATTTTCGATCCGTTTTCACCCGTATGATCATTATCACTTCATTGTATTTGCACCACTTGATTAAATATCCAAAACATTTTTAGACTAGATCACATGTATTAAAAACATCAATTCAAGTTTAAATGAAATCAAAATCATTACACCTAGAACATGTGGAACTTTGTGAAAAATGAGACAAATGATACTCGTACAAATCACATTACAAATTTGGTAAAAAAAGTGTATTCAAACTAAATAAATGCTAACATCACGAATACATGTTGTATATATAAAAAAGTAAGTTCGAAAGCGGAATGATCGTGCAAGTCATAACAACACGACTTCATGTCATAACATTTAACTATAGTTTAATCACATAAATCATTGAATAACCAAGTAATTCTTGGTTATAACAACATGTATTCATGTATTAAGAACATCAATTCAATTTTAAATGAAATCAAAATCATTACACCTAGAACATGTGGAACTTTGTGAAAAATGAGTCAAATGATACTCATACAAATCACAATATATATTTGGTAAAACCAAGTGTATTCAAACTAAATAAATGCTAACATCACGAATACATGTTGTATATACAACAAAAAGTAAGTTCCAAACCGGAATGATCGTGTAAGTCATAACAACACGACTTCATGTCATAACATTTAAACTATAATTTAATCACATAAATCATTGAATAACCAAGTAATTCTTGGTTCTAACAACATGTATTCATGTTTAACAACATCAATTCAAGTTTATATCATATCAAAATCATCACACCTAGAACATGTGGAACTTTGTGAAAAATGAGCCAAATGATACTCGTACAAATCACATTATATATTTGGTAAAACCAAGTGTATTCAAACTAAATAAATGCTAACATCCCGAATACATGTTGTATATACAAAAAAAGTAAGTTCGAAACCGGAATGATCGTGCAAGTCATAACAACACGACTTCATGTCATATCATTCATTTAACTATAGTTTAATCACATAAATCATTGAATAACCAAGTAATTCTTAGGTTATAACAACATGTATTCATGTTTTAACAACATCAATTCAAGTTTAAATGAAATCAAAATCATCACATCTAGAACATGTGGAACTTTGTGAAAATGAGCCAAATGATACTCATACAAATCACATTATAAATTTGGTAAATCCAAGTGTATTCAAACTAAATAAATGCTAACATCGCGAATATTTGTTGTATATACAAAAAATGTAAGTTCGAAAACGGAATGATCGTGCAAGTCATAACAACACGACTTCATGTCATAACATTTAACTATAGTTTATTCACATAAATCATGGTATAACCAAGTAATTCTTGGTTCTAACAACATATATTAATGTTTTAACAACATCAATTCAAGTTAGTTGAAATCAAAATCATCACATCTAGAACATGTGGAACTATGTGAAAATGAGGCAAATGATATTCATACAAATCTAATTGTAAATTAGGTAAAACAAAGTGTATTCAAACTAAATAAGTGCTAACATCACGAACACTTGTTGTATATTCAAAAAATGCAATTTCGAAAACGGAACTATCGTGCAAGTCATAACAACACGACTTCATGTCATGTCATTTAAATTATAGTTTAATCATATAAATCATGGTATAACCAAGTAATTCTTGGTTCTAACAACATGTATTCATGTTTTAACAACATCAATTCAAGTTTATATGAAATCAAAATCATCACACCAAGAACATGTGGAACTATGTGAAAAATGAGGCATATGATATTCATACAAATCACATTGTAAATTTGGTAAAACCAAGTGTATTCAAACTAAATAAAGGCTAAGATCACGAATACTTGTTGTATATACAAAAAAAGTAAGTTCGAAAACGGAATGATCCTGCAAGTCATAACAACACGACTTCATGTCATGTCATTTAAATTATAGTTTAATCACATAAATCATGGTATAACCAAGTAATTCTTGGTTCTAACAACATGTATTCATGTTTTAACAACATCAATTCAAGTTCATATGAAATCAAAATCATCACACCAAGAACATGTGGAACAATGTGAAAAATGAGGCATATGATATTCATACAAATCACACTGTAAATTTGGTAAAACCAAGTGTATTCAAACTAAATAAAGGCTAAGATCACGAATACTTGTTGTATATACAAAAAAGTTAGTTCGAAAACGGAATGATCCTGCAAGTCATAACAACACGACTTCATGTCATAACATTTAAACTATAATTTAATCACATAAATCATGGAATAACCAAGTAATTCTTGGTTCTAACAACATGTATTCATGTTTTAACAACATCAATTCAAGTTTATATGAAATCAAAATCATCACACCTAGAACATGTGGAACTATGTGAAAAATGAGGCATATGATATTCATACAAATCACATTGTAAATTTGGTAAAACCAAGTGTATTCAAACTAAATAAATGCTAACATTGCGAATACTTATTGTATATACAAAAAAAGTAAGTTCGAAAACGGAATGATTGTGCAAGTCATAACAGCACGACTTCATGTCATATCATTTAAACTATAGTTTAATTACATAAATCATGGTATAACCAAGTATTTCTTGGTTCTAAAAACATGTATTCATGATTTAACAACATCAATTCAAGTTTATATGAAATCAAAATCATCACACCTATAACATGTGGAACTATGTGAAAAATGAGTCATATGATATTCATACAAATCACATTGTAAATTTTGTAAAACCAAGTGTATTCAAACTAAATAAAGGCTAAAATCACGAATACTTGTTGTATAGACAAAAAAAGTAAGTTCGAAAACGAAATGATCGTTCAAGTCATAACAACACGACTTCATATCATATCATTTAAACTATAATTTAATCACATAAATCATGGAATAACCAAGTAATTCTTGGTTCTAACGACATATATACATGTTTTAACAACATCAATTCAAGTTTAGTTGAAATCAAAATCATCACATCTAGAACATGTGGAACTATGTGAAAATGAACCAAATGATATTCATACAAATGAAATCGAAAATTAGGTAAAACAAAGTGTATTCAAACTAAATAAATGCTAGCATCACGAACACTTATTGTATATACAAAAAATGTAAGTTCGAAAACAGAACTATCATGCAAGTCATAACAACACGACTTCATGTCATGTCATTTAAATTATAGTTCAATCACATAAATCATGGTATAACCAAGTAATTCTTGGTTCTAACAACATATATTCGTGTTTTAACAACATCAAATCAAGTTTATATGAAATCAAAATCATCACACCAAGAACATGTGGAACTTTGTGAAAAATGAGGCATATGATATTCATACAAATCACATTGTAAATTTGGTAAAACCAAGTGTATTCAAACTAAATAAAGGCTAAGATCACGAATACTTGTTGTATATACAAAAAAGTAAGTTCTAAACCGGAATGATCGGGCAAGTCATAACAACACGACTTCATGTCATGTCATTTAAATTATAGTTTAATCACATAAATCATGGTATAACCAAGTAATTCTTGGTTCTAACAAGATATATTCGTGTTTTAACAACATCAAATCAAGTTTATATGAAATCAAAATCATCACACCAAGAACATGTGGAAATATGTGAAAAACGAGGCATATGATATTCATACAAATCACATTGTAAATTTGGTAAAACCAAGTGTATTCAAACTAAATAAAGGCTAAGATCACGAATACTTGTTGTATATACAAAAAAGTAAGTTCGAAAATGGAATGATCCTGCAAGTCATAACAACACAACTTCATGTCATAACATTTAGAATATAATTTAATCACATAAATCATGGAATATCCAAGTAATTCTTGGTTCTAACAACATGTATTCATGTATTAACAACATCAATTCAAGTTTAAATGAAATCAAAATCATCACACCTAGAACATGTGGAACTTTGTGAAAAATGAGGCAAATGATACTCATACAAATTACAATATATATTTGGTAAAACCAAGTGTATTCAAACTAAATAAATGTTAACATCACGAATACATGTTGTATATACAAAAAAAGTAAGTTCGAAACCGGAATGATCGTGCAAGTCATAACAACACGACTTCATGTCATAACATTTAACTATAGTTTAATCACATAAATCATTGGATAACCAAGTAATTCTTGGTTCTAACAACATGTATTCATGTATTAACAACATCAATTCAAGTTTAAATGAAATCAAAATCATCACACCTAGAACATGTGGAACTTTGTGAAAAATGAGCCAAATGATATTCATACAAATGAAATTGAAAATTAGGTAAAACAAAATGTATTCAGACTAAATAAATGCTAGAATCACGAACACTTGTTGTATATACAAAAAATGTAAGTTCGAAAACTGAACTATCGTGCAAGTCATAACAACACGACTTCATGTCATAACATTTAAATTTTTGTTTAATCACATAAATCATGGTATAACCAAGTAATTCTTGGTTCTAACAACATGTATTCATCTTTTAACAACATCAATTCAAGTTTATATGAAATCAACATCATCACACCAAGAAAATGTGGAACTTTGTGAAAAATGTGCCAAATGATACACATACAAATCACATTACAAATTCGGTAAAACCAAGTGTATTCAAACTAAATAAAGGCTAAGATCACGAATACTTGTTGTATATACAAAAAAGTAAGTTCAAAAATGGAATGATCCTGCAAGTCATAAAAACACGACTTCATGTCATAACATTTAGACTATAATTTAATCACATAAATCATGGAATAACCAAGTAATTCTTGGTTCTAACAACATGTATTCATGTATTAACAACATCAATTCAAGTTTAAATGAAATCAAAATCAACACACCTAGAACATGTGGAACTTTGTGAAAAATAGGCCAAATGATACTCATACAAATCACAATATATATTTGGAAAACCAAGTGTATTCAAACTAAATTAATGCTAACATCACGAATACATGTTGTATATACAAAAAAGTAAGTTCGAAACTAGAATGATCGTGTAAGTCATAACAACACGACTTCATGTCATAACATTTAAACTATAGTTTAATCACATAAATCATTGAATAACCATGTAATTCTTGGTTCTAACAACATGTATTCATGTTTTAACAACATCAATTCAAGCTTAAAAGAAATCAAAATCATCACACCTAGAACATGTGGAACTTTGTGAAAAATGAGTCCAATGATACTCATAAAAATCACAATATATATTTTGTAAAACCAAGTGTATTCAAACTAAATAAATGCTAACATCACGAATACATGTTGTATATACAAACAAAGTAAGTTCGAAACCGAAATGATCGTGTAAGTGATAACAACACGACTTCATGTCATAACATTTAAACTATAGTTTAATCACATAAATCATTGAATAACCAAGTAATTCTCTGTTCTAACAACATGTATTCATGTTTTAACAACATCAATTCAAGTTTAAATGAAATCAAAATCATCACACCTGGAACTTGTGGAACTTTGTAAAAAATGAGCCAAATGATACTCGTACAAATCACATTATATATTTGGTAAAACCAAGTGTATTCAAACTAAATAAATGCTAACATCACGAATACATGTTGTATATACAAAAAAGTAAGTTCGAAACCGGAATGATCGTGTAAGTCATAACAACACACTTCATGTCATAACATTTAAACTATAGTTTAATCACATAAATCATTGAATAACCAAGTAATTCTTGGTTCTAACAACATGTATTCATGTTTTAACAACATCAATTCAAGTTTAAATGAAATCAAAATCATCACACCTTGAACATGTGGAACTTTGTGAAAAATGAGCCAAATGATACTCATACAAATCACATTATAAATTTGGTAAAACCAAGTGTATTCAAACTAAATAAATGCTAACATCACGAATACATGTTGTATATACAAAAAAGTAAGTTCGAAACCGGAATGATCGTGTAAGTCATAACAACACACTTCATGTCATAACATTTAAACTATAGTTTAATCACATAAATCATTGAATAACCAAGTAATTCTTGGTTCTAACAACATGTATTCATGTTTTAACAACATCAATTCAAGTTTAAATGAAATCAAAATCATCACACCTAGAACATGTGGAACTTTTTGAAAAATGAGTCAAATGATACTCATACAAATCACAATATATATTTGGTAAAACCAAGTGTATTCAAACTAAATAAATGCTAACATCACGAATACATGTTGTATATACAAAAAAGTAAGTTCGAAACCGGAATGATCGTGTAAGTCATAACAACACACTTCATGTCATAACATTTAAACTATAGTTTAATCACATAAATCATTGAATAACCAAGTAATTCTTGGTTCTAACAACATGTATTCATGTTTTAACATCATCAATTCAATTTTAAATGAAATCAAAATCATCACACCTAGAACATGTGGAACTTTTTGAAAAATGAGTCAAATGATACTCGTACAAATCACATTATATATTTGGTAAAACCAAGTGTATTCAAACTAAATAAATGCTAACATCACGAATACATGTTGTATATACAAAAAAGTAAGTTCGAAACCGGAATGATCGTGTAAGTCATAACAACACACTTCATGTCATAACATTTAAACTATAGTTTAATCACATAAATCATTGAATAACCAAGTAATTCTTGGTTCTAACAACATGTATTCATGTTTTAACAACATCAATTCAAGTTTAAATGAAATCAAAATCATCACACCTAGAACTTGTGGAACTTTGTAAAAAATGAGCCAAATGATACTTACAAATCACATTATATATTTTGTAAAACCAAGTGTATTCAAACTAAATAAATGCTAACATCACGAATACATGTTGTATATACAAAAAAAGTAAGTTCGAAAAGGGAATGATCGTGCAAGTCATAACAACACGACTTCATGTCATAACATTTAGACTATAATTTAATCACATAAATCATTGAATAACCAAGTAATTCTTGGTTCTAACAACATGTATTCATGTTTTAACAACATCAATTCAAGTTTAAATGAAATCAAAATCATCACACCTAGAACATGTGGAACTTTGTGAAAAATGAGCCAAATGATACTCATACAAATCACATTATAAATTTGGTAAAACCAAGTGTATTCAAACTAAATAAATGCTAACATCGCGACTACTTGTTGTATATACAAAAATAGTAAGTTCGAAAACGGAATGATCGTGCAAGTCATAACAACACGACTTCATGTCATAGCATTTAAACAATAATTTAATCACATAAATCATTGAATAACCAAGTAATTCTTGGTTCTAACAACATGTATTCATGTTTTAACAACATCAATTCAAGTTTAAATGAAATCAAAATCATCACACCTAGAACATGTGGAATTTTGTGAAAAATGAGCCAAATGATACTCATACAAATGAAATTGAAAATTAGGTAAAACAAAGTGTATTGAAACTAAATAAATGCTAGCATCACAAACACTTGTTGTATATACAAAAAATGTAAGTTCCAAAACGAACTATCGTGCAAGTCATAACAACACGACTTCATGTCATAGCATTTAAACAATAATTTAATCACATAAATCATGGAATAACCAATCAATTCTTGGTTCTAACAACATATATTCATGTTTTAACAACATCAATTCAAGTTTAGTTGAAATCAAAATCATCACATCTAGAACATGTGGAACTATGTGAAAATGAGCCAAATGATATTCATACAAATGAAATTGAAAATTAGGTAAAACAAAGTGTATTCAAACTAAATAAATGCTAGCATCACAAACACTTGTTGTATATACAAAAAATGTAAGTTCGAAAACGGAACTATCGTGCAAGTCTTAACAACACGACTTCAGGTCATGTCATTTAAATTTTAGTTTAATCACATAAATCATGGTATAACCAAGTAATTCTTGGTTCTAACAACATGTATTCATGTTTTAAATACATCAATTCAAGTTTATATGAAATCAAAATCATCACACCAAGAACATGTGGAACTATGTGAAAAATGAGCCAAATGATACTCATACAAATCACAATATATATTTGGTAAAACCAAGTGTATTCAAACTAAATAAATGCTAACATCACGAATACATGTTGTATATACAAAAAGTAAGTTCGAAACCGGAATGATCGTGCAAGTCATAACAACACGACTTCATGTCATAACATTTAACTATATTTTAATCACATAAATCATTGAATAACCAAGTAATTCTTGGTTCTAACAACATGTATTCATGTATTAAAAACATCAATTCAAGTTTGATATTGCCCGAGGGTATTTATGTAATTATGTTAACCTCGGGGCTCGTCCGACGTGGCTATTTGGTATTTTCGGTCTTTTTATATGTCTATCGCAAGGCGTTCTCGAGGGTATTCTCGTGATTCAGGCATGGTGGACCCCATAAAAGACTTCTGTTAGTGTTTTGAGATGTTTTGGGCTATTTCGGCCCCGGACGGGGCTAGAGGTATTTTCGTAATTTTCCACCCTGGAGCACATCGGCGGGGTGCAATGATGATATGTCTCTGCGTATTCACTGTTTGGAGCAAAGAACTGATATACGAGAATTTCCGGTATTTACTCACCGCATTTCCGACTGAACTCTCGACCGGGATGTAGTCCAGAAGTTTAGTGGCGTTGTGACACTTATTCCGGATTAATTGGATATTTTCTAAGTAAGTTGGGCTAATTTGACTGAGATTGAGCTTTTGGACCTTAAGTTCACTTATTGGGCCGAGTTTTTCTATAAATACAAGACCCTAGGCCCAGAAAAGGGTTCAGACTCTTGGCATGCTTCCCAAAGCTCCCGGTTTCGCCACTTTTTGCCCCACTCGCGACTTTTTGATCGAAAAGTCGCGAATCCCTCATCTTCAAGACAAAACTCGCGACTTTTTGCATCAAAATTCGCGAGAGCATGTGTTCATTGTTGTATTTGAGAGATTTCGGCGCCTGGACCTCCGATTCGCGTGTTTTCGCCTCCCGGACACCTTGACTCGCGAGTTTTCGTCCCTTAGGCACCAAGACTCGCGACTTTTGGCACCATTCGCGAGTTTATGTCCAAAAGCCGCGAACATCACCTCAATTCGCAAGTTTTCGTCACCTCGGGTGCGATGGAGCTGAATTGATCGTTTTTCGTACCGTTTTCATTCGGATTATCATTATCTCATGAATGTACTTGTATCCTTTTATTATTATAGTGAAAACCAAGGTAGAGCTATGCTCTCCCGAAGACGTAAGCTCACGCATTGTGGGCCCAACCTCGTATATCGCTCGTGTCCTCACAAAAATTAAATTTCGAGTAATTANTATGTGAAAAATGAGGCATATGATATTCATTCAAATCACATTGTAAATTTGGTAAAACCAAGTGTATTCAAACAATATAAAGGCTAAGATCACGAATACTTGTTGTATATACAAAAAAAGTAAGTTCGAAAACGGAATAATCATGCAAGTCGTAACAACACGACTTCATGTCATAGCATTTAAACTATAGTTTAATCACATAAATCATGTTATAACCTAGTATTTCTTGGTTCTTGCAACATGTATTCATGTTTTAACAACATCAATTCAAGTTTATATAAAATCAAAATCATCACACCAAGAACATGTGGAACTATGTGAAAAATGAGGCATATGATATTCATACAAATCACATTGTAAAGTTGGTAAAACCAAGTGTACTCAAACTAAATAAAGGCTAAGATCACGAATACTTGTGGTATATACAAAAAAATTAAGTTCGAAAACGGAATGATCGTGCAAGTCATAACAACACGACTTCATGACATAACATTTAAACTATAACTTAATCACATAAATCATGCAATAACCAAGTAATTCTTGGTTCCAACAACTTGTAATCATCTATTAACAACATCAATTCAAGTTTATATGAAATCAAAATCATCACACCAAGAACATGTGGCACTTTGTGAAAAATGAGGCATATGATATTCATACACATCACATTGTAAAGTTGGTAAAACCAAGTGTACTCAAACTAAATAAAGGCTAAGATCACGAAAACTTGTTGTATATACAAAAAAAGTAAGTTCGAAAACGTAATGATCGTGCAAGTCATAACAACACAACTTCATGACATAACATTTAAACTACAACTTAATCACATAAATCATGGAATAACCAAGTAATTCTTTGTTCCAACAACTTGTATTCATGTATTAACAACATCAATTCAAGTTTAAATGAAATCAAAATCATCATACCTAGAACATGTGGAACTTTGTGAAAAATGAGCCAAAGGACACTCATACAAATCACATTATTAATTTGGTAAAACCAAGTGTATTCAAACTAAATAAATGCTAACATCACGAATACTTCTTGTATATACAAAAAAAGTAAGTTCGAAAACGGAATGATCGTGCAAGTCATAACAACACGACTTCATGTAATAGCATTTAAACTATAGTTTAATCACATAAATCATTGTATAACCAAGTATTTCTTGGTTCTAACAACATGTATTCATGTTTTAACAACATCAATTCAAGTTTATATGAAATCAAAATCATCACACCTAGAACATGTGGAACTTTGTGAAAAATGAGCCAAAGGACACTCATACAAATCACATTATTAATTTGGTAAAACCAAGTGTATTCAAACTAAATAAATGCTAACATCACGAATACTTCTTGTATATACAAAAAAAGTAAGTTCGAAAACGGAATGATCGTGCAAGTCATAACAACACGACTTCATGTAATAGCATTTAAACTATAGTTTAATCACATAAATCATTGTATAACCAAGTATTTCTTGGTTCTAACAACATGTATTCATGTTTTAACAACATCAATTCAAGTTTATATGAAATCAAAATCATCACACCTAGAACATGTGGAACTATGTGATAAATGAGGCACATGATATTCATACAAATCACGTTGTAAAGTTGGTAAAACCAAGTGTACTCAAACTAAATAAAGGCTAAGATCACGAAAACTTGTTGTATATAAAATAAAGTAAGTTCGAAAACTTAATATTCGTGCAAGTCATAACAACACGACTTCATGACATAACATTTAAACTATAACTTTGATATTACCCGGGTAAATTCTCTTGTATCCGTCCTTACCCGGGAGCTCGTCCGACGTGGTTATTGGTATTTTCGGTATTTTCATATTTTTATCGGATGGCATTCTCAAGTGGTATTCTCGTAATTCTGGCCTGCTAGGCCCCATATAAAGTCTCTGTAAGCATTTTGAGATGTTTCGGGTCATTTCGGTCCCAGACTGGGCCAGGGGTATTTTCGTAATTTGCCACCCGGGAGCGCACCGGTCAGATGCGATGATGTTATGTGGCCGCATATTCGCTATTTGGAAGCAGTGGATTATTTTACGGGGTCCTCCGGTATTTTCTCATCAATATCCTCGCCTAATTCTGGATCGAGACGCATTTCCGAAGTTATATTTCGGAACGGTATTTGTTCTAATTTAATTGGATATTAGTTGAGGTGTCTTGGGCTTAATCTAATGAAATTGGACTCTTGGGCCTAAGCTTGTGTTTTGGGCTACATTTCTCTATAAATAGGGGTCCTAAGGCATTGAGAGGGGGTTGGATCCTTTTCGCATCTCCCAAGGCGAGACTTTCACTCGAAATCGCGAGATTTCAACACTGCAATTACTATTCGCGAGATTTCGTACCGAATCTCGCGGCCAGCCCAGACTCGCGAGGAATCGCACCAAACCTCGCGACGAGGCCTGCCTTACACCAAACCTCGCGACTAGCCCTTCTCGCGAGGAATCGCACCAAACCTCGCGACCAGACCTGCCTTACACCAAACCTCGCGACTAGCCCTTCTCGCGAGGAATCGCACCAAACCTCGCGACCAGGCCTGCCTTATACCAAACCTCGCGACTAGCCCTTCTCGCGAGGAATCGCACCAAACCTCGCGACCAGGCCAAACCATACCAAACCTCGCGGCTAGTCCAGGCTCGCGAGATTTCGAGCCAAATCTCGCGGCCAGGCTTGACACAGCCCTTCTTCGCGACATTTCGTCATATTTGGCTTTTTGGAGTATATTTGATCGTTTCTCGGGTCGATTTCATTCGGATTATCGTTATTACATCGTTGTATTCGTTTCTCATTGATTATTATAGTGGAAACCAAGGTAGAGCTTCGCTCTCCCGAGGACGTAAGCCCACACATTGTGGGCCCAACCTCGTACATCGCTCGTGTCCCCACAACAATATAATTTACGAATTAATCATAAATTGACTGATCTAAAAATAAATACCCAAAATATTTTTAGACTAGATCTGTTTGGCGCCGTCCGTGGGGACCCGAGACTTAATCCCATTGAGAGCTCTTATGCTGAGCTTGGAGCTTGTTATGTATTGTGAGGATACGGTATTTCTAAGATGGGAGTGATATAGATAAAGAAAGTGTTTCGGATGGCAACCCTTATGTAGTGCAAGACGAAATTGACGATATTGTACCGAGGACTCAATCAGTGCCATAGGAAGAGTCCTCAGTAGTGGTATTCTAACCAACCTCCGGAGCGGGATTTCATCCGGAAGGGATCTATTTATGAGTGCATTGAAATATTTTCATATGAAATATATATTTGTCGAGTAATGCCTGAGGAATGAAGGGGTTCTTTATAATGAAGGGATCTATATATATTTTCGATTTTCGGCACTTCGAAAATTTCATGGGAGGCTCCATTTTTCGTCTACAATCACATGGTCATGTGATGGTGTAAAATTTTTCCGGTCATATTTCGGTGGCATTTTACTATTTCATTTCGATACATTTAGCGAAAAATTGGGATATTTTGAGTTCTTCAAAAGATTTCACTCCATAGTATGGAGATATTGGGCGTCATATAGTCCTCGGCTATAAAGAAGATATATGTATATGTCGTACGTGTCCGATACATTCACATACCTCCGTTCGCGAGGGTGTTATTCTTCATAAGATTGGCGTATATTGANAAGTTTATATGAAATCAAAATCATCACACCTAGAACATGTGGAACTATGTGAAAAATGAGGCATATGATATTCATTCAAATCACATTGTAAATTTGGTAAAACCAAGTGTATTCAAACAATATAAAGGCTAAGATCACGAATACTTGTTGAATATACAAAAAAAGTAAGTTCGAAAACGGAATAATCTTGCAAGTCATAACAACACGACTTCATGTCATAGCATTTAAACTATAGTTTAATCACATAAATCATGTTATAACCTAGTATTTCTTGGTTCTTGCAACATGTATTCATGTATTAACAACATCAATTCAAGTTTATATGAAATCAAAATCATCACACCAAGAACATGTGGAACTATGTGAAAAATGAGGCATATGATATTCATACAAATCACATTGTAAAGTTGGTAAAACCAAGTGTACTCAAACTAAATAAAGGCTAAGATCACGAATACTTGTTGTATATACAAAAAAATCAAGTTCGAAAACGGAATGATCGTGCAAGTCATAACAACACGACTTCATGACATAACATTTAAACTATAACTTAATTATATAAATCATGGAATAACCAAGTAATTCTTGGTTCCAACAACTTGCAATCATGTATTAACAACATCAATTCAAGTTTATATGAAATCAAAATCATCACACCTAGAACATGTGGAATTATGTGAAAAATGAGGCATATGATATTCATACAAATCACATTGTAAAGTTGGTAAAACCAAGTGTACTCAAACTAAATAAATTCTAACATCACGAATACTTGTTGTATATACAAAAAAGTTAGTTCGAAAACGTAATATTCGTGCAAGTCATAACAACACGACATCATGACATAACATTTAAACTATAACTTAATCACATAAATCATGGAATAACCAAGTAATTCTTGTTTCCAACAACTTGTATTCATGTATTAACAACATCAATTGAAGTTTAAATGAAATCAAAATCATCAGACCTAGAACATGTGGAACTTTGTGAAAAATGAGCCAAAAGTCACTCATACAAATCACAATATTAATTTGGTAAAACCAAGTGTATTCAAACTAAATAAATGCTAGCATCACGAATACTTGTCGTATATACAAAAAATGTAAGTTCGAAAACGTGATGATCGTGCAAGTCATAACAACTCGACATCATGTCATAACATTTAAACTATAAATTAATCACATAAATACTTTAATAACCAAGTAATTCTTGGTTCTAACAACATATATTCATGTTTTAACAACATCAATTTCAGTTTCGTTGAAATCAAAATCATCACATCTAGAACATGTGGAACTATGTGAAAATGAGCCAAATCATATTCATACAAATCAAATTGTAAATTTGGTAAAACCAAGTGTATTCAAACTAATTAAATGCTAACATCACGAATACTTGTTGTATATACAAAAAATGTATTTTCGAAAACGGAACTATCGTGCAAGTCATATAAACACGACTTTATGTCATAGCATTTAAACTATAGTTTAATCACATAAATCATGGTATAACCAAGTAATTTTTGGTTCTAACAACATCAATTCAAGTTTAGTTGAAATCAAAATCATCACATCTAGAACATGTGGAACTATGTGAAAATGAGCCAAATGAAATACATATAAATCAAATTGTAAATTAGGTAAAACCAAGTGTATTCAAACTAAATGAATGCTAACATCACGAATACTTGTTGTATATACAAAAAAAGTAAGTTCGAAAACGGAATGATCGTGCAAGTCATAACAACACGACTTCATGTCATAGCATTTAGACTATAGTTTAATCACATAAATCATGGTATAACCAAGTATTTTTGGTTCTAACAACATGTATTCATGTTTTAACAACATCAATTCAAGTTTTGTTGAAATCAAAATCATCACATCTAGAACATAAGGAACTATGTGATATTGAGCCAAATGAAATACATACAAATCAAATTGTAAATTAGGTAAAACCAAGTGTATTCAAACTAAATAAATGCTAACATCACGAATACTTGTTGTATATACAAAAAAAGTAAGTTCGAAAACGGAATGATCGTGCAAGTCATAACAACACGACTTCATGTCATAGTATTTAGACTATAGTTTAATCACATAAATCATGGTATAACCAAGTATTTCTTGGTTCTAACAACATGTATTCATGTTTTAACAACATCAATTCAAGTTTATATAAAATCAAAATCATGACACCTAGAACATGTGGAACTTTGTGAAAAATGAGGCAAATGATACTCATACAAATCACATTATAAACTTGGTAAAACCAAGTGTATTCAAACTAAATAAATGCTAACATCACGAATACTTGTTGTATATACAAAAAAGTAAGTTCGAAAACGTAATATTCTTGCAAGTCATAACAACACGACTTCATGTCATAACATTTAAACTATAATTTAATCACATAAATAATGAAATAACCAAGTAATTCATTGTTCTAACAACATATATTCATGTTTTAACAACATCAATATAAGTTTAGTTGAAATCAAAATCATCACATCTAGAACATGTGGAACTATGTGAAAATGAGCCAAATGAAATACATACAAATCAAATTGTAAATTAGGTAAACCAAGTGTATTCAAACTAAATAAATGCTAACATTACGAACACTTGTTGTATATACAAAAAAAGTAATTTCGAAAACGGAATGATCGTGCAAGTCATAACAACACGACTTCATGTCATAGCATTTAAACTATAGTATTTAACAAGTATTTGTTGGTTCTAACAACATGTATTCATGTTTAACAACATCAATTCAAGTTTATATGAAATCAAAATCATCAAACCTAGAACATGTGGAACTATGTGAATATTGAGCCAAATGATATTCATACAAATCAAATTGTAAATTAGTCAAAAAAAAGTGTATTCAAACTAAATAAATGCTATAGTTTGGTAAGTACGAAAAACGGAACTATCGTGCAAGTCATAACAACACGACTTCATGTCATAGCATTTAAACTATAGTTTAATCACATAAATCATGGTATAACCAAGTATTGAATGGTTCCAAAAACATGTATTCATGTTTTAACAATATCAATTCAAGTTTAATTGAAATCAAAATCGTCAGACCTTCAACATGTGGAACTTGAGGCAAATGATATTCATACAAATCACATTGTAAATTTGGTAAAACCAAGTGTATTCAAACTAAATAAAGGCTAACATCACGAATACTTGTTGTATATACAAAAAAAGTAAGTTCGAAAACGTAATGATCGTGCAAGTCATAACAACTCGACTTCATGTCATAACATTTAAACTATAATTTATTCACATAAATACTGGAATAAGCAAGTAATTCTTGGTTCTAACAACATATATTCATGTTTTAACAACATCAATTTCAGTTTAGTTGAAATCAAAATCATCAAATCTAGAACATGTGGAACTATGTGAAAATGAGCCAAATCATATTCATACAAATCAAATTGTAAATTTGGTAAAACCAAGTGTATTCAAACTAAAAAAATGCTAACATCACGAATACTTGTTGTATATACAAAAAATGTATTTTCGAAAACGGAACTATCGTGAAAGTCATATCAACACGACTTCATGTCATAGCATTTAAACTATAGTTTAATCACATAAATCATGGTATAACCAAGTAATTTTTTGTTCTAACAACATGTATTCATGTTTTAACAACATCAATTCAAGTTTAGTTGAAATCAAAATCATCACATCTAGAACATGTGGAACTATGTGAAAATGAGCCAAATGATATGCATACAAATCAAATTGTAAATTAGGTAAAACCAAGTGTATTCAAACTAAATAAATGCTAACATCACGAATACTTGTTGTGTTTACAAAAAAAGTAAGTTCGAAAACGGAATGATTGTGCAAGTCATAACAACACTACTTCATGTCATAGCATTTAGACTATAGTTTAATCACATAAATCATGGTATAACCAAGTATTTCTTGGTTCTAACAACATGTTTTCATGTTTTAACAACATCAATTCAAGTTTAATTGAAATCAAAATCGTCAAATCTTCAACATGTGGAACTTGAGTCAAATGATATTCATACAGATCACATTGTAAATTTGGTAAAACGAAGTGTATTCAAACAAAATAAAGGCTAACATCACGAATACTTGTTGTATATACAAAAAAAGTAAGTTCGAAAAAGTAATGATCGTGCAGGTCATAACAACTCGACTTCATGTCATAACATTTAAAATATAATTTAATCACAAAAATACTGGAATAACAAAGTAATTCTTGGTTCTAACAACATATATTCATGTTTTAACGACATCAATTTCAGTTTAGTTGAAATCAAAATCATCACATCTACAACATGTGGAACTATGTGAAAATGAGCCAAATCATATTCATACAAATCAAATTGTAAATTTGGTAAAACCAAGTGTATTCAAACTAAAAAAATGCTAACATCACGAATACTTGTTGTATATACAAAAAATGTATTTTCGAAAAAGGAACGATCGTGCAAGTCATAACAACACGACTTCATGTCATAACATTTAGACTATAGTTTAATCACATAAATCATGGTATAACCAAGTAATTCTTGGTTCTAACAACATGTATTCATGTTTTAACAACATCAATTCAAGTTTAGATGAAATCAAAATCATCACACCTAGAACATGTGGAACTATGTGAAAATTGAGCCAAATGATATTCATACAAATCAAATTGTAAATTAGTCAAAACCAAGTGTATTCAAACTAAATAAATGCTATAGTTTGGTAAGTACGAAAAACGGAACTATCGTGCAAGTCATAACAACACGACTTCATGTCATAGCATTTAAACTATAGTTTAATCACTAAATCATGCTATAACCAAGTATTGAATGTTTCCAAAAACATGCATTCATTTTTTAACAATATCAATTCAAGTTTAATTGAAATCAAAATCGTCAAACATTCAACATGTGGAAAATGAGCCAAATCATATTCATACAAATCAAATTGTAAATTTGGTAAAACCAAGTGTATTCAAACTAAAAAAATGCTAACATCACGAATACTTATTGTATATACAAAAAAAGTAAGTTCGAAAACGGAATGATCGTGCAAGTCATAACAACACGACTTCATGTCATAGCATTTAAACTATAGTTTAATCACATAAATCATGGTATAACCAAGTAATTTTTTGTTCTAACAACATGTATTCATGTTTTAACAACATCAATTCAAGTTTAGTTGAAATCAAAATCATCACATCTAGAACATGTGGAACTATGTGAAAATGAGCCAAATGATATTCATACAAATCAAATTGTAAATTAGGTAAAACCAAGTGTATTCAAACTAAATAAATGCTAACATCACGAATACTTGTTGTGTTTACAAAAAAAGTAAGTTCGAAAACGGAATGATCGTGCAAGTCATAACAACACGACTTCATGTCATAGCATTTAGACTATAGTTTAATCACATAAATCATGGAATAACAAAGTAATTCTTGGTTCTAACAACATATATTCAGGTTTTAAACATCAATTCAAGTTTAGTTGAATCAAAATCATCACATCTAGAACATGTGGAACTATGTGAAAATGAGCCAAATGATATTCATACAAATCAAATTGTAAATTAGGTAAAACCAAGTGTATTCAAACTAAATAAATGCTAACATCACGAATACTTGTTGTATATACAAAAAATGTAAGTTCGAAAACGGAATGATCGTGCAAGTTATAACAACACGACTTCATGTCATTGCATTTAAACTATATTTTAATCACATAAATCATGGTATAACCAAGTAATTCATGGTTCTAACAACATATATTCATGTTTTAACAACATCAATTCAAGTGTATATGAAATCAAAATCATCACACCAAGAACATGTGGAACTATGTCAAAAATGAGGCATATTATATTCATACAAATCACATTGTAAATTTGGCAAAACCAAGTGTATTGCAACAAAATAAAGGCTAAGATCACGAATACTTGATGTATATAAGAAAAAAGTAAGTTCGAAAACGGAATGATCGTACAAGTCATAACAACACGACTTCATGTCATAACATTTAAACTATTATTTAATCACATAAATCATGGAATAACAAAGTAATTCTTGGTTCTAACAACATATATTCAGGTTTTAACAACATCAATTCAAGTTTAGTTGAAACAAAATCATCACATCTAGAACAAGTGGTATTATGTGAAAATGAGCCAAATGATATTCATAGAAATCAAATTGTAAATTGGGTAATACCAAGTGTATTCAAACTAAATAAATGCTAACATCACGAATACTTGTGTATATATACAAAAAAAGTAAGTTCGAAAACGGAATGATCGTTCAAGTTATTGTAACACGATTTCATGTCATTGCATTTAAACTATAGTTTAGTCACATAAATCATGGTATAACCAAGTATTTCTTGGTTCCAACAACACGTATTCATGTTTTAACAACATCAATTCAAGTTTATATGAAATCAAAATCATCACACTTAGAACATGTGGAACTATATGAAAAATGAGCCATATGATATTCATACAAATCACATTGTAAATTTAGTAAAACCAAGTGTAATCAAACTAAATAAAGGCTAAGATCACGAATACTTGTTGTATATACAAAAAAAGTAAGTTCGAAAACGGAATGATCGTGCAAGTAATAACAACACGACTTCATGTCATAACATTTAAACTTTAATTTAATCACATAAATCATTGAATAACCAAGTATTTCTTGGTTCTAACAACATATATTCATGTTTTAACAACATCAATTCAAGTTTAGTTGAAATCAAAATAATCACATCTAGAACATGTGGAACTATGTGAAAATTAGCCAAATGATATTCATACAAATCAAATTGTAAATTAGGTAAAACCAAGTGTATTCAAACTAAATAAATGCTAACATCACGAATACTTGTTGTATATACAAAAAATGTAAGTTCGAAAACGGAATGATCGTGCAAGTTATAACAACACGACTTCATATCATAACATTTAAACTATTATTTANCAAATCACATTGTAAATTTGGTCAAACCAAGTGTAATCAAACTAAATAAAGGCTAAGATTACGAATACTTGTTGTATATACAAAAAAAGAAAGTTCGAAAACGGAATGATCGTGCAAGTAATAACAACACGACTTCATGTCATAACATTAAACTATAATTTAATCACATAAATCATTGAATAACCAAGTATTTCTTGGTTCTAACAACATATATTCATGTTTTAACAACATCAATTCAAGTTTAGTTGAAATCAAAATAATCACATCTTGAACATGTGGAACTATGTGAAAATGAGCCAAATGATATTCATACAAATCAAATTGTAAATTAGGTAAAACCAAGTGTATTCAAACTAAATAAATGCTAACATCACGAATACTTGTTGTATATACAAAAAATGTAAGTTCGAAAACGGAATGATCGTGCAAGTTATAACAACACGACTTCATGTCATTTCATTTAAACTATATTTTAATCACATAAATCATGGTATAACCAAGTAATTCTTGGTTCTAACAACATATATTCATGTTTTAACAACTTCAATTCAAGTGTATATGAAATCAAAATCATCACACCTAGAACATGTGGAACAATGTGAAATATGAGGCATATTATATTCATACAAATCACATTGTAAATTATGAAAAACCAAGTGTATTCAAACTAAATAAAGGCTAAGATCACGATTACTTGTTGTATATACAAAAAAAGTGAGTTCGAAAACGGAATGATCGTACAAGTTATAACAACACGACTTCATATCGTAACATTTAAACTATTATTTAATCACATAAATCATGGAATAACCAAGTAATTCTTGGTTCTAACAACATATATTCATGTTTTAACAACATCAATTCAAGTTTAGTTGAAATCAAAATCATCACATCTAAAACATGTGGTATTATGTGACAAATGATATTCATAGAAATCAAATTGTAAATTGGGTAATACCAAGTGTATTCAAACTAAATAAATGCTAACATCACAAACACTTGTTATATATACAAAAAAAGTAAGTTCGAAAACGGAATGATCGTGCATGTCATAACAACACGACTTCATGTCTTAACATTTAAACTATTATTTAATCACATAAATCATTGAATAACCTAGTAATTCTTTGTTCTAACAACATATATTCATGTTTTAAAAACATCAATTCAAGTTTAGTTGAAATCAAAATCATCACATCTAGAACGTGTGATACTATGTGAAAATGAGAAAAATGATATTCATACAAATCTAATTGTAAATTAGGTAAAACTAAGTGTATTCAAACTAAATAAATGCTAACATCACGAATACTTGTTGTATATACAAAAAAAGTAAGTTCGAAAACGGAATGATCGTGCAAAACATAACAACACGACTTCATGTCATAGCATTTAAACTATAGTTTAATCACATAAATGATGGTATAACCAAGTATTTCTTGGTTCTAACAACATGTATTCATGTTGTAACAACATCAATTCAAGTTTATATGAAATCAAAATCATCACACCTAAAACATATGGAACTATGTGAAAAATGAGGTATATGATATTCATACAAATCACATTGTAAATTTGGTAAAACCAAGTGTAATCCAACTAAATAAATGTTAAGATCACGAATACTTGTTGTATATACAAAAAAAGAAAGTTCGAAAACGGAATGATCGTGCAAGTCATAGCAACACGACTTCATGTCATAACATTTAAACTATAGTTTAATCACATATATCATGGTATAACCAAGTAATTCTTGGTTCTAACAACATATATTCATGTTTTAACAACATCAATTCAAGTGTATATGAAATCAAAATCATCACACCTAGAACATGTGGAACTATGTGAAAAATGAGGCATATGATATTCATACAAATCACATTGTAAATATGGTAAAACCATGTGTATTCAAACTAAATAAAGGCAAAGATCACGAATACTTGTTGTATATACAAAAAAAGTAAGTTCGAAAACGGAATGATCGTACAAGTCATAACGACACGACTTCATGTCATAACATTTAAACTATTATTTAATCACAAAAATCATGGAATAAACATGTAATTCAGGTTCTAACAACATATATTCAGGTTTTAACAACATCAATTCAAGTTTAGTTGAAACAAAATCATCACATCTAGAACATGTGGTATTATGTGATAATGTGCCAAATGATATTCATACAAATCAAATTGTAAATTGGGTAATACCAAGTGTATTCAAACTAAATAAATGCTAACATCACGAATACTTGTTATATATACAAAAAAAGTAAGTTCGAAAACGGAATGATCGTTCAAGTTATTGCAACACGACTTCATGTCATTGCATTTAAACTATAGTTTAATCACATAAATCATGGTATAACCAAGTATTTCTACGTTCCAACAACACGTATTCATGTTTTTACAACATCAATTCAAGTTTATATGAAATCAAAATCATCACACCTAGAACATGTGGAACTATGTGAAAAATGAGCCATATGATATTCATACAAATCACATTGTAAATTTGGTCAAACCAAGTGTAATCAAACTAAATAAAGGCTAAGATCACGAATACTTGTTGTATATACAAAAAAAGAAAGTTCGAAAACGGAATGATCGTGCAAGTAATAACAACACGACTTCATGTCATAACATTAAACTATAATTTAATCACATAAATCATTAAATAACCAAGTATTTCTTGGTTCTAACAACATATATTCATGTTATAACAACATCAATTCAAGTTTAGTTGAAATCAAAATCATCACATCTAGAACATGTGGAACTATGTGAAAATGAGCCAAATGATATTCATACAAATCAAATTGTAAATTTGGTAAAACCAAGTGTATTCAAACTAAATAAATGCTAACATCACGAATACTTGTTGTATATACAAAAAAAGTAAGTTCGAAAACGGAATGATCGTACAAGTCATAACAACACGACTTCATGTCATAACATTTAAACTATTATTTAATCACATATATCATGGAATAACCAAGTAATTCTTGGTTCTAACAACATATATTCATGTTTTAACAACATCAATTCAAGTTTAGTTGAAATCAAAATAATCACATCTTGAACATGTGGAACTATGTGAAAATGAGCCAAATGATATTCATACAAATCAAATTGTAAATTAGGTAAAACCAAGTGAATTCAAACTAAAAAAATGCTAACATCACGAATACTTGTTATATATACAAAAAAAGTAAGTTCGAAAACGGAATGATCGTTCAAGTTATTGCAACACGACTTCATGTCATTGCATTTAAACTATAGTTTAATCACATAAATCATGGTATAACCAAGTATTTCTAGGTTCCAACAACACGTATTCATGTTTTAACAACATCAATTCAAGTTTATATGAAATCAAAATCATCACACCTAGAACATGTGGAACTATGTGAAAAATGAGCCATATGATATTCATACAAATCACATTGTAAATTTGTCAAACCAAGTGTAATCAAACTAAATAAAGGCTAAAATCACGAATACTTGTTGTATATACAAAAAAAGAAAGTTCGAAAACGGAATGATCGTGCAAGTAATAACAACACGACTTCATGTCATAACATTTAAACTATTATTTAATCACATAAATCATGGAATAACCAAGTAATTCTTTGTTGTAACTATAACCAAGTAATTCTTTGTTGTAACTATAGAACATCAACACGACTTATTGTTATAGCATTTAAACTATAGTTTAATCACATAAATCATGGTATAACCAAGTATTTCTTNCAACACGACTTCGTGTAATTGCATTTAAACTATAGTTTAATCACACAAGTCATGGTATAACCAAGTATTTCTTGGTTCAAACAACATGTATTCATGTTTTAACAACATCAATTCAAGTTTATATGAAATCAACATCATCACACCTAGAACATGTGGAACTATGTGATTGATGAGGCATATGACATTCATACAAATCACATTGTAAATTTGGTAAAACCAAGAGTAATCAAACGAAATAAAGCTAAGATCACGAATACTTGTTGTATATACAAAAATATTAAGTTCGAAAACGGAATCATCAGTTGATATGAAATCAAAATCATCACACCTAGAACATATGGAACTATGTGAAAAATGAGGTATATGATATTCATACAAATCGCATTGATAATTTGGTAAAACCAAGTGTAATCAAACTAAATAAATGTTAAGATCACGAATACTTGTTGTATATACAAAAATATTAAGTTCGAAAACGGAATCATCAGTTGATATGAAATCAAAATCATCACACCTAGAACATATGGAACTATGTGAAAAATGAGGTATATGATATTCATACAAATCGCATTGATAATTTGGTAAAACCAAGTGTAATCAAACGAAATAAAGCTAAGATCACGAATACTTGTTGTATATACAAAAATATTAAGTTCGAAAACGGAATCATCAGTTGATATGAAATCAAAATCATCACACCTAGAACATGTGGAACTATGTGATTGATGAGGCATATGATATTCATACAAATCACATTGTAAATTTGGTAAAACCAAGTGTAATCAAACGAAATAAAGCTAAGATCACGAATACTTGTTGTATATACAAAAATATTAAGTTCGAAAACGGAATCATCAGTTGATATGAAATCAAAATCATCACACCTAGAACATATGGAACTATGTGAAAAATGAGGTATATGATATTCATACAAATCGCATTGATAATTTGGTAAAACCAAGTGTAATCAAACTAAATAAATGTTAAGATCACGAATATCTGTTGTATATACAAAAAAAGTAAGTTCGCATTATAAATTTGGTAAAATCAAGAGTGTTCAAACTAAATAATGTATAAGATCACGAATACTTGTTGTATATCCAAAAAAAATAAGTTCGAAAACGGAATTATCGTGCAAGTCATAGCAACACGACTTCATGTCATAACATTTAAACTATTACTTAATCACAAAAATCATGGAATAACCAAGTAATTCTTGGTTCTAACAACATATATTCATGTTTTAACTACATCAATACAAGTTTAGTTGAAATCAAAATCATCACATATAGAACATGTGGTATTATGTGAAAATGAGCCAAATGATATTCATACAAACCAAATTGTAATTTGTGTAATAAGAAGTGTATTCAAACTAAATAAATGCTAACATCACGAATACTTGTTATATATACAAAAAAAGTAAGTTCGAAAACGGAATGAACGTTCAAGTTATTACAACACGACTTCATGTCATATCATTAAAACTATAATTTAATCACATAAATCATGGTATAACCAAGTAATTCTTGGTTCTAACAACATATATTCATGTTTTAACAACATCAATTCAAGTGTATATGAAATCAAAATCATCACACCTAGAACATGTGGAACTATGTGAAAAATGAGCCATATTATATTCATACAAATCACATTGTAAATTTGGTAAAACCAAGTGTATTCAAACTAAATAAAGGCTAAGATCACGAATACTTGTTGTATATACAAAAAAAGGAAGTGCGAAAACGGTATGATCGTGCAAGTCATAACAACACGACTTCATGTCATAGCATTTAAACAATAGTTTAATCATATAAATCATGGTATAACCAAGTATTTCTAGGTTCTAACAACATGTATTCATGTTTTAACAACATCAATTCAAGTTTATATGAAATCAAAATCATCACCTAGAACATGTGGAACTATGTGAAAAATGAACCATATGATATTCATACAAATCACATTGTAAATTTGGTAAAACCAAGTGTATTCAAACTAAATAAAGGCTAAGATCACGAATACTTGTTGTATATACAAAAAAAGTAAGTTCGAAAACGGAATGATCGTACAAGTCATAACAACACGACTTCATGTCATAACATTTAAACTATTATTTAATCACATAAATCATGGAATAACCAAGTAATTCTTGGTTCTAACAACATATATTCATGTTTTAACAACATCAATTCAAGTGTATATGAAATCAAAATCATCACACCTAGAACATGTGGAACTATTTGAAAAATGAGGCATATTACATTCATACAAATCACATCGTAAATTTGGTAAAACCAAGTGTATTCAAACTAAATAAAGGCTAAGATCACGAATACTTGTTGTATATACAAAAAAAGTAAGTTCGAAAACGGAATGATCGTACAAGTCATAACAACACGACTTCATGTCATAACATTTAAACTATTATTTAATCACATAAATCATGGAATAACCAAGTAATTCTTGGTTCTAACAACATATATTCATGTTTTAACAACATCAATTCAAGTTTAGTTGAAATCAAAATCATCACATCTTGAACATGTGGTATTATGTGAAAATGAGCCAAATGATATTCATAGAAATCAAATTGTAAATTGGGTAATACCAAGTGTATTTAAACTAAATAAATGCTAACATCACGAATACTTGTTATATATACAAAAAAAGTAAGTTCGAAAACGGAATGATCGTTCAAGTTATTGCAACACGGCTTCATGTCATAACATTTAAACTATAATTTAATCACATAAATCATGGAATAACCAAGTAATTCTTGCTTCTAACAACATATATTCATGTTTTAACAACATCAATTCAAGTGTATATGAAATCAAAATCATCACACCTACAACATCTGGAACTATGTGAAAAATGAGGCATATGATATTCATACAAATCAAATTGTAAATTAGGTAAAACAAAGTGTATTCAAACTAAATAAATGCTAACATCACGAATATTTGTTGTATATACAAAAAAAGTAAGTTCGAAAACGGAATAATCGTGCAAGTTATAAAAACACGACTTCATGTCATAACATTTAAACTATAGTTTAATCACATAAATCATGGTATAACCAAGTATTTCTTGGTTCTAACAGCATATATTCATGTTTTAACAACATCAATTCAAGTTTATATGAAATCAAAATCATCACACCTAGAACATGTAGAACTATGTGAAAAATGAGGCATATGATATTCATACAAATCACATTGTAAATTTTGTAAAACCAAGTGTAATCAAAGTAAATAAATGTTAAGATCACGAATACTTGTTGTATATACAAAAAAAAGTAAGTTCGAAAACGGAATGATCGTGCAAAACATAACAACACGACTTCATGTCATAACATTTTAACTATAGTTTAATCACATAAATGATGGTATAACTAAGTGTTTCTTGGTTCTAACAACACGTATTCATGTTGTAACAACATCAATTCAAGTTTATATGAAGTCAAAATCATCACTCCTAAAACATATGGAACTATGTGAAAAATGAGGCATATGATATTCATACAAATCACATTGTAAATTTGGTAAAACCAAGTGTAATCGAACTATATAAATGTTTAGATCACGAATACTTGTTGTATATACAAAAAAAGAAAGTTCGAAAACGGAATGATCGTGCAAGTCATAACAACACGACTTCATGTCATAACATTTAAACTATAGTTTAATCACATAAATCATGGTATAACCAAGTAATTCTTGGTTCTAACAACATATATTCATGTTTTAACAACATCAATTCAAGTGTATATGAAATCAAAATCATCACAACTAGAACATGTGGAACTATGTGAAAACTGAGGCATATGATATTCATACAAATCACATTGTAAATTTGGAAAGACCAAGTGTATTCAAACTAAATAAAGGCTAAGATCACGAATACTTGTTGTATATACAAAAAAAGTAAGTTCGAAAACGGAATGATCGTGCAAGTCATAACAACACGACTTCATGTCATAACATTTAAACTATAGTTTAATCACATAAATCATGGTATAACCAAGTAATTCTTGGTTCTAACAACATATATTCATGTTTTAACAACATCAATTCAAGTGTATATGAAATCAAAATCATCACACCTAGAACATGTGGAACTATGTGAAAAATGAGCCAAATGATATTCATACAAATCACATTGTAAATTTGGTAAAACCAAGTGTATTCAAACTAAATAAAGGCTAACATCACGAATACTTGTTGTATATACAAAAAAAGTAAGTTCGAAAACGGAATGATCGTGCAAGTCATAACAACACGACTTCATGTCATAGCATTTAAACTATAGTTTAATCACATAAATCATGGTATAACCAAGTATTTCTTGGTTCTAACAACATATATTCATGTTTTAACAACATCAATTCAAGTTTAGTTGAAATCAAAATCATCACATCTAGAACATGTGGAACTATGTGAAAATGAGCCAAATGATATTCATACAAATCAAATTGTAAATTTGGTAAAACCAAGTGTATTCAAACTAAATAAATGCTAACATCACGAATACTTGTTGTATATACAAAAAAAGTAAGTTCGAAAATAGAACGATCGTGCAAGTCATGACAAAACGACATCATGTCATAGCATTTAAACTATAGTTTAATCACATAAATCATGGTATAACCAAGTATTTCTTGGTTCGAACAACATGTATTCATGTTTTAACAACATCAATTTAAGTTTATATGAAATCAAAATCATCACACCTAGAACATGTGGAACTATGTGAAAAATGAGGCATATGATATTCATACAAATCACATTGTAAATTTGGTAAAACCAAGTGTATTCAAACTAAATAAAGGCTAAGATCACGAATACTTGTTGTATATACAAAAAAAGTATGTTCGAAAACGTAATGATCGTTCAAGTCATAACAACTCGATTTCATGTCATAACATTTAAACTATAATTTAATCACATAAATAATGGAATAAGCATGTAATTCTTGGTTCTAACAACACATATTTATGTTTAAACAACATCAATTTAAGTTTAGTTGAAATCAAAATCATCACATCTAGAACATGTGGAACTATGTGAAAATGAGCCAAATGATATTCATACAAATCAATTTTGTAAATTAGGTAAAACCAGGTGTATTCAAAATAAATAAACGCTAACATCACGAATACTTGTTGTATATACAAAAAATGTATTTTTGAAAACGGAACTATCGTGCAAGTCATAACAGCACCACTTCATGTCATAGCATTTAAACTATAGTTTAATCACATAAATCATGGTATAACCAAGTAATTCTTGGTTCAAGCAACATGTATTCATGTTTTAACAACATCAATTCAAGTTTATATGAAATCAAAATCATCAAACCAAGAACATGTGGAACTATGTGAAAAATGAGGCATATGATATTCATACAAATCACATTGTAAAGTTGGTAAAACCATGTGTACTCAAACTAAATAAAGGCTAAGATCACGAAAACTTGTTGTATATACAAAAAAAGTAAGTTCGAAAACGGAATGATCGTGCAAGTCATAACAGCACCACTTCATGTCATAGCATTTAAACTATAGTTTAATCACATAAATCATGGTATAACCAAGTAATTCTTGGTTCAAGCAACATGTATTCATGTTTTAACAACATCAATTCAAGTTTATATGAAATCAAAATCATCAAACCAAGAACATGTGGAACTATGTGAAAAATGAGGCATATGATATTCATACAAATCACATTGTAAAGTTGGTAAAACCATGTGTACTCAAACTAAATAAAGGCTAAGATCACGAAAACTTGTTGTATATACAAAAAAAGTAAGTTCGAAAACGGAATGATCGTGCAAGTCATAACAACACGACTTCATGTCATAACATTTAAAATATAGTTTAATCACAAAAATCATGGTATAACCAAGTAATTCTAGGTTCAAACAACATGTATTCATGTTTTAACAACATCAATTCAAGTTTATATGAAATCAAAATCATCACACCTAGAACATGTGGAACTATGTGAAAAATGAGTCATATGATATTCATACAAATCACATTGTAAATTTGGTAAAACCAAGTGTAATCAAACTAAATAAATGTTAAGATCACGAATACTTGTTGTATATACAAAAAAAGTAAGTTCGAAAACGGAATGATCGTGCAAGTTATAAAAACACGACTTCATGTCATAGCATTTAAACTATAGTTTAATCACATAAATCATGGTATTACCTAGTATTTCTTTTTTCTAACAACATGTATTCATGTTTTAACAACATCAATTCAAGTTTATATGAAATCCAAATCATCACACCTAGAACATGTGGAACTATGTGAAAAATGAGTCATATGATATTCATACAAATCACATTGTAAATTTGGTAAAACCAAGTGTAATCAAACTAAATAAATGTTAAGATCACGAATACTTGTTGTATATACAAAAAAAGTAAGTTCGAAAACGGAATGATCGTGCAAAACATAACAACACGACTTCATTTCATAACATTTAAACTATAGTTTACTCACATAAATCATGGTATAACCAAGTATTTCTTGGTTCTAACAACATGTATTCATGTTTTAACAACATCAATTCATGTTTATATGAAATCAAAATTATCACACCTAGAACATGTGGAACTATGTAAAAAATGAGGCATACGATATTCATACAAGTCACATTGTAAATTTGGTAAAACCAAGTGTGTTCAAACTAAATAAATGATAAGATCACGAATAGTTGTTGTATATACAAAAAAAGTAAGTTCGAAAACGGAATGATCGTGCAAGTAATAACAACACGACTTCATGTCATAACATTTAAACTATAGTTTAATCACATAAATCACTGAATAACCAAGCATGTCATGGTTCTAACAACATATATTCATGTTTTAACAACATCAATTCAAGTTTAGTTGAAATCAAAATCATCAAATCTAGAACATGTGGAACTATGTGAAAATGAGCCAAATGATATTCATACAAATCAAATTGTAAATTAGGTAAAACAAAGTGTATTCAAACTAAATAAATGCTAACATCACGAATATCTGTTGTATATACAAATAAAGTAAGTTCGAAAACGGAATGATCGTGCAAGTTATAACAACATGACTTCATGTAATTGCATTTAAACTATAGTTTAATCACACAAGTCATGGTATAAACAAGTATTTCTTGGTTCAAACAACATGTATTCATGTTTTAACAACATCAATTCAAGTTTATATGAAATCAACATCATCACACCTAGAACATGTGGAACTATGTGATTGATGAGGCATATGATATTCATACAAATCACATTGTAAATTTGGTAAAACCAACTGTAATCAAACTAAATAAAGCTAAGATCACGAATAGTTGTTGTATATACAAAAAAAGTAAGTTCGAAAACGGAATGATCGTGCAAGTAATAACAACACGACTTCATGTCATAGCATTTAAACTATAGTTTAATCACATAAATCATGGTATAACCAAGTATTTCTTGGTTCTAACAACATGTATTCATGTTTTAACAACATCAACTCATGTTTATATGAAATCAAAATCATCACACCTAGAACATGTGGAACTATGTGAAAAATGAGGCATATGATATTCATACAAATCACATTGTAAATTTGGTAAAACCAAGTGTGTTCAAACTAAATAAAGGATAAGATCACGAATACTTGTTGTATATACAAAAAAATTAAGTTCGAAAACGGAATCATCGTGCAAGTCATAGCAACACGACTTCATGTCATAACATTTAAACTATTATTTAATCACAAAAATCATGGAATAACCAAGTAATTCTTGGTTCTAACAATATATATTCATGTTTTAACTACATCAATTCAAGTTTAGTTGAAATCAAAATCATCACATATCGAACATGTGGTATTATGTGAAAATAGCCAAATGATATTCAGACAAACCAAATTGTAATTTGTGTAATACCAAGTGTATTCAATCTAAATTAATGCTAACATCACGAATACTTGTTATATATACAAAAAAAGGAAGTGCGAAAACGGAATGATCGTGCAAGTCATAACAACACGACTTCATGTCATAGCATTTAAACAATAGTTTAATCACATAAATCATGGTATAACCAAGTATTTCTAGGTTCTAACAACATGTATTCATGTTTTAACAACATCAATTCAAGTTTATATGAAATCAAAATCATCACCTAGAACATGTGGAACTATGTGAAAAATGAGCCATATGATATTCATACAAATCACATTGTAAATTTGGTAAAACCAAGTGTAATCAAACTAAATAAAGGCTAAGATCACGAATACTTGTTGTATATACAAAAAAAGGAAGTGCGAAAACGGTATGATCGTGCAAGTCATAACAACACGACTTCATGTCATAGCATTTAAACAATAGTTTAATCACATAAATCATGGTATAACCAAGTATTTCTTGGTTCTAACAACATGTATTCATGTTTTAACAACATCAATTCAAGTTTATATGAAATCAAAATCATCACCTAGAACATGTGGAACTATGTGAAAAATGAGCCATATGATATTCATACAAATCACATTGTAAATTTGGTAAAACCAAGTGTAATCAAACTAAATAAAGGCTAAGATCACGAATACTTGTTGTATATACAAAAAAATTAAGTTCGAAAACGGAATGATCGTGCAAGTCATAACAACACGACTTCATGTCATAGCATTTAAACTATAGTTTAATCACATAAATCATGGTATAACCAAGTATTTCTTGGTTCTAACAACATGTATTCATGTTTTAACAACATCAATTCAAGTTTATATGAAATCAAAATCATCACCTAGAACATGTGGAACTATGTGAAAAATGAGCCATATGATATTCATACAAATCACATTGTAAATTTGGTAAAACCAAGTGTATTCAAACTAAATAAAGGCTATGATAACGAATACTTGTTGTATATACAAAAAAATTAAGTTCGAAAACGGAATGATCGTGCAAGTCATAACAGCACGACTTCATGTCATAACATTTAAACTATTATTTAATCTCATAAATCATGGAATAACCTAGTAATTCTTGGTTCTAACAACATATATTCATGTTTTAACAACATCACTTCAAGTAAAGTTGAAATCAAAATCATCACATCTAGAACGTGTGATACTATGTGAAAATGAGTCAAATGATATTCATACAAATCAAATTGTAAATTAGGTAAAACAAAGTGTATTAAAACTAAATTAATGCTAACATCACGAATACTTGTTGTATATACAAAAAAAGTAAGTTCGAAAACGGAATGATCGTGCAAGTCAACACGACTTTGTGTAATTGCATAACATTTAAACTATTATTTAATCACATAAATCATGAAATAACCAAGTAATTCTTTGTTGTAACAACATATATTCATGTTTTAACAACATCAATTCAAGTTTTGTTGAAATCAAAATCATCACACCTAGAACATGTGGAACTATGTGAAAAATGAGGCATATGATATTCATACAAATCACATTGTAGATATGGTAAAACCAAGTGTAATCAAACTGAATAAAGGCTAAGATCACGAATAGTTGTTGTATATACAAAAAAAGTAAGTTCGAAAACGGAATGATCGTGCAAGTAATAACAACACGACTTCATGTCATAACATTTAAACTATTATTTAATCACATAAATCATGAAATAACCAAGTATTTCTTGGTTCTAACAACATGTATTCATGTTCTAACAATACAATTCAAGTTTATATGAAATCAAAATCATCACACCTAGAACATGTGGAACTATGTGAAAAATGAGGCATATGATATTCATACAAATCACATTGTAAATTTGGTAAAACCAAGTGTAATCAAACTAAATAAAGCTAAGATCACGAATACTTGTTGTATACACAAAAAAAGTAAGTTCGAAAACGGAATGATCGTTCCAGTTATAACAACACGACTTATTGTTATTGCATTTAAACTATAGTTTAATCACATAAATCATGGTATAACCAAGTATTTCTTGGTTCTAACAACATGTATGCATGATTTAACAACATCGATTCAAGTTTATATGAAATCAAAATAATCACACCTAGAATATGTGGAACTATGTGAAAAATGAGGTATACGATATTCATACAAATCACATTGTACATTTGGTAAACCAAGTGTATTCAAACTAAATAAAGGCTAAGATCACGAATACTTGTTGTATATACAAAAAAAGTAAGTTCGAAAACGGAATGATCGTGCAAGTCATAACAACACGACTTCATGTCATAACATTTAAACTATTTTTTAATCACATGAATCATGGAATAACCAAGTAATTTTGGTTCTAACAACATATAATCATGTTTTAACAACATCAATTCAATTTCATATGAAATCAAAATCATCACACCTAGAATATGTGGAACTATGTGAAAAATGAGGTATACGATATTCATACAAATCACATTGTACATTTGGTAAAGCCAAGTGTATTCAAACTAAACAAAGGCTAAGATCACGAATACTTGTTGTATATACAAAAAAAGTAAGTTCGAAAACGGAATGATCGTGCAAGTCATAACAACACGACTTCATGTCATAACATTTAAACTATTTTTTAATCACACAAATCATGGAATATCCAAGTAATTCTTTGTTCTAACAACATATATTCATGTTTTAACAACATCAATTCAAGTTTAGATGAAATCAAAATCATCACATCTAGAACGTGTGGAACTATGTGAAAAATTAGGCATATGATATTCATACAAATCACATTGTAAATTTGGTAAAACCAAGTGTAATCAAACTAAATAAAGATAAGATCACGAATACTTGTTATATATACAATAAAAGTAAGTTCGAAAACGGAATGATCGTGCAAGTTATAACAACACGACTTCGTGTAATTGCATTTAAACTATAGTTTAATCACACAAGTCTTGGTATAACCAAGTATTTCATGGTTCAAACAACATGTATTCATGTTTTAACAACATCAATTCAAGTTTATATGAAATCAACATCATCACCTTGAACATGTGGAACTATTTGATTGATGAGGCATATGATATTCATACAAATCACATTGTAAATTTGGTAAAACCAAGTGTAATCAAACTAAATAAAGATAAGATCACGAATACTTGTTGTATATACAATAAAAGTAATTTCGAAAACGGAATGATCGTGCAAGTCATAACAACACGACTTCATGTCATAGCATTTAAACTATAGTTTAATCACATAAATCATTTTATAACCAAGTATTTCTTGGTTATAACAACATGTATTCATGTTTTAACAACATCAATTCAAGTTTATATGAAATCAAAATCATCACACCTAGAACATGTGGAACTATGTGAAAAATTAGGCATATGATATTCATACAAATCACATTGAAAAATTGGTAAAACCAAGTATAATCAAACTAAATAAATATTAAGATCACTAATACTTGTTGCATATACAAAAAAAGTACGTTCGAAAACGGAATGGTCGTGCAAAACATAACAACACGACTTCATGTCATAGCACTTAAACTACAGTTTAATCACATAAATCATGGTATAACCTAGTATTTCTAGGTTCTAAAAACATGTATTCATGTTTTAACAACATCAATTCAAGTTTATATGAAATCAAAATCATCACACCTAGAACATGTGGAACTATGTGAAAAATGAGTCATATGATATTCATACAAATCACATTGTAAATTTGGTAAAACCAAGTGTAATCAAACTAAATAAATGTTAAGATCACGAATACTTGTTGTATATACAAAAAAAGTAAGTTCGAAAACGGAATGATCGTGCAAGTTATAACAACCCGACTTCATGTCATATCATTTAAACTATAGTTTAATCACATAAATCATGGTATAACCAAGTATTTCTTGGTTCTAACAACATGTATTCATGTTCTAACAATATCAATTCAAGTTTATATGAAATCAACATCATCACACCTAGAACATGTGGAACTATGTGAAAAATGAGTCATATGATATTCATACAAATCACATTGNAAGTTTATATGAAATCAAAATCATCACCTAGAACATGTGGAACTATGTGAAAATGAACCAAATGATATTCATACAAATCACATTGTAAATTTGGTAAAACCAAGTGTATTCAAACTAAATAAAGGCTAAGATCACGAATACTTGTTGTATATACAAAAAAAGTAAGTTCGAAAACGGAATGATCGTGCAAGTCATAACAACACGACTTCATGTCATAGCATTTAAACTATAGTCTAATCACATAAATCATGGTATAACCAAGTAATTCTTGGTTCTAGCAACATGTATTCATGTTTTAACAACATCAATTCAAGTTTATATGAAATCAAAATCATCACCTAGAACATGTGGAACTATGTGAAAATGAACCAAATGATATTCATACAAATCAAATTGTTAATTACGTAAAACCAAGTGTATTGAAACCAAATAAATGCTAACATCACGAATACTTGTTGTATAAACAAAAAGTAAGTTCTGATATCACCCTGAGAAATTTATTATTCGATGACATATATATCTCTATATAGTCATTCCCAAGTCGAGAAATGAAGAAGATCGAGATATTTTGATGATTGACATTGTTTATAACTTATCGTGGTATTTGGATCAGGATGCTTATTTACAGGATCCTTGTGCCTAATTTAGTCATATGATTGATTATAATAGTACTTCAATTATATTTTTATCAAGATATGGGTATATTCTGAAAATCTTATCGTTTTGGTATTATATCCGGTATCTTCATAATGATTGACGAAGGGATTTTTATGCCTTATTATGATATTTTTCTTCATCATGTGAGGAAAGAATTTGAGATTCTAAATTACCAGGGATATATGATTTTCATAATTTTTGACTGTCGGTTATCGCCACCTTAACAACGAGTTATTTAATCTATATAGAATCTTATGGATAACCGGAAACTCATAGGAAAGATTACAAAGCTATATATGAAGTAAAGTTGTCTGTCTCCCCCGAGACACGCAAGTGTCTGAATTGACGTTCTTATTTATAATCAGAATAGTCAGAAAATTGCCGTATGGATGACACGAGGGTGATGTATTACCGGGGACTCAATCAATACTTTCAGAAGAACCCCCGGTCACCGAAATCATTACTTAGCCTTCTCGGAGCAGGAATTCATCCGGGAGGGCATTTATTAGGTATCTACTTCCTCGGTGTTTATCAAAATATTTTGAATTCGAAAGAACATCCAAAAGCTTGCCTTTCTATAAGCCTATTTATATGGTTATCAATTAGAAGAAACTGATATCACGGAATATTATTTTGCTCTATGAGAATTCTTCCTACATATTCTGGAGAATCAGAACGTCGTGCCTATCTATTCAAGGAATTCATTTATCTATTGCACTTATTAATTCCTATTTATCAGAAATTGAATCGGTGTCAACATTTTGCCTATCGGAATATGGGGGAGCGGTATATTAATTCCCCTCACTATCAAGATAGTTGAGATGAGTAAGCATGTTGGCAAGTTGTACTTTGCATGGGATATTTCGTTACGGATTACGGCGGTGGTAAGAAAATGAATGTATGAGATTATGAATATGAGCAGAGAGGAGTTGCCACGGACTTGACATATTTCCAATTTGCGCAAGAATTATGTATAGACGAGACTCTTCGATCTTTTTTAAAAAAAAAATCCTCCTCCTTTTTAAAATATTCTATTCTTTTTGTATCCTTTCTAACAACACAAGATCAATCGACTAGGGGACTGGTAAGATAGGAGTAAGGTTCATTGCATTTTAGTGTGATGGAGGATGGAAACTAAACAATTTAGGATAGATTAGAAATGCATTGTACTGTCTGTCTTCTAGTCGATCAATCTCAAACTTGTTAGATCGGATACTGTGTCAAAATATTTTTTAAACTGGAGAGTCTCTAGCTGCAGCAGAATCATCTATACATGAATTTTGTTGGAGTATGTCAAGGGGCCCGATTCTTTGACAGCCGGCCACGTTCCGAGCATGATTCCGTGGCACACGGGAGCCCTTTTCCCGACTCCTCCATGACACACCGTCGAGGGTCGCTCCCTCGTCGGAGGCTGGTCACAGTTCGCAGTGAGAAAGGCAATCCGTCTCCTCCGTTGTTCCACATGGACTTTTTGGTCTAGGGGATTGGATCCATGTAGGCGGAAGTGAAAAATTTACGTCAGTATAAGGATTGTACCCTGAACCTGACGCTACTTTCGTCTAGATAGCGAAGGTCCTCTAGTGCGAGGAACTTGAGCCACCCGAATAGGAGTGAAATATTTACGCCAGTCTAAGGATTGTACCCTGAACCTGGCGTTACTTCTATTCGGGCAGCAAATGTTTTCTACGTTTACTTACATTTGCGGAGGAGAATGAGAAAAGTCAGTCATATACATTATGAGACTATTATGTGTGCAAGTTTATACACGAAAGGTAACGTGATGGGGGCTACTTGAGGCCCACGGGTGCTTGTTGATACCCGATCATATTAGAAGAATTAGGGCGCTACTTGAGGCCCACGGGTGATTGTTGAGACTTGAGTTATGAAGTGAAGTTAAGTGGGGCGCTAGTTGAGACCAGTGATTGTTGGGTGCTCGTTTAGTCCCAGAAGTGAGAACAATATTGGATGCTTATTGAGATACGTGAAAAGACATCTGCATGCTCCGCGGCCCTCTAAAGGCCACCTAAGCCAAGGGTATTGGATCTATCTATGCGGGAGTGAAAAATTTACGTCAGTATAATGATTGTACCCTGAACCTGACACTACTTCCGCATAGGTAGTGAAAGGTCTCTCTGGCGCGAGGTACCCGATCTGTCCAAGTGGGAGTGAAAGATTTATGTCAGTTTAAGGATTGTACACTGAACCTTACGCTACTTTCACTTGGATCGTGAAGGCTTCCTACGCTTATTTTTGGAGCAGTGCCAGACAAGTCGATCTAAGTAAGGGGTGTTGGCGCTTGTTAAGGACCAACACAAGGATTTCAGGGATTCTCTTTATAGCTTGGTATTTTCGTAGTATAGAAAAATGGCTAAAGGGTATTCTTATTGTATTATGAGATGGTTTTCCTAATTTATGATCGTGTATTTTCATTTACGATCAACATGACAAAGTGATGGTCTTATGACTTGGATTTCATAATTTACGATAAGATATTTTCATTTACAAAAAAGATTATCAAATGACTGCCTTATGGTGTGGATTTCACTAAATTTTCTTTATGACAGGGGACTCTGAGCTATGACCCCAACAACAAGAAATATTTTATTATTTATGATCAGAAAGTCATATTTATTATATGATGAATTGTGAAGTCGTTTATTCGGGCATATAAGGATTTCTCATATATCAGTCTCTTAAACGACGGTAGGAAACTATCGGAAAATTTTAAGACAACAAATGAAACAAAAAGTTATCAAAGAAGTGTTACAGAGTTCACAGAGAGATTTTTTGGATAAGTATACTGCCAAGTTCAGTAATAAGAAGATGATATCCCCACTCATTATTTTAGAAGTGTATATAAAGTTTCATAACATGATGGTATTCAGTGAGTAATATTTATTTATTTGAGATATGTTTATTCACTCATGCCTGGTATATTTAGTTACAAAATGCGATACTACTATTGTGAGTTTATTGCAAAAATATTCTCAGGGTAAATATGATTTGTGTACTCGAATATTTCGACTACGCAAATCAGGGGACTTCTGATATCATCCTGAGATATTTATTATTCGATGACACATATATATCTATATAGTAATTCCCAAGGCGAGAAATAAAGCAGATCGAGATATTTTGATGATTGACATTGTTTATAGCTTATCGTGGTATTTGGATCGGGTAACTTATTTATTGGACCATTGTGCCTAATTTAGAGATTAATGAGTCATAATTTATTGGACTCTATTATTGGTGGGCCTAGTGAGTTATAATTGAGCTGGACAAATCACCTATATAAACATGATTAAAGTGTTAAGGAGGGGAGTTTGGATTCTTGACCTAAGGAGGAGGCCGCTATTCTTTTCTTTTTCGCCCTGGAAACCTACGACTACAGCCATCAAAACACAATATTTTTCTTTGGTTTTTTACCTCATGTTCTTCTATTGTAAATCTACGAACTTGACATTTATAGTGGATTCAAAGGCTACGGCCGGGGTGGCTTTTTATCCTTTCTTTTATAGAAAGATTTTTCACCTACAAAAATCGTGTCTTTTTACTTCTTGCTTTCGTATTACTTTTTCGTTCGACCCCTATCCGTAAAAGGAGTCTAAATTTTGTTATTGCAGATTTTTAGCAGCGATAACATATAGCAATATCTAAATTACTAATTTCTCTATCTCATTGTCCATTGGGACCAATTTCTTTGCCCCACCTCTAAGGAGAAATAGGTATAATTTTAATATAAACATTATATACCACAAAAAATTATTTATTTAAATTTAATCTAAGTTCGATGTTACATGCACTCGAACTTTTTTGTCGTTCGGGTATGATTTGTTAGGAGGATAATGATTCAACATAGATGGTTGTGAGACATTCCATTTAATATCAACATGATATATTACCGATAAATTAATTTGAATAATATATGTATTTATGTAAATTTATCATTGGGTCGATAAAACACACACTTGAGCTTTTTGTGTATGGTTAACTCCACTAATACACTATTTCAATTTGCAATTTTCTCCTTATTTCATGTTCTCAACTACTTTGATTTTTCTCTTTCCCACTATATTGGTCTTCTATTTTGTAGTAATTCATTTCAATTTAATTCATATCTTGCAACCTTATAGGATATGTTAGTTATGCACATATCACCATAAATTTACGGTTAATTAACATAAATCAATCATTATCCTAACTATAAAATTCACTCCAATCAAATCACCCACACTTGTTTATAATAATCTCGAGCAAGCGTTAGCAACTTTGTATCACAAACATCTTAATCAAGCAATTAATTATGAAATATTCAACATACTCTAAGATTCATGTAACATCTTTTTCACCTTTCAGTCTTTCACTTAGGCATACATTAAATAACTCGATTGACTTATAAGTATTGATGTTATTCGATCCGAACGAACCAAACTCATTGTGTTCATGTTTGTTAATATTTTTATTTGAAGTTGTTAATGTTCGTTCATATTTTATTCAAATGTGAAAATATGTTCGAACATTGTTTAAATTATTAAGTAAATATTCATGTTCATTCGTTTTTGTTTAATAGGTTGTTTGTACTATTTGTACGAACTTCACAAAAAAATCAAAATCCCAAAAATATATATATGGATGAAATAATCAAATAATTATCTTTAACAAAAGAAAGAAGAAGATTAGTTCACTAGTGCCACAATATAATTCATTTATAATTCATTGTTATGGTCCCTTTTTAGGGGGTACCAACAATCGTCCGGTTCATTCAACGAATGAACTCGGTTTTGATTTATAAAGGATGTGGAGAACGATTAAAAGCTAAAATCAAAGTAAGAACATAGCATATATAGTGGAAACCCCGTAAAATGGGGTGAAAACCACTCGACAAAGAGCCGATTATGCTCTTGGTCTGCTCACTAATGAAAATAAGAGAAGTCTATACAAGGCAGGCTAATGAAAATGACTAAGTAAAGAAAGCAGTAAGAATCTGGGCATAGTAACAGCCTATTCTTCCGCATCCAAAAGGTCCTGCTATTTCCTTCATCTTGCCCTGTATTTATAGAGCAGCCGGCGAGTGTAATCCACGTCCTATAACCGCCTCTGACAAGTTTGTTAGAGGTTGTTATCACAGACTGTAAAACGAGGCTGGGACCGATGCGTGTTCTGCGTGATCGGGCCCGAAGCAGGATAAACGTGATAGGGCCCGAAGCATGGAACGCGTGAGCCTGTAACCGTTTTGTAACCGTTCGGACCGAACCCCAGAGACAGCTGGCAGATAACGCTTTTATTTGCCAAGGTTATCTTCGGTCCCCCATGTTAAACATCGGGCCGCTCTTCCCAAAGGTATAAATGGGCTGTGACAATTTGCTTTGTTTAATTAAATCGGCGCAACTGTTATCGGGTCTCACCCATCACAGGGTACCCGGTCCTAAAGTTCTCATCATTCATCATTCAAAAAATTATGCATAACATAGTCAATTTTGTTGTCAAGGTATAAACAATCATTGTCATTAATTTTATTTTAATCAATCAGAAAAAAAGATAGATTTATAAGATTGTATTTCTAATCTTCATCGAATGTTTCAATAGTTTTTTTGTATTTTTTAATGCTTAATTACTGTAAAAATCTTTTGCAAGCTAATATTACAAAAATGATAATATATTAGTTCAGAAATTTGATAAAACTTACACAAAACAAAAGAATAATATATAAGTATAAAAATTACATAAAACCAAAGTATACTATAATAATATATTAGTATAAAAATTAATTTAAATAATACTTTTGTTCGCTTGAATTATAAACGTACAAAAAATAATGTTTGAACAATATTTATATTTTTATTTGAACGAGTAGACACAATTGCATATGAGTCAAACCCATATTATCCAAGAACTATCCAGATCATGTAACCACCCTTATAAGCATGTGTTGAAATATAAAATGTCCAACATTAGATTTGTGAAATAATTTAGATTGATTTATAAGAGGTGGTGTGGACCATTGTAATTGACTCATTGAAGTCTTTTACGATGTTATCTCCTCCTCTTATACGTCATATATGCGCCACTCATATCGTCATTTGGTTCAGACTCTATAATTACAACGTATCTCATTGATCTAGTCTTAAAATATTTTTTTAGATCAGTCAATTATTCGATTGAATTTTTCTTTTTTCTTTATTCGTTGTTGTTAAGACACAAAGAATTACGAGGTTGGACCCACAATGTATGAGTATAGTCCTCGAGAGAGCGAAGCTCTACATGGCTGTTTCACTATAATAAAGTTCAACATTACAAAATGTTGTAGTCTTAAAACCGGGGTATCAACAGTCGTCTGGTTTGTTGCAAGGCGAACTCGGTTTTAATTTGTTTAATGTGGGGAAACGATTGTGAACAGAATAGAAAGGGACATGGCAAATTTAGAGTGGAAAACACGTGAGAAACGAGGAAAAAACCACTTGACTAAGAGCTAGAAATGCTCTTAGTCGATTCAATAATCAAACCGTTCATTACAAAATGCGATGGTTAATTTTAGAATCACTAGGAAGAGGAAGAACTCAAGAAGATATAGCAAGAGCCGAGAGGGAATCCTTTCTTCCGTTTATGAAGTGTTCCGTTTATACGCCTCCCTAGTTGTGTGAATACTAGGGTGTCGTTTTGTGCTTGTCCCATGCGGCAAGGTCGGCTTATGTCAGCGGGAACACCGCCAGGTGTGACCCTATATGGATGCGCGGCGTCAGACCTTTCGGCATTGCTAACCGATTGTCTCCCGACCGGAAAAAGGTTCGGACGATTCTGTCAGGCACGCCTATGACAGGGTTGTCAAAGGTTGTTGTCATATGTTGAGAAATGTGGATGGCCCGAAGCGCAGTCTGTGTGATCAAGACCGATCGTCCCGATGAGGGAAAACCCGCAAAATTCTAGCCTTCGGTCCCCGATCACTAAGCACGGGCTTTCGGGCTCGTCTATCCTCGTCGGGTCGCACGTTCACAGGAGTTGAATCTGGGGCCTTCAAGTTCGGCTTCTGTCACTTGGGCTGGCCTGACAAGGCTTAACCTGGTTTGGGGTACCGGGATCCGAAGGTCTCATCACTTGCCCCTCGGATTTTATCGCCATCATAATGGTGATGTAAGTTCGAACATCTGATTGAGAGTGTTTGAGGCAAAAGTCCCGATCGAACCAACGGAGGATCGTACCCGAGCGGGTTGTGAAAGAGTCCTTGAGGACCGATAATGTACTTAAAAAATTTCTGAACGTTAACTTTCGAATTTGAAAACTGTAATGACTATGGGCAAAAGTGTAATTTGGAGCACTAATTGTAATCTGCGCCTTTCCGTATTTCGAAAGAGGGACATGTCGTCAGACTGCAGCCGCCTGCAGTAGTGATGTGTCACCCTGTGAGTGGCCAATGTGAGACTATAAAAGCTTAGATTTAGGCAATGTGCAACCATTGCTGCTATATGCATGAAAATTTTCCGAGCCCTAGAACTCTCTGGCGATTTCGTTCAAGCGCCTCCAAACTTTTAATTTCTTCGCAAATCTTAAGGTAACCATCTATGGCACCTCGTAGAGCTAGGCATCCACTCGTTTGTGAGATTGACATCGAAGAACTTCGGGTCGAATTCTCGATTCCTGCCCATTACCTCATGTGGAGGGGAATGAGACGTTCCATGCTTCCTTACCGCTGAGATGAACGTTCCTGCTAACGCCTTATCTGTTATCTATGTCTCCTTGAGGTACGGTCTGCGATTTCCGCTTCAGCCTTTTGTCGCAGCGGTACTTCGCGAGATTCACTGTCGGACCTTCGCTCATTTTTCGGGCAGTTATGTCTATATAGTAACCTTTATTTTCTATTGTTATTGGCAGGGGGTTGAACCAACCCTAAAACATTTTTTCAACCTCATTTTTGTAGGATCCCGAAAGGGAAAGAGATTGTTAGGGTGTCGCAGGTTACATTATATAGCGACCCGCACAAAAGACTGTGCTGGTTGAACCAACCCTAAACCCTAAAGACTGTATTATCGTTGACAAGGAAGACTTCCTTCATGAATGAGAGTCTTGCTATGTCTGGATAGACATTCTGAGGGACGATTGTTGAAGGTCACTTCCCTGATCACTCACCTCGATATCGGGAAGTTGGAACAAACTCGGTTCAACCCCTCCCGTCAGGATATTGACAACACATTGGCAATGTTTCCTCTTCCCGAAAAACGTCTGAAACGAATAGACATACTTCAGGAGAAGAAACTGCTAGAGATAGGGGTAGCGGGCAGGACCGGTGCCCCTGCCCTGAAGGGAATATTCTCTAGTTTGGACTCATCGGGGTCAGAAAGATCGGGTATGACATTGGCTTCCTTTAGTTCATATCTCATGATCCTTATGATTTCTCTTTTGCAGGTTCCACAGATACAATGTCTGCATGTCGACTAGCTGCGATGGCTGCTGCTGCAAAGGCCAAGAAGGATGCTAAGATGTAGTTCTCTAGCCCAACATCCAATACCACTGCTAAATCTTCTCGATCGGCGGGAAGTTCCAGCAGCCAGAGGAACGGTCCCTCAATGGAGGAGGTAGACGAGGTGATTTCAAAAAGAATTCGCTCGTTAGACCTTTCAGCCATGTACAGGATTGGAGATAACTCTCCCCTGGGCTTAACGTCGTGCGGTTGTTGCTGTAGGGGTCGATACGAGTGGAGGATGTCTCTCCATCTTCCAGCTTGACGTACAATGTGTCGAGGCCTCCCCTACCTCCAACTAAGAGCAAGCGAGGCTCTAAAGATGATGCCTTGAAGCAATATAAATGGCTGCGATCGGCAATAAATAGGCCCTACAGCCCCTATCCCAGCGAAGGGGGTCACCATTCGTGAGAGATCGGTCCCCTCGTCATCAAGCCCAGAATCTGTTCGGGAAGCTATCCAAGAGATGGTGTCCTCCGTCTCGATGGCTCAGGGGCCGAAAAGGACCCCAAATTCTTGGAAAGACTCTGTGCTAGAGGAATAGCGACTTTTGGGGAGAAAGAACCCACCCGGTCTCGTGGTCGCCACCAGACCGGATGAGACAAATAAGGAAGAATGACAAATAGACTAGATTTCAAACCTTAAGTCCCTTCCTCTTTGTATTTTGTAAACTTCGCCTATTTTATTGAATTTTTCTGCTAAGTGTAAGATCGGGGTTCACCCTGAACCTAGACTATTCGGTCTTCTTAACTTAACTTAGAATTTGCTCTGCTTAATAAGTTAAAGGATTTTAATTGCGTTAGCAGACCACTCTTTAAACTGCACTATAAAACATTATGACATTGGCGGCGTTGCCTTGGTTCTTTATGAGTCACATGGCAAGCTATATCGAAGCCCCAGTTCTTTGAACAGTCCATGTCGAGTTTCGGCTTGCGCTTTGACTGGCTAATCATGTCCTATTTATCTCGTTTATGGCTAAGTACAAAGTGGAAAGAGCTATTTCCATATGGTGGGTGCCGTCGAAGGGGAAATAAAGTTCGTAGTAAGTTCTGGGAGTTTTGCAATCCATCTAAGTACTCAGCAAGCGTGGAAGCATCTGACTCTTCAGAACGGTCACACTACTTGAAAGCCTTATGGATGGACTACTACAGTCACGAGTCCATGCTCATCCAGAAAATCCTACTTCAAGATAGGACACTCGCCTAGCTAGAAATAATTTGTATTGCATCTGTTGCATCTTGTTCATAATGTGAGAAACATTTTATAGTACAGAATCGCCAATAATGTCAATGGTTTTATAAAAAATAACGCCTTAAGTTCATAACATTCCAGGTTCTGGGGATCTCGTTCCCATCCACAGTTCTAACTTATAAGCCCAAACCCTAAGTTTTTCAAAACTCGGTATGGCCCTTCCAAGTTCCTGTCAGCTTTCCAACGTTTCTCTGAACTCTCACATTCCTGAGAACAAGGTCTCCATTTCTAAAAATTCTCTGGATAGGACACGCTTATTATGATCCCGCTCCATAGTTCGTTGATAAGAACACATGCACGCATATATGTCGTTCCTCTTTTCTTCAATCATTTCAAGATCTAAGGATCTTCTTTCATCGTTTAGATGCTCGTCATATTGAGTAATCCTAGGTGATCATATGGCAACTTCCACTGGACTGACGCTTCAGACCCATACACCAGAGAAAATGGAGATTCCTGAGTCATAGAGCGGGGTGTGGTCCTGTAAACCCATAAAACTTCGTAGATATGATCGCCAAATCTTCCAACTTAGTTTTCAATCAATTCAGAATAACTTTTTTGGAAACTTGCGTCAATCTGTTAGTTTGGGGGTGAGCCGCTAACGAAAAATGCTGAGCGATACCCAATTTGATGCAAAGATCCCGAACGGATTTTCCGCGGAATTGAAGTTCATTATCCGATACAAAAGCTAGAGGCACTCCAATGCGGGTTATAACGTTCCTCCAAAGGAAGTGTTTTACCACATTTTCAGAAATAATAGCCACTGCTTCAACTTCGATCCATTTTGTATAGTATTCAACCGCCACAATACAGAACTTTCGCTGCTTTACTGATTGGGGGAACGGTCCCAAGATATCAATCCTCCACCTGTCGAATGGACAAGGGAGTGGAGTCATTGATAAGGGTGCTCCTGGCAGTTGGGGGATCGGAGCATGGTACTGGCAGGCGCCGCAACGTCTAGGGTACTTCTTAGCATCCTCTAGGAGCGTTGGCCAAAAATACCCGACCATGATAACGCGATGATTTAAAGATCGAGCTCCAGAATGTACACTTTATATTCTCTCATGAACATAAACTATAACGGTCTCAGCCTCGACAGGTGATAAACATCACAAAGCAGTCCTTCAAAAATCTTCTTAAATAATCGCCCATCAATTAAAACATATCGCTTAGCCCGGGTCTCAATCTTTCTGACCTCAGATGCGTTTTCAAACAGATGGCCATTGGTCAAATATTATATAAAGGGGGTCCATGCATGTGAGTTCCCCTGGAGAGTCAATAGCATCGATATTCAAGCCCTGGAGTTCATGGCATAAACCCAAACTTCTTCAACTGACTGTTCGGTCACGGATATCTCGACCGAAGGTCGGTCCTGAATGTGGACTGATACGGTGCCTGGTCCAATATCTGGTAGGCCTGCAACCAGTCTGGCCAATGCATCAGTCACTTTATTTTGCTCTCTAGACACATGGTCAAGTGATAACTCACTGAACTTTCTTGACAACTCCAGAACATTTGCATGATGCAACTTCATCGTTGGCTCATGTGTTTCAAATCTCTATGCGAACTGTTCTACCACCAACTTAGAGTTTAAGAACATTCGCACTTTGACAACTCCCATCTTTCGGGCTAAGTTCATACCCGATAACACGGCCTCGTATTCCACCACGTTATTCCTTTCATAGAATAAGAACTTAACCGCGGAATGGATAACGTCGCCTTGCAGCGTAGTAAGGGTAATGCCCATCCTTTTTCCTCCGAAGGTCGATCCATCAACATAGATGACCCATCGATCGTACTCTTGGTTTAAGAATATGGCTGATCGGGTCATTTCGACCACGAAATCTACGAGAACATGTTGCATATCTTGTATAAGTTCATTTAGATTTCTTCTTATTTATTTGATTATTTTTTTGAAAAATAGATGGATAGTGGTGAGGTGGATCAAACGTTTCAACAAGGAAGTTCTTCAAAACAATCTTCGAGAAAGAAGTCATTGCCTCCTCTATGGTGTTTTGTGACAAAATTTGATGAAAACAAGGAAGGGGAACCAATACATTTCACTTGTAATTTTTGCAATAAGAAATATTGTGGTTCTTATTCCAGAGTTAGAGCTCATCTATTTAAAATACCCGGACATGGAATTGTTTCTTGTGTTAAAGTGGCAAAGAAGGATATCGAAGAAATGTCATTGTTGCAAAATGACTACAGAAAGAATTTGGTATCCCGTCCTGTTTTAAGTAATAGTTCTTCATCTACTTATGATAGTTTATTGGATTCCTTGAAAGAAGATAATTCCAAAAAGAGGTGTAGTAGTGGACAACCAACACTAACACAAATGTTCAAAGAAATTTTAGAGATGAACTACATGTAAAAATTGCATAATGTTTTATTCTGGGGGTATTAATTTCAATCTTGCACGTAACCCTAACTACAAAAGAACATTTGCTTTGTTAGCCGTTGCATGTAAAATTGAAGGTACGTCTAAATATTTTGAGAGCATTTGAGATTTTTAAGATCATTTTAATGTATTTTTCGTACGATGCCATTCGAGTGGTACTTTTAAAAAATGAAAGACTTAGAATTGAGCATACAATGAATAAAAGAATAAGTTTTTGGCCTTCTAAAGGGGTTATTTTAGTGTCGGATGGATGGTTGGATCCTCAAAGAAGACAACTTATTAATTTTATTGCAGCGAATGATGATGGTCCTATGTTTTTGCATGCAATAAAGTATGAAGGTAAGATAAAGAATGCTTTATTCATTGCAAAACTTATGGATTTTGCTATTACGAAGATTGGTGTAGAATGTGTTGTGCAGATAATTACAGATTGTAGAGCAGCAAATTTCATGATAGAAGGAAAGTATCCTCACGTATTTGAAAAATATAATTTTCCGTTATTATTATGTACTTAACATTATATTTTTAGTTTAATTTTTATCACATATCTTTTGGACACCTTGTGTTGTGCATAATGTGAATCTGGTTATGAAAAATATATGTCATCCAAAAAACACAGAAGAAAATATTATTGCTTATGCTCAATGTTGTTGGATAAACAAGGTTGTAGATTCAATTCTTTTGGTGAAGAACTTCATTGTTAAACATCCATTGAGGTTAACCATATTTAAGTAATTCTCCAAATTACAGATGTTGCATATTATAGACACTCGTTTTGCTTGTTCTATTGTTATGATAAAAAGATTCAAAAAAATTGGTTGTATTTTAAGAGCCAGAGCAATTACAGATCTTGATGAGAAGTGGAATTCTTATAGAAATGATGATGTGAATAAGGCTAGAGCAATTAGAGGAAAATTGTTTGAAGAAACATTTTGGGAAGAAATTGATTACATAATAGCTTTCACTGATCATATTTATGGTATGATCTGATTGTTTGACACTGATAACCCGAGTCTTTATATGGTTTATCCAATATGGAGAATGACAATAGCAAAGGTACAAGAAATAATTTATGCACATGAAAAAAAACAACCGGAAGAGCAATCTTTTTTTGAGATGTTATTCATGATGTGTTAGAGAAAAGACGCGTGAAAAGCATAGCATCATTGCATGCTCTAGCATATTCCTTGAATCCAAAGTAAGACTGTGTTTGTTTGTGATATACTTTTGCTAGTATTGTGTGACATATTCTATTATAACAATTATTGTATTGTATCAAATGTGAAACTCCGGAGTTGCAACAACGATATCCAAGTTTGCTTGCCACACAATCAGATCCCGAAGTCTACCGTCTTAGGAAAGAGTGTGTGAAGCGTCTTTTCCCCAATGATAACATATGATCATTGGTGAATAATGAGTTTGCTGCTTTCTTAGATTGTTCGGGTGATTTTAACGAAGATGACTATAAAGCGGAAAGAGTTACGATAGAGTCTTTGGCTTGGTGGATAATGCATGGGGCACCAGCTCCACACCTACAATAGTTAGCTACAAATGAAATTGGAGTACTTATGCATTTATACATTCATCAAAGAGAAACATGTTAGCCCCTTCTCGTGCCGAAGACCTGGTATTTGTTCATACGAATCTCCGACTTGCTTCTCGAAAGTCTCCAGAGTATGTTGAGGGTGATAACAAGTTGTGGGATATAGTTAGAGATGGAATCGAGTCTATGACTACGATGAGATTACTTCAATTTGCTAATCTTTCACTTTATGAGCCTGAATTAGAAGAACATGTGATGAATGTTGAACCAGAGATTGATGAATTAATAGAAGACGTTAGAGAGTGGACCTTTAACACTTGTAGTTAGTTTTTTTCGATAAATAAGATTATTTTCATGATGTAGAAATATTTCGACGAAGTTATTGTATTTGAATTTCATTTGTAACTTTTTGAATACTTGATATTTCTAAGATGTCAAATTATTATTATAAAGGCTCCGAAAATGCTTTCTCTTCCTCGCTTCGACGCTTCCGCTCCGAAGCTCCTAAACATCATAGCTCCAGTGATGATAAGGGGATCATCACATGGATCGGTAACTCCTTCCCGATCGGCCGCAGTGAAGGTAATATCATCCTCGAAGGAAGAGGACTGCTCGGCCGATTAATACTTTACCAGCTCCACGGATTCGGAGCTCTCAGGGAACTCTTCGCGCGCTGCTCTCTTTCGGTCTCTGACCGACTCATTGATTCTTACTCCTCCGGAGATAACATAAATATCTCCAACAACCTCTATTTCCCTAAGCACCGCCTCATTTGGAGGAGGTTGGGTGCCCATTTCAGCTCTTGTCTGCCATCTTCGTTCTGCTGGGCTCTGCCTCCACGGCCCCGCCATCTTCTCATTCGGCCCTGGCCACGGTTCTCTAGACTGTGTTGGCCTCTGTCCTATTCAGGTGAGGGAGTCCTTCGGTCCCCTGCCTGATCATTGTAGTTTCGGGCTGGCCCCGATTGTCTCTCCCCCTCGACCTGTGAAGATCGTCACCTTGACAGCCCCTTCGGGGAGACTCCACTCGTTTGCCTTATGACCATTAAGATAGGGATTCTCATTAAGCATTACGCTACTGTCACTCGTAGTTGCGGGCATTTCAGCGTCAGGTGATCGCGATTATGATGACACTCGCAAAAAACCCGATTGTCCTCCTTCTTCGGGGGGACATTCTTCTCACTCACAGCCGCTACTTCTCACGGCTGTTTCTTAGGGTAAGAAACCCTATGATCACCTACAGGTTCAGAATTCCCGCTAGGCTTATGATAACCCGCTCCCAGCGCCTCGTCCACTTTAATATATTTGTTAATTTCTGAAGGAGCTTTCCCAAGGTGGACGGTGGGCTCTTCACAAGGCTAGCCAAAAGGCCGCACAGTCCCAGAACCTGTTGTAGAATATTAATTTTGTCTCGGAGCTCCAGCTTGATACCCAGAATGGTCCTGTTAAATTTCTCCATGAAAGATCGGAGGCTCATCTTTGTCGGGATATACTTCAAGCTATATAGTTCCTGCCTACTTCGAGGCGGTCCTACATTTGGAGCAAATTGCTCTGAGAAAACCAAAATGAATCTGCCATACGACTGTATGGATCGGGCAGGCAAGTTCTTGAATCAGGTCCAGACATCGCCCTCTAATCCGACCGTGAAGATGCAGTACTTCAGTGAGTCAGAGGCCCGAACGGTCCACATTCTCAACTCATAATCTGCAACGTGATCGATCGGATCTCTATCACCCCGAAATGTCGGCAACCCCTCGGGGTTGCGGTAATGTCGATCTGGGACTGCGTCTTAGGAATGGAGGTCGGGTGATAGTCGAAGGCTCGATGGTGAAAGACCGGCCTGGGGAACCTAACATAAAGCGCTGATGTTGATCGGCTTATGGGTCTCGTTGACTGATCAAGGATACCGATCGGACGATTATTGTGAGTATATTTGATACGGTCGGATTAGACTTGGATAGGGATTCGAGAGTATCGAGGAGAAATATATTTCCTTAATTGACGTATTAAATATATGGAATAAGATATTGATATATATCTTATTGGTTGCATATATGGAAGAAGATATTAAGATATATCTTGTTGGTTATATATACAGAAGAAGATATGAAGATATATTCTATTGGCGATATATATAGAAGAATATATTAAGAAATATTCTAGAGATATATATGNCAGAGTATGTTGAGGGTGATAACAAGTTGTGGGATATAGTTAGAGATGGAATCGAGTCTATGACTACGATGAGATTACTTCAATTTGCTAATCTTTCACTTTATGAGCCTAAATTAGAAGAACATGTGATGAATGTTGAATCAGAGATTGATGAATTAATAGAAGACGTTAGATAGTGGACCTTTAACACTTGTAGTTAGTTTTTTTTCGATAAATAAGATTATTTTCATGATGTAGAAATATTTCGACGAAGTTATTGTATTTGAATTTCATTTGTAACTTTTTGAATACTTGATATTTCTAAGATGTCAAATTATTATTATAAACGCTCCGAAAACGCTTTCGCTTCCTCGCTTCGACGCTTCCGCTCCGAAGCTCCTAAACATCATAGCTCCAGTGATGATAAGGGGATCATCACATGGATCGGTAACTCCTTCCCGATCGGCCGCAGTGAAGGTAATATCATCCTCGTAGGAAGAGGACTGCTCGGCCGATTAATACTTTACCAGCTCCACGGATTCGGAGCTCTCAGGGAACTCTTCGCGCGCTGCTCTCTTTCGGTCTCTGACCGACTCATTGATTCTTACTCCTCCGGAGATAACATAAATATCTCCAACAACCTCTATTTCCCTAAGCACCGCCTCATTTGAAGGAGGTTGGGTGCCCATTTCAGCTCTTGTCTCCCATCTTCGTTCTGCTGGGCTCTGCCTCCACGGCCCCGCCATCTTCTCATTCGGCCCTGGCCACGGTTCTCTAGACTGTGTTGGCCTCTGTCCTATTCAGGTGAGGGAGTCCTTCGGTCCCCTGCCTGATCATTGTAGTTTCGGGGCTGGCTCCGATTGTCTCTCCCCCTCGACCTGTGAAGATCGTCACCTTGACAGCCCCTTCGGGGAGACTCCGCTCATTTGCCTTATGACCATTAAGATAGGGATTCTCATTAAGCATTACGCTACTGTACTCGTAGTTGCGGGCATTTCAGCGTCGAGTGATCGCGATTATGATGACACTCGCAAAAAACCCGATTGTCCTCCTTCTTCGGGGGGACATTCTTTTCACTCACAGCCGCTACTTCTCACGGCTGTTTCTTAGGATAAGAAACCCTATGATCACCTACATGTTCAGAATTCCCGCTAGGCTTATGATAACCCGCTCCCAGCGCCTCGTCCACTTTAATATATTTGTTAATTTCTGAAGGAGCTTTCCCAATGTGGACGGTGGGCTCTTCACAAGGCTAGCCGAAAGGCCGCACAATCCCAGAACATGTTGTAGAATATCAATTTTGTCTCGGAGCTCCAGCTTGATACCCAGAATGGTCCTGTTAAATTTCTCCATGAAAGATCGGAGGCTCATCTTTGTCGGGATATACTTCAAGCTATATAGTTCCTGCCTACTTCGAGGCGGTCCTACATTTGGAGCAAATTGCTCTGAGAAAACCAAAATGAATCTGCCATACGACTGTATGGATCGGGCAGGCAAGTTCTTGAATCAGGTCCAGACATCGCCCTCTAATCCGACCGTGAGGATGCGGTACTTCAGTGAGTCAGAGGCCCGAACGGTCCACATTCTCAACTCATAATCTGCAACATGATCGATCGGATCTCCATCACCCCGAAATGTCGGCAACCCCTCGGGGTTGCGGTAATGTCGATCTGGGACTGCGTCTTAGGAATGGAGGTCGGGTGATAGTCGAAGGCTCGATGGTGAAAGACCGGCCTGGGGAACCTAACATAAAGCGCTGATGTTGATCGGCTTATGGGTCTCGTTGACCGATCAAGGATACCGATCGGACGATTATTGTGAGTATATTTGATACGGTCGGATTAGACTTGGATAGGGATTCGAGAGTATCGAGGAGAAATATATTTCCTTAATTGACGTATTAAATATATGGAATAAGATATTGATATATATCTTATTGGTTGCATATATGGAAGAAGATATTGAGAAATATCTTGTTGGTTATATATATGGAAGAAGATATGAAGATATATTCTATTGGCGATATATTTAGAAGAATATATTAAGAAATATTCTAGAGATATATATGGAAGAATATATGCAAATATATCTTGTTATATATATATAGAAGATGCGGTCAAAGATATTGAAATAGAATATTGTAGAATATTTCCTAGATTAGATCCTAGTTAGACTCTATAAATAGAGATCTCATGAAGACAATTGTAATCAATAAATTCTATTCTTCTTGGGATAGTGAGTTCACGGCCGAAGTTTTGGGTTTCCACGGTAAATCTAGTTTCTTTTACTTTTCTTCATTTACATTCGATTCTCATCACATTAATTCGATCCGACCCCAGTTAACGGGAATTATTTTCTTTTCATGGAAGAGGGAATTTTCCCAATATGCCGCCCATATCTCTTCAAAAAAGGGGAGCAACAAATCTCCCAGTGCAGCGGAGACACCTCCAAATTGTTGGGATGATGTTTGAGCCACATGCAGATTATGACATCAGTCATCATCCTTGCTCCGCCTGATCGGGGCATCCATGGCCCTATCAAATAACCTAGGGTTGCGCCCAAGATTGAGCCTGGAATCCCTCTGCATTCGCAGGGTCTCCAACTCCCTGTTAAGTTCGTCAATACATCTTTGCATTTGTTCCTGATCAGTCCCAAGAACAGGAGTTGGAGTTCTAATTGAAGAAAGTGGAGTACATTGATATCTCTGCCCCCTCATAGTCACTTCGCGCTTAATAATCTCCTCCTCATCGGAGCTTCTCAAGTCAGGGTCGCTTTCGTACCCTCTGCTTGTTGGAACATAGCTTGTAATAGCCATTGGTTCTGTTCCAATCCTCTCCGTCGTAACTTTAATTATTACTTTCCCGACAACTTCCAGGTCGTGCAGAGAGAACGTAGACGCTGGAAGGCTGTTGGGAAGCGTATCACTATCATTCGTCGAACTTCTGGTTGCCATGCATTTGATTATCCTATCCCAGGTAGAAACATCAAATGGGGATTTGAAATTCTTCCCCACGGACGGCGCCAAACTGTTGTGGTCTAAAAACCGGGGGTATTAACAGTCGTCCGATTCATTGCAAGAGGTTTGATTTTTTTAATGTGGGGGATCGATTGTGAACATAATGGAAAGAGACACGACAAATTTAGAGTGGAAAACCCCTGAGAAACGGAGAAAAAACCACCTGACTATGAGCTATAAATGCCCTTAGTCAATTCATTAATCAAACAATTCATTACAAAATGCGATGGAGTTACTATTCATATTGGATTTCACTATTCTTGTTGGAGTTACTATTTATCACGGATTTCAATTCATACCAGAGTTACAATTCATCACAGATTTCACTATTTATGTCGGAGTTACTATTTATCACGGATTTCACTATTCATGACGTAGTTACTATACATCACGAATTTCATGACTTGAGTGATTTCAGAACTTCCAACTCCGAGTCTCAACCCAATCTCGGATTCCGAACCCTTTTCTAGTGATCATGGACCTGTATTTATAGAGAATTCAGGCCCAGTAACGCATTTAAGGATTAAAAGCCCAATCTTATCCAATCCGGCCCGATTTTGCGCAATTTGCACAAAAACATCCGATTTCAACCGAATATCTATTGTAATGTACCCGATTACTCGAAATGCCTCTCGATCGACCCGTGACCTGCAAAAATTAGCAAAAATACACTTGGCATAAATGTAACTGAATAATACTCATCACATATCCAAACTATCACATAATATTTGATGTAACATCTTTCGGATTCCAAATTACGAAAATATACATAACGCCACTCAGACTCTGAATTATCCAAAAATACTCGTAACTCCTCCGGATGCTTAAAGAAAATAAAAATACCTCAAATTACAGAAAATACCATTGTGGGTGTACGGATAGAACCCAGGTGTGTCCAAATTACGAAAATACCCCCTTCACCATTTCATCCTGAAATCACCTCAAAATACCGAAAATATCATATCAAGCATACCGATCGGACTCGGGGGTGTCCATATTACGAAAATACCCATGGCATATTTCCGCCCGAAATTATCCAAAACTGCTCCAAAAGCCATGAGAATCCTCATATGTGGGCCCGACATGCCCAAATTACGTGACTACCCCCCGAAATAACATTCTCAATAAACGTAATAGAAAACTGAAAATACATTTTAGCCATGTTAGACGAACCCTGGGGGTATCATAATTACGTAAATAACCCAGAGCAATATCAATAGTCCCCTGGTTTGCAGATTCAGATTATGAATCGTAAACCACATTATATCGGCTCATCTCGAAGTCAAGTACTCGTTCGTACACTTTTTTTGCGAAGACCATGAGTAAGGCCGAAATTGTCTCGGTGACATTAAGGGTATCAGATTCCGAGTTCAAACTAGAATTTCAAGACTTTTCATCTCGGATGATATGTTCCTATATGTATCGCTCTTTGCTTTGCGTAACGATGCATTTTACTATACCCTGAATTTCCGCAATGCCGCTTCGATTCGTCAATTCCATGCAACCGAACTTAGAAAAATAAGATTTTTAACCGGTTAGCCTATCACGATGGTTTAAATCTCCGTATGAAGTTCTGACTTCTCCACTTCTTCAAAACCCAGCTCTTCACGACTTAGAAAGTTTGTGAGACTTCTCCATTTCGAAATTCAATCTTGTTTATGTCATGGTTGTTACTCTACAATCTTGAGCTTACATGTCTTTTAAGTATAAAAATAGTCGATCATAATTACTGGCTACCTGCAAAGACTCTTGTCTACATTTCATGTTTCCTTTCTTAGTAAGAGGCTGCCAAAATGTCAAAGGCAGGATGCGTAAACATTAAGATTAACGTGGGATTCTGAGATCGAGTCCCCAACTTTGAGGCGAAATGATGAATGACTTTCTCTTTAAAAAATGGCCGCATCAAAACAAACGGGGGCCTCTAGCCAACTTTTTAGTATAGAGAGAAGGGTTCAACCTGATTATGGTTTTGCCGCTCATCGAATATTATGTCGGGGTCATGCCGATGAGGCAGAATCATTATCTTCCCTCTATTCATGCTTCACATATATACTGTGTGAGAATTAAGATTCTATACTAAAGTAAGTCTTTATTGCGTGGGAAGCTTCACCTTGGAAAATGTTAGCTGAACTATACGAGTTATAAGAAAAGAACACCAAGATCCCCGACTGAGAATCATGTTGGAAACAAAATAAAACCAACAAGAACATAAAACTGCCTCATAAGAAAGCCGAGAACCATTATATTTTCATCTTCTCAATGTTGATTCCTCGTATGTTTCCTTTGATAAAAGAGATTCCCAGTTTTCATTAATATTGATTCTCTTTATCTGTAACTTTAAGATCTTTCTCTACTAAGTTCCATCTCTCGTAAAATCTCGCAACTTGATCAAGCTAGATAGTTGGGGTTATATTCAGATTATCTCGGTAAGAAAATCTATGTCATCAATAAAACGACTTTATTACATCTCCGATATCTATGGTATGCAGACAATAATTATATGGGGCTTATGGGCATAAATAACGACACACATGTTATACAACAATGTGCTAATTCTTCCCATTCATAAATAATGAACCCGATGCATCCATAAAATACTTCAGAATCATTCACAATTTGTCAAAAGAGTATAGACCTTTTGGGGATAATTATTTTATCAATTTCGTATGAATCACGGGTGAGCATCTCTGATCGTAAATGAGATCGTAACATGAGTTTATTTACTATACATAAGGGAATTACCCATGACTATCGCAACCGCGTTTCTCGTTTCTAATACATCCATGCCAATTTCTCGGTTCTTTCAATCGTAAACAATTTTTTTGAGATACTCTTGAGACAGTTACCAGATACGATAATCATACGAGATAAAAATATAGACTCATTTACTTAATAAAGATTCAACATATTCATCGCTGACACAACCAAACGCCCAACAATAACTTTCTTCTATTTCTTTGACTCGTTCAGTTATCCTCCATAGGATGTGCGAGCGACAATACATTGTTTGATCTACATGAGAGATATTCCTTCGTGTAGGTGGTTTTACCAACTAAACAAATTACTATTGTGTGACATGGATGAGTCCAATGTCTTTCCTTACTTACTGTCCTAAATGACTCCACTTCTTATGCATCGTTACGATCTTTCTCGAGAACTTTCGACTGTCTATAAAGTTTCTTATTCACCAATTAGCAAACAATCGTGTTATAAGGCATCATCAACAAGATTTCTTAAGCATCAAATCGGCAAATATAAATGCCATAAAATATCCTTATATAACGAGCAAGATTCTGTGACAAAATATTCCCAGTTATCGGTCACCCATTTGATCACTTTGGTCATAACTGAGAATCCCCAGTTATAATAGAATTTAGTGATATTCGTACCATTAGGCGAATATTTGACATTTTAATCGCTTATCCAAATGAAATCCATAAATATGATTCATCGGTCATTCATAGATATATAATTAAGTCATGCGATAAATTCTCGGGCAATGATCCCTTTAATTGGGAGATTAATTTAAAGCATATATAATAACTGTGAATACACGATCATAAATAACGGGAATCGATGCCATAAGGCCATCACTTGGTCACTTTGATAGTAAATGAGAACATCCAATCATAAATAGTGAAAACCATACCATAACACCGTCACATGGTCGCTTTGATCATAAATAGAATTCCTCAAATTTTGGTATTGGACCTAAACGAGCGCCCAACACCACTTACTTAGATCAACATGTTCTGTTCTCCTTCAAAAAATTAGCGTAGGAAGCTTTCACAGTCCAGGTGAAAGTAGCATCAGGTTCAGGGTACAATCCTTATACTGACGTAAATTTTTCACTCACACCTAGATAGATTGGGTACCTCATGCAAGAGAGAGCATCTCTGCCTTTACAGAAGTAACGTCAGGTTCAGGGTACAATCCTTAGACTGACGTTAATTTTTCACTACCGTATAGGAAGATCCGATACCTTGGCTTAGGTGGCCTTTTGAGGACCATGGAGGAGGCGGATGTCTTTTCACGGATCTCAACGAGTATCCAACATCACTTCCACTTCTAGGTCTAATAAAGCACCCACTAGTCCAGGGCCTCAACAAGCATCTTGACTAATCACAACTCTTGGGTCTCAATAAGCACCTACTAATCCAAGACCTCACCAAGCACCCTAACTAATAACAACTTCTGGGTTTCAACAAGCACCCGCTAGTCCAGGGTCTCACCAAATACTCAACTAATCAAAACTTCTGGGTCTCAACAAACACCCACTAGTCCATGGCATCACCAAGCACCCTGACTAATCACATATGTTCGGGTCTGAACAAGCACCCATGGGCCTCGAGTAGCGCCCCTCACGTTTTCTTTTTAGGTATAAACTTGCACCCATAATAGTCCAATCTTTACTAGGCCCGAACTTTCGTGTTCTCTTCCGCAAAAGAAAGTAAATGTATTAAACCTTCACTGCCCAAATAGAAGTAGCGTCAGGTTCAGTGTGCAATCGTTAGACTGACGTAAATTTTTCACTTCCGCCTAGATAGATCCAATCCCCCAGGCCAAAAGGTTAATGTGGAACAATGGAGTAGACGGATGTCTTTCTGCCTCACACACTTTCACGAACCGCAACCGTTACATGCATCTCATCTGGACCTTTCCCGTTCTTCTCCACAAAGGTAAGTAAACGTATGAAACATTCACTGCCCAAATAGAAGTAGCATCAAGATTAGGGTATAATCCTTAGATTGACGTAAACATTTCACTCCTACTCGGATAGATCGGATGTCTCGCACCGGAGAGCATTCATCATCTAGACAGAAGTAGCGTCAGGTTCAGAGTACAATCCTTGGACTGACGTAAATATTTCACTTCCACCTAGATGGATCCAGTACACCGGACTATAAGGTCCCAGTGGGAGAACGGAGGAGACGGATGTCACTATGCTTTACACTTTCTAGCACGCTAAACTATGATCCTCATATCTGGACATTTCCTGCACTTTACCGAAAAGCGTTGGGGGCTCTCCCTATCTAGGTGGAAGTAGCGTCATGTTCAGTGTACAATCCTTATTCTGACGTAAATATTTTACTTCTGTCTAGACAGATCGAGTCCCTTGCGTTAAGACGGTTTACCCACTTATCCATCGGGTGAGGCGGATGTCACGATGCTTTACACTTGCTAGCACGCTCCACCATCACCAATCGGACCTTTCTCGTTCTCCTCAGCAAGAGTATGTAAAGGTAGGAAACCTTCGCTGCCCGAATAGAAGTAGCGCCAGGTTCATGGTACAATCATTAGACTGGCGTAAATATTTCACTCCTACTCGCGTATTCTGGGTTCCTTGCACCAGAGGACCTTCACTATTTGGACGGAAGTAGCATCAGGTTTAGGGTACAATCCTTAGATTGACGTAAATTTTTCACTCACGCCAAGATATATCAAATCCCCTGGACTAGACGGTCCTTTTGGGACAACGAAGGAGACCGATGACCTTTCTCACTACGGAATGTGACCAGCCTCGGACGAGGGCGTGACCCTCGGCGGCGTGTCATTGAGGAGTTGGGCAGAAAGGATCTTGTGTGCCACGGAATCATGCTCGGAACATGGCCGGCTATCAAATTATCGAGCCCCTTGACATAATCCAACAGTATATATAAACGATTCTACTACAGACAGAGACTCTTCGATTCTAAAAATATTTTGACCCAACATCAAATTTAATGAGTTTAAGTTTGATCGACTACACGACAGTCGGTACATTGCATTTCTAATTTATCTTAAATTATTTAATTTTCCATCCTCCATCATACTAAAATGCAATGAACATCATTCATACCTTACAAGTCCCCTAGTCGATTGATTTCATGTCATCACAAAGGATGCAAAAAATTTAGAATATGATGAAAAAGTGGGGAATTTTATTTTTCTAAAAGATTGAAGAGTCACGTCTATACATAATACTTACGCAAATTGGAAATATGTCAAGTCTGTGGTATCTCCTCTCCACTCAAATTCATAATCTTACACATTCAATTTCTCATTACCGTCGTAATCTCATACGAAATTTCCCATTCACAGTACCACTTGCGAAAAATTTCAACCATCTCGAAATCATATAAATCTGAGTCAACAATAATCAATAGCAATGAACGCAATTGTAATCGCATACCTCCATTTGAATAGTCGCCCTCCTTATGAGATTCTCAGTACATCGGTAATATAATGTAAATTCATTAGTGACTCTGAAAGTCCTAGGCATATAATGTAATATGATAATAATGAGCGCATTCCTTACTCGCGCTTTTTTCGGATAACTATGTGCAATATTCCACATGGAAATAGAATATAAATGTAGATGGAGATTTCCTCGATGTTTATGGGAATATGGTACTGCTTCTTCTAGACATAATAATATTCACATAATTTACTTCTACGCTTTTTGAAGACTCCCATTGCAATATACGATACCAAAGTCTTAAGGATCCCAAACTAGCAATAAATATAAGTGTGGGATGTATTATCATCTTGTGTTCATAATCTTATTCCGATTTCGGAACACTAATTTATATATATTCAGAAAAATATTTCAGAACCATTGATGCCAATAGCCCATAATAATATCAATTCTCCGGTGTTGATAGAACAATGATTTTGTGGTCATCATATTTATAGTAGTAATGCTCAATTTCCAACTATACCTTCTCATAGTCAGCATAATCCCCGATATAAACTTCCTCCTTGAATGCACTGAATTTGGCGCATTATAAATAGCGAATATATAGATTGTTTACTCACTGATTCTTTTTGCTACTTCTAATATTTATAAGCAAACTCGGCTGCCAATAAACACAATTCCACATGAAGAGATAATCTCATTAGTTGATCTCTCCATAATGATGATAGGTATTTGATAATAAATCATTGTTACCACCGTTTATTCGTTACACAATAGATGCATTTGCACGAGTATTCTCTTGCCTCGCAATACACTTCACTGTATAAGATATCAATCTTGAAAACACATTATTCTGAATATCCCACATTGGCATAGAACACCTTATTTCATTAAACATTTTTGTTTAGCGATCCGGAGAAAGATTAACTTTTAATTGCAAACATGGGGATAAATTGGTCAAATGAATTCCTCGAAAAGAAAAACATGACCTTTCGATAATCCAAAATATGTAGGAAGACTTCTAATAACAACGTGTTTCATTCCATTAAATTAGATCTCATTCTCCCGAATGGAATAAACTCTAGAATCATTGTATTTGTCCCCTCATAGTTACTAGTTCAATAGATCCCATTTCAAAATACATGTGATAAGGTCATGTTCTTCCATATGAACAAAACATTTTACTCAAAAGTCCCCAGTGTTGACGGAATTAGATTGGCGAGTATCGTAGATGTCCACAACCACTAATTTGAGCATAAGAAATTCCGCTTATAACAACGTACTAAACATACTTGTTTTATCATGTAGAATCATGATGGGTTAAATAGTATGGGTCTTTACCTTCCCGGTCATCGAAACATGTATATTACCAAGATATGATACTGTAATCGTGACAATATCACATAACTATTCTCTTCAACGTTTCCTGGAAAAAATATCACTCAGTATATTCTTGTCAATATATAGTTTCGCATATACAATCAATTTCATGAGACTCACTTTCATAATATCTTAAATCTCCTCTCTAAATAGAACTAAGGTCGGTTCATTGAAATTCGACATTTTTTATTTTCCTACTAACATGATTATTGACCAATGTTTTTTGTTATTGCGCCCAACTAAGGCATCATTTATGGCTTTTTTAAATGCGCAAGATATGAAACCCAAGGGTTTCCGAGGGGAAATTGGAGACAAACAAATCGTTTCTCATATAATGCTTCCAACTTTTAAAAACCAATCGACTCTATTCATTCAATTCTGAAAATTTTACCTTTTCGCAGTGCAAGAAGGAATATCAAATTCTCCTTGATTGATAACTTATCAACTTTTGTTCATCAAACATCATACGACCAAGGAAATAACATGCTTTCACATAGAACGAACATCTAGGAAGGTTCCACTTCATTGGATACTTCCTCAGTATACTAAATCATTCGCCCAAACATTGGACATGATAATTTCCATGTCGGCTATTTATCTATATGCTATCAATGTTGACTTCCACACATTCTCTCTATCCTTCCAGAGCAAAAACGCATCATCTTAATAAAATTGTTCTTTCTGATTAGAATCTCACCATATAAACATCTTTCTTGGTACTAGACACCTTCATGTAGCTTCGATACATGATATTATAAAAAGAGCATGGCTACACGAGATTTGCCTTTATATTTTTTATCCCGAAGAGGTAATAAAATTCATAATCAAATGGGGGCAGAGATACGATGACTCTGAATACATCTAAGACGCCTTTTCCAATAGCAACATTATAAGGGATGATAGGATGATCAACCACTATGAATTCCATTAATAAAGTATTTGGTATTTACTGATATCCCAATGTGATTGGAAGAATCATAGATCTTTCGGGAGCAACATAATTGTTGTATAACTAGACTAACTTAATATGTTGTTTACTAGTTCTATACCAAGACAACTGCTAGAAGGCATATATAGTAAAGATATTAGTCAGCTCGATAATGTCACAGATGAATTAAGAAATCATGCTCAATAATCATATATTTCCAAACGAATACCATTCCGGGCGATCAATAATATAACACCAATTTGATCTCATTAAATAACTCAAGTATAAAACCTTGATAATCTTGTAGAGGCATTTTAAAGATCGACAAATCACCATTGGTAGACAAGATGATATGACCTTTAATAACAACGTCCTAATGAATTCCGTTCCATAAGAAAATCATTCTAGATAGTGAAGTAAATAAAATAGATGAATCATTCATGATAGATTAAGAATATTCCAAACGAATACTATTTTCGGTGGCTTAGAAAGACTATTAGATGTCATGTTCGAGATAGACTCTCTGTTATCAATAACTCAATTATAGAGTAGAAATATGATTTTAACAATTCAAGTTTAATAATTCTCATTAATTCCAAATCATTTACTATAATTCTCAGTGTTTCGTAACTCTTCAAGGGCTTTCATCAACGCAGACCCACATGATCCGAACAGGGAATACTAATTGATGAAATCCTATTCAATTTTTCAAAATATAATTAATCACCAATGAAAACCGAGATGATCTCACAACTCCACAAACATGCTCAAATCTATTGAATGATGAGTAAGAGATCCGGATAGTTCATATAATCATTTAGTAGGTCTTGATTATTGAATAAGAATGTCGAGATACAAGTATACGTTTCAAATTATGAGGAGATGAGACATTCTTTCAATGATAGACTTCACGTCATAATTTCATTTTGTTATTTTGGGGTAACTTCACGCGTTCCACAGTTATTTGTTGGCAACTATCTAATCGTTTTAACCATTTCTTCACCATGCATATTTGTAGTTTCTCCCTATACCACGATAATTACTTGTTCAGTCACGAATGCTTTCTCTTCCACACTAGCTTCGTCTTTTGCAATATACTAGGTACATCTTATGGCAATCTCCTCCATTTCCTCCGATGGTCCTTCTTCAAGAATTGCGTAGAGGGTGGCCAGCCAAAATAAGTTGAAATACTCCGACTTTCTTACTAACAATAATTCGAGGAATGCTCCTACATTGCTCTTCAAAACGGGTTACAACACCCAACAATATCTCCTTAGGATCATTCCGCAAAGTGATTAAAGATGTAGTTGACTCCACCCAATAAAATTGATGCATGAATCCCGAGATGAAATGATAGAAAACCTCGTCAAAAGGTTGAATAACCAGAAGATTGTCTTATTCAAAGAAGCTGCTGAAACCCTAATACTGTGGGAAATCTTTCGCCCACCATTGACTTTGCAGAACTTCCATTGATGTCATAGTTTTTCTTCTTCTATTGAAGAGCTTAATTACATTCTCTTACACACCATAATCACCTTCATAAGCGGAGCTGAGATGGATATCTCGGGTATGTTAACCATATATATGTCTTCTTTCATGACAAATTCCCAGATTGAGTTCCAGTGTATCAATTCAAGTATCATTCTTTCTTATAAAACTCTACTTCACACATTATTCATTGCTCTATTGTGCAATAGTTAAATCACCGCTAACGAAATCCCGCTCTGGATATATATCATGGCATTCACCAATGCAATGCGTTTATAATAGGTCCCCTTCGGATAAAAACTCCCTCGAGAGGTTTGTTAGAAGTTCTCATCATATAGAACTCTTCCGGTGGGACTGATTGAGTAGCAGGTAAAATATCTATTGATTTCTATCGCATGAGTATATACTCCGTTACAATATCTTTATCTAAATCGTTCTCATATCAAGAATCTCAGATAATCATAATAGATAACAAAATCCAAGCTCATCACAAGAGCTTTGAATGGGATTAAATCTCGGTTCTCAAGGACGGCGCCAAACTGATCTAGTCTTAAAATATTTTCTCAAATCAGTCAATTATTTGATTGAATTTTTCTTTTTTTCTTTTTTCGTTGTTGTTAAGACACAAAGAATTACAAGGTTGGACTCACAATGTATGAGCTTACTTTCTCGGGAGAGCAAAACTCAACCTGGGTGTTTCACTATAATAAAGTTCTAAATTTCAAAATATGGTCTATTTAATCAAATAAATGATATATACTCGATCTGGGGCTAAAAATGAGATCGATAATAACGATCGGGACGAAATCGTTGAATCACTATTGATTGCAGATTTTATTGTTCATATTGGAATCACTATTCACACGGAGTTCACTATTCATCACGGATTTCACTATTCAAGTCAAATTTACTATTCACCGTGGATTTCACTATTCATGATGGAATACTATTCATCATGGATTTCACTATTCACGTCGGAGTACTATTTATGTTGGAAATACTATTTATCATGGATTTCACTATTCATCGCCGATTACACTATTCACGCGGAGTTACTATTCATCAGAATTTCATGACTTGAGTGATTTTTGGACTTCCAACTCCGAGTCTCAACTCAATCTCAGATTCCGTCTTTTCTAGTGATCATGAATTTGTATTTATAGAGAGTTCAGACCCAATAACGCATTTAAGGATTAAAAGTTCAATCTTATCCAATCGAGCCCGATTTCAACTGAATATCTATCGTAATGTCCCCGATTACTCGGAATATCTGTCGATCGACCTGTGACCTGCGAAAATAAGCAAAAATACAACCGGCACAAATCTATCTGAATAATACTCATCACATATCCAAACTATCACATAATATTTGCCATAACATCTTCCGGGTGCCAAATTATGAAAATACCCCTAGCGCCCCTCCGACTCTGAATTATCCAAAATACTCGTAGCTCCTCCGGAAACTTTCCATGCGACCTCCCCCAAAGCAAATAAAAATACCTTAAATTACAGAAAATACCCTAGTGGGCATACAGATAGGACCCGGGGTGTCCAAATTACGAAAATACTCACATCGCCATTTCATCCCGAAATCACCTCAGAATACCGAAAATACCATAATGAGCGTACCGATCGGACCCGGGGGTGTCCAAATTACGAAAATACCTCTGACATCATTTCCAACCGAAATCATCCAAAACTACTCCAAACACCTCTGAGTGAAGTTTACACTAGAGGGTAAAATAAATTTTTAGGATTTCATTGACGGCTATTACAAGAATCGAAAATAATTTTTGTTAGAAATTCAAAAGTATCAAAGTCGTCGATTCGATATATACTTTGTTTGGTTTGATTTATTAATGTAATTTTGGTTACTTTTGATTTATTTTTCCTTATATATGACTTTGTGCCCCCCGGTTTTCTCGCTTTCTGAGTAAACAAATCTAGGTGAATGTTGAATCTTATCTTGATTTATTGATTTTAGACTAAATTCTAAAGCATGGAAAGGAAAGAAAATAATATTTGTACACCCATAAAGCTAGAAAACCAGGGGCAATAAGTTAGGATACGCGAGGAAAACAAACTCAAAAGTAACAAAGGTTACACCAATAAATCAAACCCAACAAATGATATTTTGAATTGACGACTTTGATAACCTTGAGTTTCTAACATCAACTCTCCTCGATTATTGTAATAGCCGTCAATGAAAACCTAAGAAGTTGTTTCACCTTTTAGGATAAACTTCTTATTTTATTGTTGATTATAATCCTAATCAAGATATATATCAAAGGTCTAATATATAGGTTCATTAGTTTAAACATAACAATTCAGATATTATTAAAGTATATTTATTAAGATATTGTTCAACAAACTCTGCATGAATTTTAAGTATATATAGTAAATAATCTTTATATGAACATATAACATACAGATTATGATTTCATTAACAATTTGAATTCTTTTTTTTTTCGATAATCTCCCAAGCAATAAAAATATTTTATTCATTAATTTGACAGTTGTATCACTTGAATTTAGAGATATAGATTCCAAATCCTCTTTTTCCATTATCTCCAATTGAATCCCTTTCTTTTCGAGCTATGTTTGTTTCCAATTTGATTTTCAAGTTCTTTCAATTTCCGAATCAAAGGGTTTGTTTGGTTCCACAATAAAATGTGTGGTGGGATGAGATGTTCAAATCGTGATTTTTTAATACACAAAAAACAAATTTAAGATGCTTTATTGCTAAAAAATCACAATTTATAACATATGTTAAAATCAATCTTATCGTGATTTAAGAAATTATTAATTTATCATTACTGATAATTATAATATAATTATATTTATTATTTAATTTATATATAATGGTATATTATTAATTCTACCTAAATAACGATCGTCATATCTCAAGTTGACATTCTCAAGATAATTTACCACATTTCACCGTATCTCACAACTTCACACACCTTCAATTTATAAAATTGAACCAAACAAACACAATATAAATTGAACATATCATATGCCAATCCACGGCAAACGTGCCAATATTTGAGTCGGATGTCCAGCCCGATCAAATTAAATATTATTTTCTTATTAATGGCAATTTAACTTGTAGATAGGAAAACTAAAGTCGTACTCCTTAGTGATTAGAGGTTATATAATCTAATTCTTTTTGTGAACCTAAAGTATGTTTCCAAATAGATGTTTTATTGTGAATATACCGTAACACAAACCAATTTTAACGAAAAAAATTAACAAGAAATAATTCAATCTCTTAAAATGCAGTGCACTATCTAAACTAATTCTCATAATATCAATGTTGGCCTCTGTAACAATACAAATAAATTATTCCGTTAATAATATATATTAATAATTATATATCTTTTTAATATTAATTGAAACAAAGGCCCATAATTTCTTGGGTTACGAATTACAATCGTGTATACGTAAGGCGGCGTTACAATCTTCTAGAATATCTTGACGTTTCATAATGACCGTCGATCTTGCAGCAAAAAATTTGCGTAAGAAGTCCGCATACGTTTCATCCGTTAGATATGCCAACCCCTACTTTTTTTAGGACCGTTGGATCGCCTTTCGTGGTTGCTTAAATTAGCTGCTCAACCACACATTTCTTCTTATGGTGTTAGCCTGTATTCTCGTTTCCCATAATCTTCAGATCTACGCTTTATTGTTGTTTTTATGAGAGTTTCTGTACAAGAATTGTGTAGGTCTCTCGAAGATCTACGGTTTTGTTATGGTGTTAAGATATAGTTTTTCTAAAGATGAAGAGAAATTGCTGATTCGATGAATTGAACCGTCTTCGTGATGGATCAAGTGGCGTGAAACGATCAACAGAGGTTTGTGTCTATGTTTCAAACAATTTGCTGTTTCTATCGTAGATCTGTTAGTTTATATTGATTTTGAATCTTTACACGAAGGATTCTTGTTTTTGCGGCTTTTTATTCGAATTCGTTGTTGATCTAGCTCAAGTATGGTGTTCTTAATTATCAGATGAGGATCATGGATCGCTCTTTTGAACGCAGCCTGCCTATTCTTCTATTCGGGAAGAGGCGTCTGCCTTCATCCATTGAAGACTGTACATCACTAAATATCTTGGATTCAAGAGTCCTCAACGGCTTTCCTTGATCGCCAAGAGAGTGATGGTATACAGAATTTAAGGGAAGCTATTTCGTCTTATTCCTTAGTTAATTACTGTTGTACAAGAGTTTATTTTCATGTCGGTCCTTGGATCGGATGATCTCATGTGGAGGGAAGAGAATGTTGTCATAGTGACCTTTGCCATGGTGGGTGCGCTCTCATGGCAGGTCAAACCGCAATAAAATGACATCTTTTTGGTTGTGAGAGGAGATGGTACGGGGTTTTGCCCGGCTCTCCTCTCACTGTGTCGTGCCTCTTTTTTACTTGCTCTCCATTCTCAAACTGGCAATTCCAACAAAATCAATTCGTTTGCTATTGTTTTGGGTTGTGTTAAATTCATACTTACAAGTAGATGATTCACAACCCATTCATAACTGCACTCGTTTGGGTTAAAATTGCCCCTGCTAATCAATTCCCAGCATATTGGAGCTTCAACTCGTAAAGGTACATCATATTTATCCTAATCTAGTTACATACAGCATGCCTACACAAAATGCAGTACAATAAAATTCCAACGCTCAAGTCTAAAAAGCTAACAGCGTTTGATCTGTGACTCCTCTCTACCAATATCACAACTTCGTTACGGTTAAACTCCAACAGCCGTTAATTTCATTAATGTACTAAATTATATAATGATTGCATTTACATTACTAGAAATTTCGTATTGATATATTTTTACATTTGATTGTGAACTTGCTGGGGAAGAGTGCTGTTGTAAATTAGACCCAATAGAGAGTCATGGCGAAGTTTGCAATCCCGAAGCCTTGGAGGTATGACGTTTTACCATTGAGCATTTGAGTCCATACAAAGGGGGAAGATCAGAGACGCTTTGCAGGTTCATTTTTTCTGATGCGATTTACCTAATAAGAATATAAAAAGTTTTTGGTTTAATAATTGTTATTGGTTTGTCAATATTTCATACGGATTCGGTTTTTATAGATTTTGTCGTGAAGTCTTAATGTACTGGTAATGTTGGTGAAGTCTTTGTATCACTTTTTGGTTACTGATCAGATATGGTGACCTTGTAAAGGATTCTTGAATGTTGGTCTAGGCCATATTTGTAAAGGTACATCATATTTACAACGTAATGGTGGCCTAACAGTAGGTTTCTAAATTCTATTTCTTATCGGTTAGGCCACCATTACGTTGGCCGCCCAAGAGTCTCAAGTCTGTTTTTATTTTTAAAAAAATTTAAAAATTAATTTTAAAATAATTATAAAATATAAATATTTATAATATATTTATATAATGATTTTTATCGAAGGTAAAAAATAAATTTAAAAATTATAAATATTATTTGGTAATTAAGAGAGGTGGATGAGAAAGTTAAGTTTTGGGATAATTACCTAATTAGTTGATTGAGTTGGATTTGGCCTATATTATCTTAATTAGTTTGTTTTTTGTATTTGGGGGATGTAAAACGGCGTTGGGAATTGGGATTCATGAGCTCGATAACGGGGAAGAGCGCTCTTTTACATTAAGAGAGGTTGGCGGTTCAAATCCGCCTGAATCCGTAAAACTAATTGGGTTAATTGTGTGGTTTCCCGTGGGCAGTATTGTGGTAGGTAATGCTGATTGAAGAGTGCAACTATATAAACAGACTGAAGACTAGTCAGCACCTTTCTCTGCCTCAGATCAATGCTATAGCAACTTGGTCTGGGTTATTTTGGTGGTTTAATTCGTAAAATAATTGGTTTATAATTTAGGCTTCGATGAACACAAAAATTCAAATTATGATGATAGCTTCCATGTTCGATGAACACTCAAGCAAGCACATAGATTTTTGTATGTGTTCAACTTTTGACAATCTATTTCTATGGGATAAGTTGTTTATCTAACTTTTCTTTAATAAATTTGACTAATGCTAATCCTCTTCTGAAAAAGTTTAGAAATTCAGCTTACTTTTTTTCTATATTTTTTAAATTGAATTTTAACTTTTTGTATGTTTTATAAGTATCAATATTTATTAATTGGTATTATATTATTTATTGCGGATATGATAATTGGGATGTCAAAGTAACATATAATGTTAAGTACATTACATTGTAACGATTTGAGAGCTATTTAAATTAATTCTGTATGTACTTGTTATATTAGAAATATGGTGTTTACTTCAATTTTATTTTAGTATACAATATTTATACAACAAAACATTGTGTTCAAATTTTAAAATAGATATGGAATGCGATGGATGACCTCGTGCTTCTAAGAACATTATTATGAATTGGGAACCATGAATGATGATTCAATTTAATCATGTGTACTATTTTTTGAGTAAACTTGATAATTTAGTTCCTAGAGTCAACATCCAAATAATGGAGTACGTTAGTATTAATTGAGAGAATCAATTGACTTTTATGGTGAATCGGTGGCGCCAATTGAAAAAGTTGTATCTTTGTTTGGGCTTTCCTTTTTTAGTCCACTTAGCTAGCTTTGATTTTTTGAATAAGACACATACATCCTTCCTCTCTATCGATGCTATTGTGACACACATGATGTGTTACTAAGGTGGAAGTTGTATCAAAAAAATGTTATTATTGGTGGATGGGCCAATAAGGGCATTGGACAGTGAATAGACTAGTACGGCTACTTTTGTTTGGCACCTACTCTTGGAGTTTTTTACCATCCATATCATTGACATAATCTTAAATAAATAAAAAAATAATGATTTTTTATTTTTTAATTAATAACACTGAATTCGGTCATTTCAGCAAAATAACAGTGAGTGACGTTTGGGAGCCCGGTTTCTATTACACCAGAAACTGGGCTACGGATTTTTTTTTTTTAAAAAAAAATAGCTCGGTTTCTACTATTTCAGAAACCGGGCTATGTTTTTTTTTAAAAAAAAACTGATTTCCACTTGCATAAAGTTTTCCAGCATCCACTTCGTTTCTTCCAGCCGATTTTGCATTATTTCATCGAAGGCTCATACTATTTAAAACATGATTAACATTAATAATCCGAAAATATTTAAATGAAATAAATATTTAAATACGTGTCGGTGTCAGACGTGTAAAACAGAAACCGGGCGTGTCAGTGTCAGTTTTTTGATGGACCTATCAGTGTCAGACGTGTAAATCGACGATAAATCAATGAATTTTTTTTTATAATTAATAACAGTGATACCGGTCGTTTCAACAAAATAGCAGTGATGGACGTGTGAGTAACCCGGTTTCTGTAACACGAGAAACCGGGCCACTCTTTTTTTTTAAACCGTAGCCCGGTTTTTGTTAAACGGAAACCGGGCGTGTCAGTGTCAATGTCAGTTTTTTGATGGACCTATCAGTGTCAGACGTGTAAATCGACGATAAATCATTGAATTTTTTTTTTATGTTTAATAACAGTGATACCGGTCGTTTCAACAAAGTAGCAGTGATTGACGTGTGAGTAGCCCGGTTTCTGTAACACGAGAAACCGGGCCACTCTTTTTTTTTTAAAGCGTAGCCCGGTTTTTGTTAAACGGAAATCGGACTGGATCCATTCGAATAAAAAATCAGAAACTCCCTAAGATACAATAAAAACTCAACAATTTATAAAATTATAAATATGAATTTGCTTCCGTCACCCTTATATTTTTTTTAAAAAAAAATAAATTTAGCCCGGTTTCTGCTGTTGCAGAAACCGAGCTGAAACCGGGCTATATTTAATTTTTTTTAAAAAAAAAATACGCAGCTCGGTTTCTACTATTTCAGAAACCGAGCTGTCCATCATGCATGTCCCATCATGCGTCCATCACTGCTATNGTATTAGATGATGCACGATATCATATCATTGAGTGTACAACTCCTACAGAAGCCTGTTGGAAAACACTTTCTAGAACCTACACGATTACCTCTGATAAGCATGAAAAAATAATCAATCTCCAACGGATACACTTGGACATCCTGGCACGTTATGAGAGTCAATTAACTAAAAAACTTGGGGAAATAGTAGATAAGAGAATAACATAGAAAATACTAAAAATTCTTACAATGTTCTTACAACATCATCAGTATGACTAGAGTCATGAGACAATCTCAAGAACTTTATAGTTATCAATTCCTTCGACATAGGATGTGTCCAATGTCTAATTTTACTTGTTTTCTATCCTTGGAGTCCAGTGTTGAGCATATCGTTATCCTTACACATGTTTTTAGAGCATCTGTCATCTATGATCCAATTTGATTCAATGTCGAAGCATGTCAGTAGATTTATCTCAAAGTCACACATGTCTCCAAAAAATGAAAATTCAATTGTCATTGGGATGGTTTTTTTAAAGAACAAAATTTCTTAATATGTTCAAGATTTTTTTGGAATGGACATCGAACATCAGACCTCCACCAACATAATTCTGCCTTATGGTTCATTTTTGCAGTGAGGACAAACTCTAGTAATTTCTCGCTTGTCATTCCATGTAGTATTTGATTGGTGTTTTGTGCAGATTTGTAATTGTTGAAGTATACCTTTTGATCTATTCACGATCATAGAAGCTGCTTTAAGCGAGTCCTGATTTGTTAGGGCTATTTCATTCTTTTGTTAATTTTCTTCAACTTTCGGTGGGCAAATGAATATTCTTTTTTATGATAATTATAAAGAATTGATAAATTTTAAACATGGTGCATCCCTCCTTAATCTCAAGCACATTTTTTAGTTTGTCACACGCTTTTATAGTGATAGATTTGTTTCAAATTTGTTTAGCAAACTTATGGTAACTTTATCAATAATCTTTTCACCTAATAGATCTCCTTGAAGTGCTCATATTAAATTTAGCATTTTGATTGTCATGCCATAGTAATCTTAGAGGCTCTCTTTGTTGCTTTTTTGAGTTGCTTAAAAATTGGTCATTGTGTTACGTATATGTATTTTCCTTATTTGATCTTCGCCTTCATAGAGTTTTTTTATTTGGTCTCATATTTCTTTAGGCGTGAGGCAATTGCCTATTTTATCGAACATGGTATCTGCCATAACGTCATGTAATATGATCATTTCCTTATATTTGAGTATGACATAATCTTCTTATGGAGGATCTGAACTTTTGCATGTTTCGTTCATAATGACTTGCCACAATTCTTTGAATTTAATGATCATCATCTTTTATGACTCAAGTGAAGTAGTTTGTTCCATCCAACAAGGGTGGAGCTTGAGCAACTCTGCTGCTCATCAGTTTGTTCATCTTGTTTACTCAAATATGGTAGATTCCTGAGTAGTTTAAGGATGCCTCAACAAAGTGCTGTGATACCATATTGTTCTTTGAGCAAGGAGTTGCTTAGAATGAATGTAATAGATGCATAAGAGATACAATGCTATAACTGTCAACAAAGAAGTCGGATGCACAAATTGGAGGGATCGTTAGTTTATCGCAAACTAGTGAGCGGCTAAGATAGTTTTCACGCCCCTAGGAGGTCTTCCTGTTTTGTATGGTTCATACGTATGATATTTGTAGTGGTCCACTCATTTGGGTATAAATTTGTTATAACTAAAAATATAATTGAGTCTTATATGATTTCATGAGTTTTTTACCCAAATAACCTACTTAGAAAATATTTTGATCAAATTTACATACCTTCTAATTTTTTAACTAAAGTAACCTAGTTATATGAAGATTAGTAAGTTATAGGTAGTAAATATCCCAAATAACTCACTTAAACAAATAGAATTGATTAAGCATAACAAACATTAGTATTTTTAGAGTCGAACTTTATTTCAGTTCGTGAGTTAATTTGAGTTCAATATATAATATTATAATACAATTAGATTGAGAACCTCAAAAGCTTTTTATACCGATCCGGAATTCCTTTTCGGACCACACCAGTATGACTGATGGGTACCAAAAAATATTTGAGAGTTTAGGGTCAATTGGGTTGGACCCGGAAAACACTGGTTCCGACATGAAAACTTGGTACCGATCAACATATCGATGCGACCATGTTTTTTATAGTATCGGCTGGTATAACGGATGATATGAAAAGATTTATTGTTCGATTCGTTATAAATTCGTGTTTAATTAAAAAAATCAAGATCAAATTCAAACATCGATCAAACTAATTAAAACACTTACGAACGGGTTCGTCATTTACACCTCATCTAGACATTTTAAATGCATGTCGACTAATTTTGAGTTTTAGAAATTAGCCGTAAACAATGTTTTTATATTGGACGGTATACCACATAAAATATCGAGCTTGATCGGTATTTTTCTTGGTACCGGGTATTATGGTTATTTTTTGATTTTTTTTGAGTCCGACTCTAAAAAACAAAATAAATATTATTTTTTAAAAAAATAAAATAAAACAAAATTTGGTAAAAGTCATTATACCGATCATACCATTCATACCGATCCGGAATTCTGGATCGATGTGAAAACATTAGCCGTAAATATGATTTGTTAGGATTTGAACTATTGATAACCTTCATTTAATGTAAGTGGGTTAATTGAGTTAAAAAATTTGAAATTAGGTCAATTTGATCAAAATATTTTCTAAGTATATATTTGGAAAAACGAGTGATTTCATTTGTTTTTTTGATTTTTTCAAATATTCGCACTCCATCATGGCTTCAACACAATATTGATGCATATCGGTTGGCTTTGTTGAGAAAGCGAAATGATTGGATTAATTTCATTGTATTATACAATAATCTAGATATTTACATATTTAAGTTTTTTCAATATTTTTTTATTTTATTTGGAATTCAGTTACTTGCAATCTTTCAAATTGCCATAATCCAGGAGTTGGTATCCGAGTCCTTCGTCCAATTCCATCACCTGTAATCTGATCAGGGTTTCACATGCGCTCACACTCATATTACATTACGATCATTCAATCAAGCTTTTTGTTCTTTGATTTCAAGGTTTAAGATCATGGTTTTGGGAAAACAGAATGAAGCTCTGTCATCCATGCGCTCGCTACAATCACTACCAACTGAGAATACTCCATTGTTGAACGGTAACTTTAAAAATCAACGATTGTCTTCTGAGCTTACAACATTTGCAAATGTATTTCTTGCGATCGTTGGCGCCGGAGTTCTTGGCCTTCCGTACACATTTATGCGAACAGGATGGGTAACCAGTCTTTTCATGACTTTCTTCGTCGCCGCTCTCACCTACCGCGGTATGATGTTACTTGTTCTTACCCGTAGGAAAATTGATGATTCCCGTACTGGTACTCTTCGTAATCTCACTTCTTTCGGCGATCTTGGTTTTGCTTCTTGTGGATCTATTGGTAGTTTGGCTGTGGATTATTTGATTGTTCTTTCTCATACTGGATTTTGCGTAGGGTATCTTATTTTCATTGGGAATACCCTAAGCAATCTCTTTAATTCTTCGTTGAATTTGTCTACTTCTAGCCCTAAAATTTTGGGGATTTCTGCGAAGGCTATTTACATTTGGATTTGTTTCCCTTTTCAATTGGGATTAAATTCAATTCGTTCACTTACACTTTTAGCTCCTTTAAGCATTATTGCTGATATTTTAGATATTGCTGCAAAGGGTACAGTTATGGTTGAGGATTTGATGATTTTTTTCAAGCATAAGCCTGTTGTTAAAGCTTTTGGCAATGTTTCAAGCTTCTTTTATGGATTAGGTGTGATTATATACTCATTTGAAGGGATTGGAATGGCTTTGCCATTAGAGGCAGAAATGAAAAACAGATCAAAATATGGTAAAATCTTAGGCTTAACAATGTTCTTCATTGCCTCCATTTTCGGAGGATTCGGAGCATTCGGGTACTTCGCNATAAGTTAGAACATGAAGAACCCTTTGGATGAATTTCACACAAATAGTACAAACATGTTCGAACAAATCGTACGAACAATGTTCAAACAAGCTATTCGAACGAACATGAACATTCACTTAATAATTTAAACAATGTTTGAACATGTTTTCACGTTCGAATAAAATATGAACGAACATGAACATGTTCGAATAAAAATATGAACGAACATGAACACAGCAAGTTCGGTTCGTTCGGATCGAATAACAGCCCTAGTTGTGAAGATGAGTATGTTTCAGCAAACTCTTGTGTTTGCTATGGTATTTAGTTGAGGCATCTATTAGAAGAACTTGGATACTTTGTTGCACGATTCGAGGCGGTGCGTGCCTTACAACACACCCCCAGCGCACCCGGTGCGGGGTGTGCGAATTTGGCAAGGGTGCGTGAATATTAATTCATCCGGAAGACGAGGGAGCTCCAGAAATCGAAAAGGGGGAACTGACGCTTTATTTTTTGAAGCCGGGTTTGTTAGAGATTCTCGCACGATGTAAATCAGAAAAGGGGAACTAAGCTCCAGGGAACTGACGTTTCTCTTTACCACTGGAACTGAAAACACCCAAGCTTTGCTGCCAAGTATTCTCTCGAATTCCTTTGTATACCACTCTTTTTAACCCAACCCGTTTCTACAAATTCTCTTGTACAATTGAATATTATTTTTAAAATATTCAATTGAGAAGTGGTGGCTTTTTAATTCTGTAGTCGGCAAATGGTAAAGAGACATTGAACTCTGTTGTGCACGCAACCAAAACTCAAACCTCATATTTTTGTTCATATTCCAATTAGACTTATTCTTGAATTACAGATAAACATGTTTCCACTTTTCATATCTGTTATGAAACCTGATTGACGCACGGGTGCTTGTAGCTAAAGGATTAGCATTATCACATGAGCAAATTCCAGGATTGGTTATGCTACAACTAATTGATTAACATCACGGTTCATATTTAATTACTCGTTGGTTTATATGAACTTGTGAAAAAAACTGTTTAGAAGAGTTTTTTATTAACTGTTGATTAATTCCTGGTTTATATGTTCCTGTGAATGTTTAGTGGAATTTTTTATTGGTTTTGACATGTTCATATCAAATTAGATTGAACCGAATTTCTTGGAATTGTTGTGTTTTGTTTATGAAGATTCTGATCTAGTTCTTGATCTACTGTATTCATTTCTTCCATCATTTGAAGCTTTCTTTAGACAAAATTCTAACACTTATCTTTATGTATTAGAAATAGAAACTATTGAAGAAAATATAGTTTTTTAAGATTTATTTCCATTCTTCGAAACTTTCTCTGATGAGGTAAATATATGTTTTTTAGATTTATTTCCTAGTTACTTGTTTAATGTTTTAGATATGACAAGCATGAGTGAAGATAATTCAATGCAAGTTGAAGAAAATTATCCTAAATTTCCTTTATGGCAATTTATGTTGAAACGTAAAAGAAGTGCAGATCAAGGTGGTAACCGAGAGGTTACATGTATCTTTTGTCAAAAAGTATTTATTGTTGGGAGCCTCCTTCCCGGAGAAGAAAAAGAATTCCCTTTATCCGGGGTCTCCCGTTATCCGGGGTCGGATCGAATTAATGTGATGAGAACCAATGTTTTCATACCGGTCCAGAATTACGTACCGGTCTGGATCGGTATGAGCGGTACGACTGGTATACCGGACGGTATACCGGTCGGTACCAATTTTTATTTTATTTTATCTTTTAAAAATATTAATATTTAATTAGTATTTTAGTATTAGACCCGAAAAATCCGCAAATCGACCCGAATATCCGGTACCGGGCGGTATGAAAAAAAATACCGGTACCAAGCGAAATTTGATGTACCGGGTGGAATACCGGCGGTATACCGTCCGATATGAAAACAGTGATGAGAACCGAATGTAAATGAAGAAAGGTAAAAAGACACAAGATTTACAGTGGAAACCCAAAACCGGGAATATCACGTGACCGATAAACCTCGGCCGTGAACTCACTATCACAAGAGGAATAGAATTGATTGATTACAATTGTCTTCATGAGGTCTCTATTTATAGAGTTCAACTAGGATCTAATCTAGAAAATATTCTACCGAATATTATACAATATTCTCTTTCCATATCTTTGACCGCATCTTCTATATATATATAACAAGATATATTTGCATATATTTTTTCATATATATCTCCAGAATATATCTTCATATTTTCTTTCATATATATCGCCAACAAAATATATCTTCATATCTTCTTTTATATATATATAACCAACAAGATATATCTCAATATCTTCTTCCATATATGTAACCAATAAGATATATCTCAATATCTTATTCCATATATTTAATGCGTCAATTAAGGAAAGATATTTTCCCTCGATATTCTCGAATCCCGATCCAAGTTTAATTCGACCTCTATCAAATAGACTCATCACAATCGTCCGATCGATATCCTTAATAGATCTGAGATCTGTCAAGTCGATCAACATCACCGCTTCATGTTAGGTTCCCCCGGTCGGTCTTTCACCATCGAACCATTCGACTATCACCCGACCTCCATTCCTAACATTTACAACATCATATTCTAGAGTTAGAGCTCACTTATTAAAGACGGGAGTTGGAATAGGAGGATGTTCAAAGATGGGCTCTTCTGAAGTTGCAGAAATGATCGAAATGGATAAGGTTGCAATGTCTTTGAGAGGAAAAAAAAATTCAACTCCCCAACTCAGTAGCATTGGATCATGGTTCAGCAATACATCGGCATCCAACCATTCATCTTCGGTTGGAACAAGCTCAGAAACTGTTGGGATCAAAAGAAAAGCTCAAGTTAATATAGATTCTCTTTTTAGTTATCACACTCAGATGAAGGAAAAATTGGACGAAGTGATATCTAGATTGTTTTATTCGGCTGGAATTCCATTCAATGTTGCTCGAAATCCAAATTATGTAGAGGCATTCGAAGTTGCTACATCAAAAAGAATTCCAGGTTTTGTTATGAACATTTAAAATTAATATATCATGACCATATTTATAGTTATTACTTTAACTTTCTTGTTTTTTTCGTACATTATAGGTTACAAGCCTCCAGGATATAATGCTCTAAGAACGACGTTACTGAAAAAAGAGAAAGCGCGAATTGAAAATGTATTATGTACATTTAAAGGTACATGGGAGGAAAAGGGTGTGACTTTGGTATCCGATGGGTGGACGGATCCACAAAAAAGACCATTGATAAACTTTCTGGCCGTGAATGAGAATGGAGTTCAATTTTTACATGTCATTAATTGTGAGTCTGAATATAAAGATGCTATCTTCATTGCTTCATTGATGGAGAAGACTATCATAAAAGTTGGAGCATCAAGTGTTGTACAAATAGTGACGGACAATGCCAAAGTTTGTAAGGCCGTGGGTGAAACTATAGAGAAAAAATATCCTAAGGTAATAAGTTTCATTTGTAATTTGTAAATTTTAATGACATCTAATTTGCTAATTGTACTTTATTTATTTTCAGATATTCTGGACACCATGTATTGTGCATACTTTAAATTTGTTTTTGAAGGATATTTGTTCCCCAAAAAATAAAGTATCAAATCAAGATACTTACATGGCATGTCGTTGGATTATTGAGAGTACCGAGAAAATGATGAAGATAAAACATTTCATCACCAGTCACCATAGAAGGTTAGCTTTGTTTAAAAAGTATTCCAAATTGAGACTTTTGACAGTAGCCGAGACACACTTTGCTTCTATTATTGTGATGATGAGACGTTTCAAAATAGTTAAAAATGAGTTAAGAGCTTTAGTTGTAAGTGATGAATGGAGTCATTTAGATGGATCTCGAATTGATGAAGCTGAAAAAGCTAGAGCTTTTGGTGATATGATATTGGATAGATCATTGTGGGAATCTCTTGATAATATTCTTGAATTTACCGCCCCAATTTACTTTACGCTTAGACTTTGTGATACCGATAGACCTTCTCTTTTCATGATATATTCACTATGGGATTCTTTGTTGCTAAAAGTTAAGAAAGCAATCTACAACTTTGAAAAAAACGAGTTGATGAGGAAAGCATATTTTGGAATGTTGTTCATGAAATGTTACGACAGAGAAGAGATCAAAGTTTGACTTCATTACATGCTTTAGCTCATACGTTAAATCCAAGGTGCATGTTGTAATAATTTTCATTAAGTTATCGTTATTCTTTATAAAACATCGATTTGTAAATGATTAATAAATATTATTTGTTAGGGTTGGTGGCCAAGAATGGAAGAATGAACATCCCCACTTGCCTTCACTTCAAGCCGATGGAGAGCTTATTGATCTGAGAACGAAAGGTTTAGAGCGGCTATATCCTGATCAAAGGACTCGTTTGACAGTTATGGGTGAACTTGCTCGATTTATGAGTGCAAGATCCGATTTTAGCTCTCCAGATGCAATTCTTGGAAGGTCTACGATGGATCCAATTGACTGGTGGTCGATCTTTGGAGGTAAGACACCATTTCTACAAAATCTATCATCAAGACTTCTTGGTCATGTTTCATCCTCATCGGCTTGTGAAAGGAATTGGAGTACTTACAAGTTCATACACTCTGCTAAAAGGAACAAGTTAACCTCTCAAAGGGCAGAAGATCTTGTTTTTGTTCATACTAATTTGCGTCTTTTATCTCGAAAATCGCCAGAGTACACTGAGGGAATAACGAAAATGTGGGATATCATGGGAGATTGTTGTGAGATAAATGATTCATGCGATTTGGAAAATGCTAGTTTATCATTTGATGAACCTGACATGGAATTAGAGATGCTTGTACAAGAATTTGATGACTTATATGATGTGTCGTTGTATGAGGAAGACAATGTTGATATTGGACTTGACAATATTTGAACATAAATATTATGAATGTGTTTTTGATATAATGTTTTTTGTATTTTTAATAATTAGACTTTATTTATTTATTTTCTTCTAATGTTTGATTTTGATAATTTAATATATTTTTTAATTAATTTAAATTAACGCACCCTCAACGCACCCTTAATTGGATTCGTAAAATTTTACGCACCCCGCACCCTTGCACCCCGCACCCTGCACCCCGCACCCGCACCCGTGCAACCTTGGTATATTTATGTGTCGGCATTCGTATTCAGTAATCAAGGCTTTATTAAGGGTTATACGAACTATCCGGTCTTTTACCTATCATTTAATGATATTCTAGCATTTCGTGAAGTAGTCGGGTCACCCTGGTTCCTTGTTGTTTGAGAAATTATACATGTCTTAATCGATTAGTGCTCCCTATTTAGATCATGTGGGTCTGCATTAATGAGGTATCATTTAGTTAACATAATGATTGTTACAACGAACACCAATGACGAGTTTCACAATCCTCGAAATTATGTTTGAGGATTTGAAGTTAAAAAGCATTACTAGACCAAAGTAATTGGAATTAACTCCACTGGATGGTCAAATTTTTTATAACAAGGAGCATATCGTGAAGAGGGCATCTAATTGTTTTTCTTAATAATCTGAAATGGTAGTCGTTCGGAATAGCCTTATCTATTCTAAAGGGTTCATCTGTTCGATTTACTTCACCGTCCAGAATGGTTTTCGTCTGGAATGGTATTCATCAAGATGTTCATCAATTGGTTATTAATGGTTGGATCATCGTGTCTGCCAATGATGATTGATCTTTTCAAATACCTCTATGAAGCTATCAATCAAGGTTTTATACTTGAATTATTTAACGAAATACGAGAATTATGGTTGTTGGGTATTCAAAAGTATCAACCGCTATCAAACTATGCTTATCGGAGTTTAATTGTTGATAACGAAATATATATCACATTTGTGTTATTTTATTGATCGCCCTGAATGGTATTCGTCCGGAAATATACGGTTATGGAACTTGCCTTCTTAATTAATTTATGACATTATTGGTTTAATGTCTGGAAATATACGGTTATGGAACACGTTGACCCTTTTCTGCCTTCGAGCATGTCTTTGTAGGGNAAGATATGAGATGGAGGCAATCGGTCGAGGACCGAACTGAGATATGGTGGGGCTCATTAGTCAAAGATATCGGCAGTTATGGAAAGAGATATTGAAGGAAATAATATCATATCAAATCAGTATATATGGACGCATATATATGATTTGATTATGAATAATCATATATGGAAATATGATCAAATATTATGAATATTTGTTTGTTACATTAATATCTCAACCACCTCATCTATATAAAGGGGTCTTAGGGTTCATTGTTATGTACTCCAATACTCTTGTATTCCGAGTTTTCCTCTTCGTGTGTGTGTGTTGTAATCTTCTCGAGTGATAGTCAATTTGGCCGTTTCCGCCGGTCACGTGGTTTTTTCCTTTTTCGGGTTTCCACGTTAATTTCTTGTGTCGTTGTTTTCTCTTTGTTTTAATTCTCGGGTTCTACTTAATCTATCGAGATTGTTCACACACGTGTTCAATCCCCAACACTTATGAGTAATGAGGAGAGTCCAAGTACATCGACTAAAATCATCAACTAATGTAAGAATATATCTAGCACCGGTACGAGTAGGAGTTCGATAGGGACCCCAAATATCAAGGTGAATAAGTTCAAAAATATGTGTGGATTTTGTGAAAGATGAGCCAAAAGGCAAACGTTGTTGTCTAGCAAATTGACATGTGTCACAAGGGAAAGCAACAGAGGGTGTATCAACGAGTTTAAGAGATTTCAAAGCCTTAGAAGATGTATGTCCCAAACGACGATGCCATAACGTAAATTCGGAATTTAAAGATGAAATGTTGACATTATTAGCAAAGTTTTGAAAGCTAAAATTAGAAATACCAGAAGAATTGACTGAATTGGATGAGTTGCTGGTAAAAGAATTGTTGTCCAGAACATAAATGTTTCCTACCACATGTCCGACCGCCACAATGAGTTTAGTCCTCATGTCCTATAAAATGCAATTTGATTTGGTAAAAAAGGTGACAATGTTTGAGACAGTGGCGAGTTTGTTAACAGATATTAGGCTGAAATGGAAGGAAGGAAGATATAACACGTTAGTGAGGTTAAAGGATGACCCGAGACAAATTGAACCACTTTGGTGAACTAAACAAGTGGAACCATTAGGGAGTTTAACAGGATTGGGCAAGGGAAGAGTTGTAAGGGTGGTAAAAGGTGAGTGGCTATGGCAAATATGGCTTGAAGCACCTTTATCCACAATCCAAAAATCCGAACTTAAAATTGAATGAGGGACAATACTTGCAAAATCCGTCTGAGCGAAGTTCACTTGATGTGTATGGCTAGTTCCACCATTATTCTGCAGATATTGTTGTATTCCTTCCAACATGATTAGTATAGTTTCATGGTTTGATATAGACGTACCAATATCAGGAAGCTACTGTATGTTTTGTGTGATGTGCTGCATAGATGTTTCTCCCTCATTTGCATAACCTAAGTGGGCATATTCTTTCGGAATTCCTCGTCCTTGAGTAGTGCGTAAGGTTTTATACCAGTCGGGAATCCCAATAATTTGAAAACAACCATCTTTGGTATGTCCTTGCTTCCTGCAGTGAGTACAAAACCTTTCATTTTTATCTATTGTTGATGCATCACCAAGTGAAAACTGACTGGAATTTTTCATCTGAGTTGGTTGTTTCTTATTGAATGTGTTTCGAGCCAGCAGGGTTGAATCTATCACTGGATTTATGTTAACAACAGGCTGAATCTATCACTGGATTCCAGTGAATCTCTCAGCTTGGATTATCATGGCATAAACCTTGTTCAAGGATGGTAGTGGATCTAGCATGAGAATCTGAGTTCTAGCTATTGCAAATTCATCTCGAAGTCCCATCAGAAATTGTAATAACCTTGAGTTTGCTTGATATGTTTGTAACAGATTCATCATCTTGTAAGTACACTTTTGAATAACACCACATGAACAACTTGGCAGAGGCATTACCCTGTTTATTCCTTCCCAGAGTGCTGCCATTTTAGTGTAATATTCAGCTACATTCAGATTTCCTTGAATCAGTGTTCGAACATCAAGTTCTAATTGGTACAACAACACACCATTCGCTTCGCTAAATCTTTCTTCAATATCTGATCACAATTGAAGGGCAGAAGATGCATAAATGAAAGAGCCACCTATCTCATTACTCAAAGTATTCAATATCCATGATCTAACTACACAATCAACTCGTTTCCAATGTAAAAGATCCACAGAATCAGATTTAGGAATTATCAAAGTTCCGTCGACATAACAAAGTTTAAAACGACCGATCAGAGCAAGGCGCATAGATTCACTCCAATTAGCATAATCGGAATTATCAGAGAGAGGTCGAATTACCAGAATTAAGTCTGAATGATCTGATGAAGCAAGATAGAACGGCGAGTCTATGGAGTAACTGGTGACCTTTTCGTCGTTGCTCATGGATGCTTTATTTTACTGATGAATCTTGCAATTAAAGCTTCGATTCAGTCTGTAGGTGTATTCGCAGAGGTTGTATATCCAGAAATAAACTGGAGAAGAGTGTTGGGGATTAAACACGTGTGCGAACAACCTCGATAGATTAAGTAGAACCCAAGAATTAAAGCAAAGAGAAAACAACGACACAAGAAATTAACGTGGAAACCCGGAAAGGGAAAAAACCACGTGACCGGCGGAAACGGCCAAATTCACTATCACTTGAGAAGATTACAACACACACACGAAGAGGAAATCCGGAATACAAGAGTATTGAAGTATATAACAATGAAACCTAAGACCCCTTTATATAGATGAGGTGGTTGAGATATTAAGGTAACAAACAAATATTCCTAATATTTGATCATATCTCCATATATGATTATCCATAATCAAATCATATATATGCGTCCATATATACTGATTTGATATGATATTATTTCCTTCAATATCTCTTTCCATAACTGCCGATATCTTTGACTAATGAGCCCCACCATATCTCAGTCCGCTCCTCGACCGATTGCCTCCATCTCATATCTTTGGGTCACGTGCCATCGGTCCTCTATCGATTGCTTCGGTCCATTTTGTTACATTCGGTATTACGTACTTCGGTCCTCGATCGATCAGTACCAATACCGACCATCCCGTCTTCCATGTGTGCCCCGATCAACCACATTGTCAATCGGTCCTCGTCTAAGTGTAACCGATCGATACCAATACCGATCTCCACACCTAACAAAGAGTTGCAACGGTTAATCGGCGGAGGAGATTTGCTCCGATACCATGTTAAGTCTCGGATAAAAGAGAATAATGAATTGATTAATGAATTACATTGAAAGAAAGAGGGATGGATAGGGTTTGAAAATTCAACAACAAAGAATTTTTTAATTAATGTGTAAATGAAATAGGTCAGAAATGCAATTTCATCAATCCGATTTGCACCACAGTCCCGTCAAACTAGCTATCACTCCACACTGCTATTTTTTTTAGGTTCACCGTGATTCCAGTTTTGTTTGGTTTCTGTCTAAAAATCACAGTACATTGGTAGCGCCCGTGTTTTGAAACACCAAACCAAACAAATCCAATATGATTTCCGTTACATTTTACAACCGCCACTTCTGCTCTCTCATCCTTCAATATGAACAGTGTCTAACTGAAATCATCTCATTGTCACTTTTTGTATGAACTCCATTTGAGCAATTTCCTATAAACATTTTTGTTTCGTATAAGTTTTTTATTTTGAGATTGTTTTATATTGTTGAGTCGCCTGTAGAATTTTCGGTTTTTCTTGGAACACGTTGATTTTCATTGTCCTCCATTTTTTAAAAAGGTTTAGGGTTTTGATCGCTTGTCGTGGAGATCGATGGGAGAAGAGCGAGAAAACAGTTTGAATTTGGGTGATGTTGAGCTGGTGAATGTGAATATTCGTCCATCCAACGGCTCTAAGTTTTCGGTCAAAACAAGCCTTGAATCGACCGTCGGGGAATTCAAATGTTTGTTGGCACAAAATTGCCAGGTGCCTGCTGATCAGCAGCGCCTGATCTACAGTGGTCAGATCTTGAGGGATGACGAGACCTTAGTCAGCTACGGTACTTTATTTTCCGTTAACCAAATTTTGGTTTCTTTGCTTTATCCCGGAGATTTTGAAGGAATGTGTTCATGGAATGCCAACGCATTGAAGGTTGAAATTAACAGAATCATCAGCATGTTGTGAAGTTGAATTTTGTTTATTTTCCTGCTGAAGGTATTATTTATCTGGAAATTTTCACTT
>RWGZ01000929.1:147728-178347 GCA_009725065.1 Utricularia reniformis | reverse complement strand
GATATGAAATATATTATGTTATAGGTTTGATTTCAAAAAATTATTTAAAATTCATTGTTTAGACAAAAAAATCGATATTTGTTCTGGCTTTGGTGCACTACAAATGACACTGTTTATGATGCTGTCAAATCGGTGCTTCTTAACACAACATTCCCTTTGATGTGAAACTTTGGAATTCACTTCCCTTTTGTGTTTACAGATGACCCATCACAATGTTGGAGCTCTGGTTGTTGTTAAACCAGGAAAGGAGAAGTCTATTGCTGGAATTATCACAGAACGAGGTCAGCTATTAGCATCTTCTATAATTTAGGCAAAACCGATATAGAGCACGAGTACGATCTTCCCTTTTATTGATGTGTGTTGGAATTTGTTGCACATCGGTAAAAAATCCATTTATTACATGTTTGAAAAATGAGGACACTAAAGTCATTTGCTATATACAATTTTATCTTGTCAATCAAACAAACTTCTATATTAATTTATCTAAAAATGATCTTATTTACCAAACATATCTAGTATTATTTTAAACCATTTTCTCATATAATTTTTTCCCACCGATTTAAAATTAATCTAATCTTACACAAAATCATCTCATGAACCAAACACACCCTTCTAGTATAAAGAAATGGTAAGCGCCAGGGGTTCGATTCCAAGTTAAGTAGAGATAGAATCAAACACTTGTATTCTCACATTGGGCACATTTTAAATAACATTGGAGATATTAAGGTGAAGTGACATTAGTTTATTCTGTTGTGAATTGATCATAGTATATGTAATCATGATTTTATAAAATAACTTTTTGTATTTACTTTTAATTATTTATGATTAAATAATAATTTGATAAATGTAAAAATAAAATTTTATAAAATTCATTTTGAAGACAGATTGGGAAACCTACTATCATGAAATCATTATTTTTTGCGTTCAAATAAACACACTTTATATTGTTATTTAATTTGTATTAAATAGAACCACGATACACTGATCATACTGCTTAACTGATCGTTGTTCTAAACATAGTCTTTTGACATCTACATAACTTTTTCATCCACAACAAGTTCTAGACTGAATAACATAAACATCATACATGCAATTAACCGACTGAACCGAATCGAACCAAATAGAACAAGTACATTTGGTATTTTTGAAGTACTAATGAATGTGCATATAGAATTAATACTTACTTGGCACCATATTTTTCGAAGGGTTGATTTTCATAGCATTTGTGTCGAACATTATGAGATCGATTGAGCTACACTTCATCGTATCATTTTCTTGAGCTAGACTCCCCTAGAGCTAGACTTCCCTAGACTTCATCGTATCATAGTTGATTGTGTGATTCCCATAGAGCTAGACTCCCCTGTTGTCGAAACTAAAAACGGAGGGGCGAGAGGAAGAGGTATGGAGATATAGGAGTTGTTGAGAAGATGCATCACATGAGCCATTGTTGGTCTTTTTATTGGATTCTGTTGAGCACATAGCAATGCAATGTTGATGCATTTCAACATATCTTGCAATGATTCCTCATTGACTTCAAGCATCATGTCTATTAGGCTTCGTGCCGATCCCTCATCTCGGCATCTCGACCAAGCCTATGGAACATAAAACCATAAGAACAAGAGTTCTTCATGTTGAAATATCAAATTAGCTCATATTAGATTTGAGATGAAATTTGGATTGGTTTATAAGAGGGGAGGGGATACTATAGTAAATGACTTATTTAAGTTTTTTACGGTGTGGTTTTCTCTCCTTATTTGTTATATCCGTGTACACTTCCATCATAATTTCGGTCAGACTCTATAATTTTAATATAGTATCAGAGTTGGTTGGGTTCATTTTAATTCGCAAGTCAAAACTTATGGTTGTACTTGATGGAAAGTGTTGAATTTGTCACACATTGGTTATAGAAATGAGATTCATTATGTTTATAAGGGTGTAGAATGTCATTATATAATGATTGATCAAGTCTTTTAAATACGTGGTTTACTTCTCTTAATCTCCTTCGTTCGCACTCTCTAGTCATAATTTCAGCTGTACTCTATAATTTCAATATGGTATCGATGTTGGTTCGGGAAAAATTATGAATATCAATACCGGGAAAATCCAGTTCATTTCAATTCGCAAGTCCAAATTAATCAGGTATTTGGACTTGAGGAGATGTGTTAAAATACCAAATTTTCCCATATTCGATTTGAGATGAAATTTGGATTGGTTTATAAGAGGAAAGAGGTACCATAATAAATGACTTGTTCAAGTATTTTACTGTGTGATTTCCTCTCCTTATACGTACGTTATATCCGTGCAAACTCCCGTCAAAATTTCACCCACTCTATAATTTCAACACTTCATCTACACTATTATATGGTAATCAACTGATTTTATGACCCTTCAATTCGAATTAGCAAAAGCAACGTTGCTTAGATAGTGATACTTACAAAATTCAATAAGCCTCCGTTAATAGAGTTCGTCTTTTGACCACTAACAATTTCAAGAACCAGCACGCCGAAGATGAATACATCGATCTTAGGTGAAACTTCTCCGTAAATTGCTTCGGGCGCCATATATCCCCTGTAGAGTAGTGTAAAATCCATTGTTAGACAAGTTTGTGAAACTACTAATACATAAGTTAAGAAGGGCTTACAAAGTTCCTGCAACTCTACTAGTATCTACATGTGTTTCATCAAACTCGAATAGTCTAGCAATACCAAAGTCCGCAATTTTCGGGTTCCACTCTTCGTCTAACAATATATTGCTTGCTTTGAGACCACGATGAATAATACGTGAAGGTGAATCGTCATGTAGATACGCAAGCCCCTTCGCAATGCCCCCTATGATCTTGTATCTTATATCCCACTTGATTCTAGGTCGTTTCATAGGATCTAGTAAAGATATTAACACATATCTAAGGATGTCACTCTGCTTATAACAATAAAAATAACACGAACTTGTTGAAATACATAGAAATGTTATAGTTTATAAGAGGAATGATAAATTTTAAAAATAATTTTCACTTGCAATACTTCATTACACACTTTCATATTCGTAGACTGTGGTAATACAGTGTAATAGAGAGAAATTTAAAGAAGTGGTTATCAAATGTGTAGACGGTTTATGTCCGTTTCATCTACGTGCCATCTGTGCGGCTCATGACCGCGTTTGGCATATTTCGGTGTACGAATACGACTACACATGCGACAACGTTCTATTGGAGGAAGGTAATTAGAAATTATAACGGTTGGATTTGGTTGTCGTTGTTTATTATTTTATTGAAAATTTCTAAAATATTTTTTTATCTAGTTACATAGAAATCAAAGTGTAGACTGTGCAAACACATATTAGCGTGAAATATAAGTTGACCATATAGTACGACCATGCTTTACATTATCATCAAAGGTTAGAACATTACTAGATAATTCCCTGTACGTCCAGCGTAGGCCTATGCGGTACCAACTCGTCCGACAGATTCGGCGTGACTCGATTCGACTCGACACGACTCGGCAAGAGTATAAGAGTTGTATTTTCGACTCGGCTATTATTTTTAAATAAAATAATATTTAATAATGTTAAAATTTGTTGAGAGTTACATAAACTCTATTTTTAAACTACAAGTAATTTATCAATTTATTATATAAGATAATTCAACTTTATAAAAAATGAATATAATTGTTATATTTCATGTCTCCCCAAAAACAACTATATTTCGGTCTATTATCCCTTACATGATTAATTCAGAAGTAATTAGATTATATGACAAAGTCGTGAATGCATATAAGTCATTTTTCTAACGAAGAAAAAATATAATTAATGAAGAAATTAAAACGACATCGTTTTGTGTCAAGAGTCGTAGCGAGTCGGAGAGTTGGACGCAATCCGACACGGGTGCGTGAGGAAAATTGGAGATTCGGTGCAGCAGAGGCATGGGCGACGACCACGACGCACCGGAGGCAGGTTGACTTGGAACAGGCCGAGCAGCATTCTGGGGAGTGACATATGGGGGCATCCACGAATTCTGGTCGGTAGCAGGGTACGGTGGAGGATATTAATACGGGTACTGTGGTTACGAAGGATACGGGTACGGTGGCGTCGGGTAAGAACTCTGACCCATAGCACTATAGGATGGGGGCAGGATGGTTGAGTTTCATTAGGGGGAGCCTAAGTCATAGGTGGAAAAAACTCATGTCCATGACATGTGTAGTGAGAGGAAAACCAATGTTCATACACCTGTGAAAATGCGGTGGCTTCACTGTCACGTATCGAAACAGGGCCTAGCCGTTTTAAGTTTGTGACATGTCGTGTTCCACTCTTCTTTGAACACAAGACACTTTTCCATAAAATAATTCAATTTAAACTTACAACAACGGAATACTGTATGTAAAGAAACTATTACAAAACCTTATCTGATCCTCTCATACCCTTCATCTCTTTAACCTCTGCACAACTCGCTTTACTCTCGACTTCTTATTTACTCTAGGTATCAGCCAACGACCAACTCTTTCCATGCTCTCCTTAACCTCTTCCTTTACTAAAAAACTGTAGAACGGTCATAATCGAATAACATAAACTTCGGTTAAAACTCTTAAAAAAAATCTTCTTTTCTAAAACATCTTTTTTCTTGAAAACTCGTCTTGCTTTGTAAACATCTTTAAAACTCAGCGTAAAACATTGCTATAAAACTAATGCTTGAAAACTTATCTCTTTGAAGCTCTTTGCAAATCTCTTTATAAAACATCGTTAAAACTTACTTGAAAATTTTATTATTATTTTCTCATGTGCCTTTTACTTATCATTCGGCTCTGATTTACATGTCCGGTGACATGTCTAGCTCAAGCCGAACTCTCCTTGATGGTCAGATCTTGGCGAGCCTTCTTTGCTTCCCCTGTCTTGGTTGGTTTTGCCCTTAGTGCGTCCCCGACTCGGATTGGATAGGGTGCTACCTCATCCAACCCCGCTCGGTTCCCGCCTTCCTTTGCTTCCCCAACCTAGGTTGGTTTCGCATTTCAAGTAACGTTATTATCCTTAACTTGGGGCATGTCTTGCTTTCTAGCTCACGTGTAATAACACGATGCCGGGTTGGTGCGTCTACCTCCCCCGAGTCTTACTTTATCTTCTGGCACATCAAACATTGGGGATACGTTGGCCCGGCGGGCTCGCCCGCCCGGACAACGTAGCCCAAAATATTTTCCTCTTTAAAAACATACTTTAATTTTGAATATTAAGTTTCTATTATTTGATTGATAAACTAGTACATTGGCTTACCTTTTCTTTGCACTTTGTCTACCGCTCTTTTTGAAATTCCTGAAATAATAAACTAGTAAATAATCACATTATCGATAATTCCTCAACTATCGTACTGAATTTTTATACTTAACCTCATGAATTTCCCGTTACCAAAACGGAGCTCAAATCATATCTTAATCCTTCAATCATTCCTAAATATGTTTTCTATTCAGTAAATGGATCAAACTGGTGAAATCATATCGATAAATGGATCAAAGGTAACTTGGGTCATGTTGACATGCCAAAGTACTCTCGCGATTACGTAAACCTATCTTTTCTCCTTCACTCATATTTATACTATCCCAACTTCTTAAAATACCATATTACCCTCCTTCATTTATTTGTAATATCTTACCTTAGTTTCGATCTTAATCAATATTGGTCACGAAATATTTGATGGATTTCCCACAACTTATACCTAGATTTTCATTTTACTTTATTTTATGTTCTATCTTTTGGAAAGACATAATCGTTTTATTAAAATTCAACTCTAAGGAATGCTCCCAATTGATCTTTTACACTTGTATTCCCACATTGTAAGCCTTTTGACCATTACATAACCTTTTCAACCACAACAAGTTCTAAACTGAATAACATACACATCATACATGCAAATACAATTAACCGAACTGAATCGAATCCAATAGAAAAAGTACATTTGGTATTTTCGAACTACTAATGAATGTGCACATAGAATTAATACTTACTTGGCACCATATTCTGTGGAATTGTTGATTTTCGCTGCATTTGTGTCGAACATTATGAGATCGATAGAACTAGACTTCATTGTATCATTTTCTTGAATGGTTGATTGTGTGATTCCCATAGAGCTAGACTCCCCTGTCGTTGAAACTAAAAACGGAGGGGCGAGAGGAAGAGGTATGGAGATAGATGAGTTGTTGAGGAGATGCATCACATGAGCCATTGTTGGTCTTTCTATTGGATTCTGTTGAGCACATAACAATGCAATGTTGATGCATTTCAGNGGCCATATGCATCCCTTCCCCGGGTGGAAAAAGGGGTAGCGCCTAAGTACCCACCCGGGGAAGGGATGCATATGGCCCGTCGAGTCATCCAACAGCTAACGGTTGGCTTGGGCGGGACATGCACCGAGCATGTTAATCTCGGCAACAGAAAAGTTAATGAATGATGGAAATGATAAGGGTAAAAGAAGAGGGAAATAAGAAAACGGTTAAGTGAAATGGTTCATGTGTGTGTGTATGATGTACCTAAGAAGTAAGAAAGATAATGTGTAGTGTGTGTGAAGTTTCCTTTAATAGATTGTGAACGCTTTACAGATTTTGTAGGTGATGCAGGTGAGATATGATAGGGACGGGGAAGGAGGTCGTCGGTTGTCCGGTGATAGAGTCCGGTCCTTCGGAGAACACCTTAAATTATGCAGTCGTACTTTAATTTTCAAACTATGTTTCAAATTGCTTCCAAATATTTCCGTTTTAATTATCATGTTTTAACAAAACAACTAGACCCAAATTAGGGTCGTTACACCTCCACTCCAACATGCGATTCTCACTTTCTCCACATGGTATCAGAGCCTAACCGTTATTTCCGCCATTGTTATCCAGTAACCTAGACATCTAACTGCAACAACACTTCTGAATCCATGGAAGACAAGAGCGGCATTCTAGTCCAGAATGACGATCATCAGCAGATTAATCGAATTACAAATACAGGCTACACAGTTGATTCACCTTTCTTCCTCGCAGGATCTGATCATTCAGGACTCTTCCTGGTAACGACTCCACTATCTGGAAGCACTAACTACGCGACATGGAAGGAATCGATGCGATTGGCGCTAATAGGAAGGTTTATACTCTGTTATATTGACGGATCCATCAAAATACCAGCAATAGGATCAATCGATTATCCACATTGGGAGCGGATTGACTCAGTCGTTCGATCCTGGATCCTAAACACTCTTAACAACGAAATTCGCGGTGCGTTCATCTATGTGCCTACCTCCAGACGACTTTGGACCGATCTTGAGGAGCGCTTTGGAGAATCTAACGGCGTTATGCTATATCAGTTGGAGCGCGATGTTCGGACTCTGCATCAAGGCTCCTCAAGTGTAGCAGAATACTATACGAAACTCTCAGAACTTTGGGAAAATATTAACAGAGCCTTACCTCTTCCTAATTGCACCTGCGGTGCAATACAAGGCTGCAAGTGCGATCTGATGAAAAATTTGCTTACGTACCAGACGAATTCCAGGCTGTTGCAATTCCTCATGGGACTTAAGGAAGAATATGCCGCAACGAGAAGCCAAATATTGATGATGGATCCACTCCCCTCACTCAATCGAGCATATGCTGTTGTTGTCCAGGCTGAACGAGAAAAGGCAGTGGCTGGCACACACCAGGCGATCAGTACTGATATCGCACTGCTATCTCGCAGTGCCATAAAGAAACCACCATTCAAGGCTCAATCCTCCAAATTCGCAACTACTGATAACTCTGGGGAGCGAGTTTGAACACACTGTAAAAGGCAAGGTCACACGAAGGAAGGGTGCTTTCTGATCACAGGGGTTCCAGATTGGTATAAGGCTTTGAGAAACACACAGGGGAGGGGAATTCCTAAGGAGTATGCGCATTTAGCATCTGATATGACAAATGAAGATCAATCTATATATCAAAAGGAATCAACAGCCGAGGACATTGCTAATGCCTCAAACCATACATCCTTACTGAATTTACTACATAGAATCCAGCAGCTGATGCAGAATGGAAGTGGAAAGGGATCACAGCAAGTGCATTTCGCACAAACCGACTTTGCAGGTACCATTTCTTCCAACAAAACTCCTTATAGTTCATGCTCGAAATTTTGGATTGTGGATACAGGGGCCTCAACCCATATCTGCCATAACCGTGATCTCTTTAACAGCCTCACACCACTCAAGTCTCCTAATCCAGTCAAATTACCCAATGGAACCATATGCCTTGTTTCAGAATCCGGTAACATCCACCTCGACCCTAACCTGGACCTTACTGATGTGCTATATCTGCCCTCGTTTCAGTTCAATCTCCTCTCAATACATAAGTTAGCTTCCATATCCGATATCAACACTCTCTTTACTACATCTCATTGTATCTTTCAGGACCAGAGGACTAGAAATGTGGTGGCGGTTGGACACGTGGTAGGTAATCTCTACATTCTTGATGAATCTTCATTTGATGAACTGCTACTTCGGCATTTTAATTCCCTGATTCCTTCGCTGAACTTAACTGATTTGTCTGCCACTATCTTGCCTTCTTTCAATAATAATCTATGGCATTTTCGACTTGGCCATACATCATATAAAGTCCTTAAAACCCTGGGACTCACGAGTTCAGATGACTTAACAACCCCTTCATCTACTCCCTGTGACATTTGCCACTTATCGAAACAAAGCCGATTACCATTTCATCGATCTTCAATTCATACCACTGCCCCATTCGATTTGCTGCATTTAGACATTTGGGGGCCCTATAATACACCCACTCTAACCGGAGCTCGATATATCCTAACATTGGTAGATGATTTTAGTCGCTCCACCTGGACGTTTTTGATGCATCATAAATCCCAGACCCCAACTCTTCTTGAGTCATTTTTTAACCAGGTTTTCACCCAGCACAACGTCCTTGTAAAATCAGTTCGTTCCGATAATGGCTCGGAGTTCATCTGTCGGCAAAGCAAACTTCTTTTTGCTGCCCGTGGTATCTCTCATCACCTTTCATGTCCCTACACTCCCCAACAAAACGGAGTAGTAGAACCTAAGCACAAACACTTGCTCGAGACAGCTAGAGCCCTGATGTTTCAATCCTCCATTCCCTTACAATTTTGGGGGGATTGTATTCTTACGGCCACCTACATTATTAACCGCATTCCTTCATTAGTCCTTAACTGGGACACTCCATTCTTTAAACTGTTTCATCGAAAACCAGATTACGCACTCCTTCGAACTTTCGGTTGCCTTTGCTTCGCTAAAAATACCACACCACATCTCGATAAATTTTCGCCTAGATCTCGCAAGTGTGTCTTCCTTGGATATGTACCCAGTGTAAAAGGATTCAAAGTCCTTGATCTCAAGGACCATCATACCTTCGTCACCCGGGACATACACTTCTATGAACACATCTTTCCCTTTCAAAGTCCTGATATCTCCACTACTCTGCAACCATCGCCCTCTGCTTCTCACACCCCACTGTTTCCTGATCCTGGTCCAGCCACTGACACTTCCTTCCCTGATCCGACACCTCCTCCAATTGTATCACCAGACCACGGTGTTCCAATCGCCACACCAGAACTAGCCTCTGCTCAGACATCACCTGCTCAGACACATCTCCCTCCTAGATCATCAACTCATAACGATCCCATCGCCATTTCAAAACTTTCCCCTGCTCGACGGCACAGCTCTCGCCCCACAAAACCGCCAGCTTGGCTAAATGATCACGTTACACTCACCGAGACTGCACCCCCCAGCTCTTACCGCCCACACTGTTTTCCTTATTACTCCCCACCACATTTCGCACCTCACCACCTTTCCTTTTTGGGTCAAGTGTCCACAATCCATGAGCCTCTGAATTATAGGGAGGCTAGCTCTAGGACGGAATGGATACATGCAATGAACGAAGAGCTTGCGGCTCTTGAACAGAACCAAACCTGGACGATGGTGCCTTTACCCTCGGGTCATCGCCCAATCGGATGTAAATGGGTCTATAAGATCAAACTCAATTCTGATGGTTCCGTTGCTAGTTATAAGGCACAGCTCGTTGCGAAGGATTATCACCAAATCGAAGGAGTGGATTACACAGAGAGTTTTTCCCCTGTCGCAAAGGTTACCACTGTTCGATTAATACTGGCTCTTGCGGCAAGCCAACAGTGGCACCTTCACCAAATCGACATCAATAACGCTTTCCTCCATGGATCTCTCGACGAAATTGTATATATGGAGGCTCCTGAAGGTTACGTCACTCGTAACCCAGGTGATGTCTGTCTATTGCGATGCTCTCTATATGGCTTGAAACAGGCATCTCGTCAATGGCATTCCGAATTGACGCAGCAACTGGTCGCATATGGTTTTCACCAATCGGGCCATGATAATTGCCTCTTTACACTCAGAGGACAATCCAACAGCCTGCTTATACTCGTTGTTTACGTTGATGATATTTTGATCTGTAGCTCATCGGCTGCTGATATCAGTTCCGTCAAGAATCACCTGCATCGCCTTTTCACCATCAAAGACCTTGGGCATGCCAAATTTTTTTTGGGACTTGAGATCACGTACTCCCCTGATGGACTCTTCTTCAATCAACGTAAATATATTCTGGACATTTTGGCCGATATGGGGCTCACAACTGCTAAACCAACGTCGAATCCCCTTCCCAGCGGCTTCCCTTCTCGAATGGATATTCAGTCGCCCCTCCTTGATGATCCAGGTCCTTATCGCCGCCTCATAGGGCGATTGCTTTACCTGAATTTCAGTCGACCCGATCTTGCGCATGCCACTCAGGTTCTAAGCCAATTCATGCAGACTCCGCGCAAATGTCACTGGGATGCTGGCTTACACACCATGCGGTATCTGAAAGGATGTCCCTCTCACGGACTATTCTACAACAAAAACGCAGCGATATCCCTCCGAGCTTTCTCTGATGCAGACTGGGCGTCGTGTACAGAAACTCGGAGGTCTGTAACTGGCTTCTGTATCTTCCTCGGTTCGTCTCTCATTGCATGGAAGACCAAGAAACAATCCACAGTTTCTCGATCCTCCACCGAAGCCGAGTATCGCAGTATGGGATCCACTGTGTGTGAATTGAAGTGGATCTCCTATCTATTACGCGATTTGGATTTCCCGACGGCTTTACCCATTCGAATGCACTGCGACAATAAGTCCGCCCTTCTGATCGCATCTAATCCAGTCCTCCATGAGCGGACGAAGCATTTGGAAATTGACTGTCACCTTGTTCGTGACAGCCATCGGGATGGATTCTTGGACCTCTGTTATGTTAACAACAAAGACCAGATCGCCGATCTCTTTACCAAACGTCTTGCGGACACTAGCTTTCGCCAACTTGTCTCCAAGCTTGGTCTCATCTCCATCGACGATCCTCCAGCTTGTGGGGATGTTAAGTTTATGTAGATTAATAATGTGTATTAGATTAAGTAGATTATGATTAGCTTTAACTTCGGATTGTATATAAACAGGGTGTACAGTTTTAAGTTTGAATACAATAGAATCATTTTCTTCTTTCTCCTTTTCCATCTAACCTCCACTCCAACATGCGATTCTCACTTTCTCCACAGTCATTTTAGTTTTTTTTTGTTTTTAGGATCACAATGTTTGAGAGCTCATTCTAAAATCTCCTGATCTGTGTAATTTAGGGCACACTAGTCTTGTAATTGTTTATTTGGTCTCACATTTTGGGGAAAAAAAGCTTTGTTGTTGCTGCGCTAATGAGTTTTATAATTTCTCTGTGATTAGGATTGCAGGCTGATCACATGGTTCACATGGTACGTGGCTCTTCAACAGCTACAATGCCTCCATCTAATATTCCAGCAAGTACAGGGGGAATAGAAATACCTGGTGCAGGTGCATCACTTTATCCAGGTCTCAACTTGGGTGCGTTTAGCTGAAATACAGGTCCTAATTGTCTATTCCTTTTATATTCCCTGCTTAGATGTGGAGGAAATCCAGAAAATAGCTTTATCTGGAATTCCTTTTGTGTGCTTTATTTTTGCAAACAGAAAAGCTTGCTCATATCTTTTTACCTGTTTGATCTTTCACATCTTCATATGCTGATTATTTTTTAGAAGTTTCTCAAGCAAATAGTGCTCCTAGAACCGCCATAACTAGTAATGCAAGACTTCCCACTGTTACGGGGTTGGAAGGACTTTGTTTTCCTCAGTTGGATTCTAATGCAATTCCAGACCCATTGGCATTCATTCATTTAACAGAAAATCCTGCTGTGGCGCAAATGTTGCAGAGTTTACTTACCCATCCTCAATATATTGATCAAGTATTTCTCCATCTTTGATTCTTTTTTTTGTTAAGTTGAATTTGTGTTCAATATATGTTCCGTTGCAGATTTTAGGCTTATGGCTTCAGCTTCCTAACCTTCTGGAGGTGAATCCCCAACTGAGAGAAATGATTCAGAACTCTGAATTACTATGGGAGTTGACCTCTCCCGCCATCATTCAGGTATCTAGCCTTTCATACACTTCTTTTTGCAAGTTATCAGTATTACAGACTCGTGTAATGAGTCTTATTTCGCCTTTATTCTATGTGTATATTTCTTATTTAACCCGCATTTTTCAATTAACTGGCACGAAGCCATGCTAGGTGAAGTCTTGTTGACCTGTTTCTTAATTTATTATCTCAGCATTTGCTAGCTCTGCAGCAACAATTTTCCCAAATTTGTCAGCAGCGCTCAACCCTGTGAGTTAATATTGGATTTTGCATTTGATTTAGCTTTAATGTAATCTTATTTTTCCGCTTTTAAAGTTTATCATCTTTAAGTTGTTACATATAAATTTAGTCTTTAATTTAACTCTGAAGCACCATCATTTGGGCCTTATACTTGACATTGTTCTTTTCAGAGATGGAACTCAATCCAATCAAGGTACAAGTACAAACCATCTCAAACTGCGCTTCTACCATTCATTAAGCAATCTCACTTATTATTTATTTTAAGTTTCAAGAAAGTAGGGGTCGGCATGGGTCATCTCAAACCGTTGCGAGAGCTGATACATTGCCATATGAAATGCATCAAACGGCTGAGATCGGCGGCGGCGCTCCATCTCAGATAGGTAGCTGCCGCAATATGCAAATCTCTCATCTTGGAATATTTATCTTCACTCACTCCGTTTATAACCTGTTCACCCGCTCTGCGCCGCCGGGGCGGGCGGCCACCAGTNTGGAGCGGGTTTGGAAAATCTAGAGGGACATTGCTGGGTTAGTCCGACTTAATAAAATTGATTGATTGGTAATCTACCGATTTGAATTGTCAAATTCAACTTGTAAGCTAGTTTTACTTCATGGGAGTATGTTGAAATATGTAAAATTGACCTTCCTCGGAAGTGGAATATCATGTAGATTTATTTATAAGAGTTGTTAATGATCATACTAATTGACTTGATCATATCTTTTACAATATATAGAGAATATTGTTTTAAATTTTAAATTCCAATTTTATCAAGATGTGATAAAATTGAAATGTTACAGAGAAGATTAGAATGACCCATGCGCAAGGATGACACACATAAATCGACAAATGATCCAAAATTTTGGGCAACCTTGTGTAGCCCATCTCGTTAATAGGTTTGATGCCAATGAAAGTTGCCAGGTTTCAAACCCTGTTGGCTGCCGAAATAATTTTAACATCTAAATATTAAACTATCTATTCAAAAAAAATCTTGCTCCCCTTGGAATCTTGTTGTTCTTTATACGTATGTTCTCCCTTTCACCTTAAATAGATCATCAAATAATTTTCTAGTTTTTTGGTCCTTGAGAATTACATAAGAAGCTTTTGGAAATTTTCATGCATCTAAGGTCATGAAAATCTATAAGCTTTGTTTTATTCTTGTTGAGATAGCTTTACACCTTCTTCACCCGAAGATAAGCCAATAATGATCAGCTTCAAAATCGATATTTCTTACCTTCAAAAGCAAGACTCAATTTTGGTAAAAAGATGCATGTAAACACAATGATCAAAAGCCATGTACAATCAAATATTTAATGAAGGGACATTAAGCATCTTGACAATCAATTCCCTAAGACTTATTTTAAAGACGGACAAATTAGTATTGAGTTTCCGTCACATCAACGCCCATGGTTATATGTATATATTATCTAATCAATTAAATATTATATATTATTTACAATATTATAATTAAAAATATAATAATGTTAAAAATAACGTATATTAGATTAATTTAGTCATTTAAATTCATAACTTGTTTCGGATTGAATATTTCGAAAAAAAGATAACAATTTGGAATATGAAATTATAAAAAAGAAACTCAAATTCAAACCAAATAGTTAAAAGTATTAAATTAAATGTAATATTTAATGAGAAATTGAATAATATATAGATAAAATTGATGATATAGAAAGATAAAATTAAATTTGGAGAGATGAGATGGTATAGATGAAAGAGAAATAAAAAATGATGTGGATTAGTGAGGATTTTTAGAAGTGGATGTGAGACAATGATGCTGCATAGAGAGATTTATACCGCGGAAATTATTTTGGGCGCACACAATATTACATGTAGCCTAATCCTGTAAATCAAAATACTCAAGAAACTCCATCAAAATACTGAAATTACGACGGGAGAGCGTGAACGAACGGGATTAAAGGAATGAATCAACACATTTAAAACATTTGATCAAATCATTATAACATTGACATTTCATCCCTTTATAAACAATCAATCTCATTTCTATAACCAATGTATGATAAATTCAACACTTTCTTCAAGTGCAACAACAAGACTTGAACTTGCAAATTGAAATAAATCGAACCAGCTATGATACCATGTTGGAATTATCAAGTATGTCCGAAGTTACAACGAGAGAGCGTGAACGAACGAGATTAAAAAGAAGAAGCCACACATTTAAAACGCTTGACCAAGTCATTATGTAATGACATACAATCTCTTATAAATCTAATCAATTACACTTTTATAACCAATGTGTGACAAATTCAACAGAAACTCGCAAGATTGAGCGATATCACAATCAATTCGCTAAAATTCCAATGTTTTCACCGACAAAATCCACCTCCTAAAATTTAAAAAATAAAAGAACACAATCCGGAAAAGATGAATAAGGCAGTTAATAAATTCCATCTATCAAAATGCAGAGATTATGCCCCTTCCCCATCAAGAAACTAAAGCCACTAAAGTTTTAACAAACAAACCATCATAATCACATTTAAAAGATTCGTTATTTTTTTTGTGAATCAGATTATGGTGTATTAAGATTTCGTTGATTAAGAAAATATAAATATATTATTTTTCTACAATTTATTCAATAATCAAATAATATTACAATAATGGAGTTCGGATTCTTAATGAATTGGATTTTGAAATTTTGAAATTTATTCCTTAAATCTTGTAAACAGATCTTTGAAACATTTAACTTATTTTCTAAACTAAAAAATACTAAAAGAGATCTTAAAACTTTCAAGCATATTCCATAACCATAAATAATTTTAAAATTCATATTTTATGGTCAAATCCCGAAAAATACTAGGATCCAACTTATAATCTATTATGTTTGAGTGCACCGACGCAGATACATCGACGCGGTAAAAGTAGATGTGTTAGGTTTCCGACACGTCTAAAATATAAATATAATATATATATGTATATATATATTTCTTTTTCATTATATATAATTAAAAAATTAAATGATATGATAAATAAAAAGATAGCAATCTCATAAATTAAATATTGCAAATTATATTATGTATTAAAAAATAGTATATAACTTTGTATTTAAAATAATTACAAAATATAAGTTTTAAAATCTTGAAAACATATTATAAATTAAATAATTAAGCGATAACTATAAATCAAGTGTTTTATGTAATAATTAATAAGTATTACCGAAAAATGAAATGGGTTATGTTGTTAATTTTTAAAGAATCAAAATTTTAAATTAAACAAAAGATAATGTAATAACAAAACTAAATATATGACTTTGAAAAAAGTTTTGAAAGTAACCATAAATGAGCTTTACAATATAATATTTGACCCAAAAATTAAAAATTATAATATTTATGTGTGTCGGAGGAGTGTCGTATACATGTTAGCGCGTCCAGTTGCGTCGGACATGGGCACGGCATCATGACCCATGGGCACGTAGAGACATCAAAGCTTATAATCATAGTTAGGGATATCGGATAAAAAATGGTTCTATCACTCAATAGGTGAAAAGGGTAATTAAATAATTTAATATTTTAAATTTTGATTTAAAATATAATTTTAAAGACTAATATTTTATAAATATTTGAAATATTAGTTATTTTTAAATAATTTTAAAAATGATACTAAAACATTGATTTCGACCCATTAAAGAGATCCTATAAAACCAAGCCCAATAAATATAAAATGGACCATGGCTCATGACCCATCAAAATATCCAGTTGACATTCCCTTATAATCATCCCCGTTAAACATTCCTAGTCTGGTTTTTCGCTTTTTTGCATCCCAATTATCAAGTTTGCAGGAAGATAGCTTTCTGATTACGTGTCAGCAGCTTACGGTCTCTTTATCCAAAGACAAATGAACGGCCACAAGCGGACTAAAGTGCACTTGACATGCCTTACGTGTCAGCAGCTTTGCACGATTACCACACCTTCACCCTTCACGATTTCACAAAGGTGTTGTCTCTATGGATATATGAATTTGACATATTTTTTTCGGTACGGCGGATTCTAATAATGATCTGAATGTTCTTTGCAGATCACAATAACTACATGAATTGTAAAATGGAACAACCCCTCAAATTAAATTCATAGTCAATGGACATCGGTACAATATGAGTTATTATCTACGTGATGGTATATATCCAAATTGGTCTATTTTGTTAAATCTATTACGCTACCACAACTCCACAAGATAAATTATATTCATCAAGAAAGAAAAGATGTAGAGAGAGCATTTGGGATATTGCAAGCTCGATGGGGGATTCTCACCCGACCTTCACGTCTTTGGGATCGAGCAACTTTTGGAGATATAATGTATTCATGTATTATATTACATAATATGATTATCGAAGATGAGAGAGACGACCACACCGCAACTTACAATGCACTTGGAGATTATGATCAACTGGAAGACTCTTCTGAACTGGAACCAATTCAGAGAGGAATTGATCCAAGTTTTCATGCTTATCTTCGTCGTATGATCGATGCTCGTGATCGGAGAACTTGCCATCAATTAAAAAATGATCTTATTGAACATGTATTGAATAAATTTTCTTGATCAATTTTAGATGTATTTGTAATCTTTTTAAATATATTTTTAGTTAATTTATTTTAATGATACTGTAGTATAATATTCAATTCTATAAAATGTAATATAAAATTTATTTTAATGTTAATCAATTTTACATTGATTTTAAAATATTAAAATTGAAATGTAATATTTAATGATAAATAAGGTAATAAAATAATATAGTTGATGAGATAGAAAGATAAAATGAAATTTGAAGAGAAAAGATGATGTAGATGAAAGAGAAATAAATAATAATGTGGATGAATGAGAATTTTTAGAATTGGAAAAAAAAATGATGTGGATGTGAGAGAACGATGATGTGTAAAGAGATTTATACGGTGGAAATGATTTTGGACGCTGACAAAGTTATAGATAGCCTAACAGTTATACGGATAAGGAAGAGACACATGTCACCATATCATTAGTTGGAAAACACGTGAAAGATGTAAGAAACCAAAAGACATGGAAAGAGTTTTGTCACTTCGTCCAGCTCTAGTCCACTCTTAATTAATTTTGCCTTATAAATAAAAGTATAATATATTACATTAAATAAATAACTATTATATCTTTATATATTTTTTAATAAGAAGAATATGTTCATTAAACCCTTAAGGTATGCAACAAATGAGTTTTTATAATCGATTGGATTGGATCTAATTTTAAAAAATTGGATCTCTAATTTTGTATGAGTTTCTTCACAATTGAGTCGAGACTCCATATCTCATTCAAAAACACATTGCCTCTTCTAAAACTATTGTGTCTTAACTCGTTGATGAGAACTCTAGGATCGGATATCCTGCAATGGATGAGGTCCAATAACGATTGGGTCGATCCACATGGTAGAAGCGAACTTGTGCAGCCCAGCAGTGTACTTAAGATAGAATGGTCCGATGCTCCGCGATGGGACCGAAGATAACCTTGGCGAAATAAAACGGTTTCTGACGGCTGGCTCCGTGGTTCGTTCCAAACGGTTACAAACCCAGGCGTTCCACGCTTCGGGCCTCCACACGTTTACCACGCCTCAGTCCCGGCCTCGTTTTATATCGCGCGACAACAACCTCTAACAAACCTATCAGAGGCAGTTACAGAGCGTGGATTACACACGCCCTCAACTCTATAAATACAGAGCACAACGACGAAAAAAATGAGGACCCTTTGGACGCATAAGAACAGGCCGTTACCCTGCCGGAGTTCTTATTGCTTTCTTATTCCCTGTTATCTTCTTTAAGGCTTTGCTCTATTCTGTAATGAATCATTTGATTCGTGAACATGCTAAGAGCTTAATTCGCTCTTAGTCAAGTGGTTTTCCCCAATTCCTGGGGTTTCCACTATAAATCGCATTGCCTCATTGTTATTTCCAGTTTCTTAATCGTTTTCCCATAAAAAACAAATCAAAACCGAGTTCGTTTTCTGACGAACCGGACGACTGTTGGTACCCCCTAAAAAGGGACCATAACAGTTTGGCGCCGTCCGTGGGGACGATTCTCTAATCCCATTTGAGTTTTCTGAAAGGGATAGGATAATCAAAGGCATGGCGACTGGAACTTTGACGAATGACAGTGACGTGCTTCCCGACAGTCTCCCAACACCAACATTCACTTTACAGGATCTGGAAGCTATCGTCAGGAAGGTGGTACTGGAAATTACGTCGGAGAGAAGTGGAACAGAACCACCGGCTGTTTCAAGCCCTGTTCCCAGAAGTAGAGGGTACGAGAGTGACCCTGACGAGCGCAACACTGATGATGAGGAAATCATCACGTGCGGTGTAACAACGAGGAGGCTGAGATATCGATCCATTCCTCCTCCCCCGGCCAGGGCTCTAACTCCCGCTCCTAGGAATCACCAGGAGCAGATGCAACGACGAATTGACGAGCTCACCAAGGAGTTGGAGAGCATGTGTGTGCTGAAGGATTGCGAACCTAATATGGGATGCAATTCTGGTTTATTCAACAGGGCCATGGAGGCCCCAATCAAGCGAAATAAGGATGATGACTGGTGGCATAATCTGCATGCGGTCCAGACGTCATCCCAACAATCTGAAGGCGTGTCCGCCGCCTTGGGAGATTTGATGCTCCTCGTTTCCGAAGAGATCTGGGCGGTAGTCACAGATCGGCATTATCGCAACCCCGAGGGGTTGCCGACGTTTCGCGGTGATGGTGATCCGATCGATCACGTTGCCAATTTTGAATTACGCATGGGAACGGTTCGGGCCTCAGATTCGCTGAAGTGCCGCATCTTCGCGGCAGGGTTACAAGGCGACGCCCGAACGTGGTTCAAAAATTTGCCGGCCCGATCCATACAGTCGTACGGCGGATTTATTTTGGCTTTCTCAGAGCAGTTCGCTCCAAATGTAGGACCGCCCCGAAGCAGGCAGGAACTATATCAGTTAAAATATATCCCGGCAAAAATGAATCTTCGGTCCTTCATGGAGAAATTCAATAGGACTGTCCGGGGCATCAAGCTTGAGCTCCAGGACAAGATTGATATTCTACAGGAGGTCTTGGGACCGTGCGGCCTTTTGGCCAGTTTGGTAAAGAGCCCACCATCCACCTTGGGAAAACTTCTTCAGAAAATCAACAAGTATATTAAGGTGGATGAAGCGCTGGGGCTAGGCTATCGGAAACCTAGCGGGAATTCTGAGCCCACAGGTGATCATAGGGTTTCCTACCCTAAGAAACAGTCGCGAGAAGTAGCGGCTGTAGGCGAGAAAGACGTCTCCCCGCAGTAGGAGGACAATCGGGTGTATTGCGAATTACATCATAATCGAGATCACCCGACCTTGAAGTGCCTGCTGTTGAAAGAGACCGTAGCGGCAATGAATATAGAAAAGCCCGACCGGAATGGTCAGAAGGGCAAGCGAGCTGAATCCCCCCGAAAGGGCCATCAAGGTGACGATCGTCACAGGCCGCGGGGAAGGGTTAATCGGGGACAACCCCGAAATTATAATGATCGGACGGAGGACCGACGGTCTCCTCCACCAGAACAAGAGAGAGGCCAATACGGTCGAGAGAACCGTGGTCAGGGCCGAAGAAGAAGAGGCGGGTGGCGGTAGAGCCCAACAGGTGGCAGAGCACCCTCCCTGCGGAAACAGGTGCCCAACCTCCTCAAAATGAGGCAGGCACCCCGAGAAGTAGCCGGAGATATTTATGTTATCTCCGGTGGTCTGAGGATAAATGAATGGGTCCGGGACCGAAAGAGAACCGCGCACGGAGACTCCGCTGAGAGCTCCGAATCTATGGTGCTGGTTAAATATGATCCAGCTTAGCGGTCCCCCCCCTTCGGGGATGACATCACTTTCACTATGGCCGATCGGGAAGAGATTATCGATCCATGCGATGATCCCCTTACCATTATTGGAATCATTGGGAATCGTCGGGTCCACAGGATCTTAGTGGACACCGGGTCTTCGTGCAATTTGATTAAGCGCGAAGTTGCTGAAATGTTGGGAGCTGCTGCTCATGACCTCCCGATCGCTAATATAACTCTCTGGTCGTTTGACCAGAAAAGTGTCATTCCATGCGGGAAGATTTTATTCCCAGTTACCCTTGGAGAACCATCCATGGACCGATCGGAGGATTTGGAATTCATTGTCGTTGAAGTCGACTTGACTTACAACGCCATTATTGGACGGACCAGTCTCAGCAAGTTCGAGGCGGTCCATTCTACTTATCATATGATGCTCAAATTCCCCTCCATTCATGGAGTTATTTCTGTAAAGGGGGATCAAAAGGTAGCTAGGCAATGCTACATGAGCTCGTGCCGAACATTGGCACCAGTCAAGAGGGCTTGGGTGGATTTGCTGGAAGAGCCGCCGCACCCGAGGCAAGCAATGGAACCCGTGGGGTTCAAGCTGATTAATCTGGTTGAGGATGACTCAACTAAAACTACTCGCATCGGGGCACACTTAGCCCCTGCTTTTGAAAAGGAGCTGATCCACCAGTTGAGAAGCCATGTGGATATATTTGCCTGGACCCCGGACGATGTTCCGGGGATTGACCGATCCGATAGTGAGCATCAGATCAACACCGAGCCTGGAACGAAGCCTGTTAGGCAGAAGTGGAGACGTTATTCTCCTGAAAAAATCGAGATCATCCGGGCTGAGGTGAACAAGTTGCTACAGTCATGATTCATCGGGAGATCCACTATACTGAATGGGTTGCAAACCCAGTAGTGGTCTCCAAACCGGATGCGAAATGGCGGATGTGCATCGATTTCACCGATGTTAACAAAAGCTGTGAGTCAGATCCCTTCTCCCTGCCGCATATTGACTGACTGATAGATATTGTGTCTGGCAGCACCATGATGAGTTCCATGGATGCTTATTCCGGGTACCATCAGATCTTTCTAGCTGAGGAAGATCATAAGAAGTCATCATTCATGACCGAAGATGTCGTTTATTGTTATGTGGTTATGCTGTTCGTTCTCAAGAATGCTGGAGCAACATATCAAAGGTTGGTCAACAAAATCTTTAGAGAACTGATCGGCCATATGATGGAAGTATATGTTGATGATATGATTGTTAAATTTATGAATGATGAAGATCATTTTTCTTATTTGTCTCGTTGTTTCGAAGTATGCCACAAATATAAGCTCAAACTAAATCCAAACAAATGCTGCTTCGGGATAAGAAGTAGAAAATTTTTAGGATATTACGTGTTAGAAAAAAGCATAGAGGTTAACCCTGAGAAAGTGCAGACTATCATTGATATGCAACCTCCAAGAAACAAAATAGAATTTCAGAGGCTTACTGCCCGACTCGCTGCGCTAAGCAGGTTTATTACAAAATCCACAGACCGGGTTCTGCCTTTTTTCAGAGTGCTAAGAAAAGCAAGCCATCTAGTTTGGACCGAAGAATGCGATCAGGCCTTTTTCGAGCTAAAGACTTAATTAAGCACTCCCCCGGTGATGGTGAGTCCAACCTGTGATGAACCTTTGGGGTTGTATCAGAAGTTGTCGTCACCGCAGCTCTGGTGACCATCCGAGATGACATTCATAGACCCGCTTATTATGTAAGCCATTCCCTGGTATCTGTCGAAACCAGATATTCTACCCTGGAAAAATTCATGCTGGCTTTGAAGAAAGCTGTATCCAAGCTGAAACATTATTTTGAAGGCCGAACGATTTATGTCTATAAGAATCAACTTATGAAGATGGTCCTTAAACAAAAGGATTTGAATGAGAGATTAGCAAAATGAGCCATCAAACTCAGCACCATGTATTTGGAATTCTTGCCCCGACGGGCGATCATGGCTCAGGTTCTAGCCGATTTTGTTGTTGAAATGACCCAATCGGCCATATATTTAAACCAAGAGGATGATCATTGGACGATCCACGTGGATGGGTCGACCTTCGGAGGAAGAGGAGCGGGTATTACCCTAACAACGGTACAAGGTGACCTTATTCATTCCGCAGTTAGATTTTCCTTTGCTGGAACAAATAATGTGGTAGAATACGAGGCTGTATTATCAGGAATGACCTTGGCCTGAAAGATGGGAGTTAGCAGAGTGCGAATGTTTTCAGACTCAAAGCTAGTAGTGGAACAGTTCGCAGGGAAATTTGAAACTCATGATCTAATAATGAAATTATATTGTGCCAAAGTCCTGGAATTATCCAAAAAATTTAGTGAGTTTTCTCTTGACCACGTGCCACGAGAACAGAATAAAGTTGCCGACGCACTTGCCAGATTGGCCTCAGGCATACCTGACATAGAGTCGAGCACTATTTCGGCCCATATCCAGGACCGACCTTCGGTCGAGATATCAGTGACCGAGCAGTCTATTGAAGAAATCAGGTCTCTATGCCATTTACTCCAGTGCTTGAATGTTAACGCTACTGAATCTCCTAGGGAACCCAATTGGATGGATCCCTTTATTAAATATCTTGCAAACGACTATCTTCCTGAAGCCAGAAAAATAGAAGTCCGGGCTAAAAGATTTATCCTAGTTGACGGACGATTGTTTAATAAGAGTTTTGAGGGTCCGCTACTGCGTTGCTTATCTCATATTGAGGCTGAAGCCGTCATGATTTATGTTCATGAAGGGATATGCGGCATTCATTCAGGGGCTCGATCTTTATATCATCGCATCATCATAGTTGGATATTTTTGGCCGACGTTGCTTGTAGATGCCAAGAAATACACTAAACGTTGCGCCATATGTCAGTACCATGCTCCGATCGCACTGCTGCCTGGGACTCCATTATCGTTCACTCCATTGCCTTATCTATTTGACAGATGGGGGATTGATATCCTTGGATCTTTTCCTCAGTCGATAGGGCAAAGAAAATTTTTTATTGTGCCGATGGAGTATTATTTGAAGTGGATTGAAGCAAAAGCAGTAGCCATCATCTAAGAGAAGGTCGTCAAACACTTCTTATGGAGAAATATTGTGAGCTGCTTTGGGGTTCCCAGAGCACTCATATCAGATAATGGGACCCAGTTCCGTGGAAAAAACATACGGGATTTTTGCATTAAGTTGGGCATCGCTCAGCATTTCTCTTCAGTGGCCCATCCCCAAACTAATGGACTTACGGAGGTATCTATCAAGGTTATCCTGAAAGGATTGAAGACCAAGTTAGAAGATTTTGGAGGGAAATGGCCTGAACACATCTATGAGGTTTTATGGGCATACCAAACTACACATTGTCCAAAAACCCAGGAATCACCTTTCTCATTGGTGTATGGGTCCGAAGTTGTTAGCCCGGTGGAGGTTGCCATCCTATCACCTCGGATATCTCAGTATGATGAGGATATGAATGGTGAAAGGAGATTATTGGATCTCGAGATGATCGAAGAAAAGAGAGATGCGATTTACGCGCGGATGCGTGCTTATCAACGAACTATGGAACGAGCCCATAACAAGCGAGTCATCCCAAGGGAATTCTTTGAAGGCGACCTCATCCTCAGAAGCATAAAGGTGCAGAGGAAGGTTGGAAAGCTGGACAGAAATTGGGAGGGACCGTATCGAATATCAAAGAAATTGGAATCATATGCGTATAAACTTGAAACATTGGATGGTGTAGAGGTCCCCCGAACTTGGAATGGTGACCGAATCTGGACTAGTGATCGAAGCCTTTTATCCTCAAGGCTCCCAAGTTGTAGTGATCGCTCTGACGAGTCAGATGCTCCTGCACTTGCCTAGTCCCATAGATGAGTTGTGATTCTCCCAGAACTCATTACGAATTAAACACTCTATTCAACGGCATTCATTCTTGGGAAATGGCCCTTGTACTTACGAAATCCGCCGCGAAAAGAGGAATGGGGGAGTCAACATATCGAAACAAAAGTTCGGTCCCATTATGCGACATATGATAAACAAAAGCTTGACCAATATAACCTATGGGATTTCAGTAGAACCAAGGTTTGGCCAAAGCTTATACGGAATCATATTGAACCTGGACCGGTCTTTCCAATTCAGTTGTGACCCCCAGGACGGAATAAGAGTGACCCGCATACAATGTAAAACGACCGATCCAATACGAATTGACCTGAGTGAGCCAAATATAATATATGGGACCGATGGGTTGGCACCCTATAAACATCCCCGATCTTACACTTGGTGGTTAAAACACTTTCGTTAATGTAAAACATATTAGTTCATTTAAAATGTCAGTTGCAATACATATTTTGACAATTAAAAAGACAAGAATTGAGAGGAAAATGTCTTATATTGAGAATAAGGAACAAAGAAGGGACAAAGTACAACTTAGATTTAACAACCCTGCCCATCTTCCTTATCTTCAACTACTTGCTCCTGCGGTTCGGTCCGGGCCGCGAGCTGCTTCAACTCCTCTTCTTGATCGACCACCTTCTAGTTGACCGCTTTCTCCATCTCCTCAAAGAGATAGAAGAAATGGTCATATTCTAAAACAGGTTCTTCCAAAGATGGAATTACCTGAAAGTTGCCATCTTTTTCAAGTGGCTCGATAGCCTTCCATCACTCGTCCGAAAGGAAAAGCCCTAACTGCTTCCTAACCTGCTCTCGCATGTTATCCATGTACTTAGCAGTGTACATCCCATGTATGTTATACTCCAAAGTGAATAACAGAGGGGACCGAGCGAAGACTAGGACTGCTTCCCGGATAGAACCTTCAGCCGAAGTGCGGGTTCTTGTCAATTCTTCTTCCAAGTTCGCCTTCTCCTCTTGGGCTTGAAGGGGAAGCTCATTGAGCTTATTCCTCTTCTCTTGGGCCCGACCTTGAACATGGTTAACTTTTTCTTCCTTGGCCCGCAGCTTGGCCTCCAGGTCAGAAATTCGGCCCTGAGATGTTTTCTCTATCTTCTCCAGCTCAGAGACTTTGTCTGCTAAGAGTGAAACTTCTGTCCCAACTCTTAGCAGTTCATTATCCAGTCGGTCCCGGTCCTCTCGTACCGTGACCAACTCACCATGTTTGATCTCAACTTGCCTTTTTGCAAGGTCAAGTTGATCCTTGACTTGTTGGGACACAACGTTGCCACCCTGGTTCTTCTCCAAGGTGATGGCAGTTGTGAAAGCCTTGCTCAGCATCTGCATAGGGCAATAATGTCAGAACACAAAGCTTCGGGCCTTAATTTTGAAGTGAATTACCTTAGTTGCGAGGTTGAGGAAGCCTTCAATGATCTCGTCCCCAGACATGTCTGGTTGAACATTGTCTGGTTTTTGCTCTCCATAAACGCGGAAGTCCTTTATGAATGCACTTCTCCAGGAGGTCAATTTCCTCCCCTTACTAAACCTGTCTAGCAGGTCTAAGGCAACGCCCCAGTAGGAGTTGGTCTTAGAACCCGAGGCAGGTTCCTTCAAAACGATCCCCTTAGTAGGGACCGAAGCACTCCCCCCCTCTCTTCAGCCTTTTGGAATCCTTCGGGGCTTCTCCTTCGGTGGCCCTCTTTCCTTTTCCCAAGAGGATCGGCGGCAGGGAGACGTTCGCCTTAAGATTGGGACCGAGGAGAACTTTCTCCATAAGCTCAAAGAACGAATACGAGCCATTATCACCTCCTCTACCACTCTAAATACCCGAAACGCAGGTCCCTCTCCCGTCGAGGGCTGCCCTGTGCAACGCAGGGTTAGTGTGCCCGCGCTGGTGGTTTGAATCGGGGGGTTCCTGGACCCCGATGGAACCAGCATACCCCCCGTTGCTGATTTACTCTCCTCAGCACTACCCGTTGCTTCGTGTTGTCCTTCAGAAGGACGGACCGAAGCAGCAGCCATACGCTTGGACCGTGAGCTAGGCATCGTCTGAGTTGAGTCTTCAAAATAAATGCATATGGATCGGGAAAGGACGGAATGAAAACATTACTTCATACCCGGTCCTTCTGACGGATCTGATCAAGAAAACACCCCCTTCGGGGCTGGGGCTCCGGTCCTACCCACGACACCTATTTCTATCAACCTCTTCTCCAGAAGCAGCTCTGTTTGTTTAAGGCGTGCTTCGGGAGTGGGGAACATCGCAAGTGTGTTTGCGGTGTCCGGACGGGAGGAGTTGAACCTGGTTCGGTCCAACTGGCCTATGCGTGGGTAGTTATAAATGGCCACACCTTTAACATATCATCTTTTGGGATTGTTATCCACACATAACATGATTCCCACGCATGGAGAGACTCTTCTTTATCAACTATGGCACACTCCTTGGTGTGCACCGTTATATAATACAACTTGCGACATCCTAACAGACCCTTACCCCTTTGTGTGAGGTCCCCTCGGGGGTGCGAGAGAGAGGGCACCTTAGGTGAATCCCTACATCGGCTATAGATGGGGAATGATCGTATATTAAGTATAATGATTCGTCTCTCATTGCACGAGGCCTTTTCCCTAGCAAAGTGGCAAACGGAACGTTAGAACTGGAAAGTTAAGCGTGCTCACCCTGGAGCAATTCAGGGATGGGTGACCCACTTGGAAGTGTGGGGGCTAGGGAAAAAGTAAAACCGTGAGGACTAGGTGGGTGTCATTAGAGTCAGCCTAGTCCAAAGCGGACAATATCGTGCAAGCGGAAAGGCGGGTCGTTACATTTGGTTTCGGAGCAGGAACCGGGTTATAGTCGGTGTGTTGGGGCAAACCTCAGCGAGGACGCTGAGTCCATAAGGAGGGGTGAATGTGAGGTCCCCTCGGGGGAGCGAGAGAGAGGGCACCTTAGGCGAATCCCTACATCCGCTATAGATGGGGAATCATCGTATATTAAGTATAATGATTCGTCTCTCATTGCACGAGGCCTTTTCCCTAGCAAAGTGGCAAACGGAACGTTAGAACTGGAAAGTTAAGCGTGCTCACCCTGGAGCAATTCAGGGATGGGTGACCCACTGAGAAGTGTGGGGGCTAGGGAAAAAGTAAAACCGTGAGGACTAGGTGGGTGTCATTAGAGTCAGCCTAGTCCAAAGCGGACAATATCGTGCAAGCGGAAAGGCGGGTCGTTACACTTTGGGACCCTACCAAGAACAAGTTGAAAAATGTTCCAAGGTCGGGGACATGTTCTGTTGGTGACAATAGAATATAAACGCTACTATATACACATAACTACCTGGAAATAACGCAAAAGTCGGGCAGTGAATTTCCTTAAGTACGGCTGCTACAAAATGATGCAACGGAAAATGAAGCCCACACTTTAAAGAAGCATAAATGACCAGAATAGCAAAACCCGGCACATTCATTTCCGTCGGAAGGAAATAGGGAATATCTTCCCGTCCCTTCCAGATAGAATAAGGAGCCGGAATCGAAAACCTAGACCTAAACTCCTCAATATCCAACTCAGACATGGCTGGGTATCTCATTTTATTAGGAGCCATGGTTTATACCTTAACACAAATCGGTACGAAATGGGTTTGAACGTGAAACAGAATAAGGGCGCAGAGAGCTTTATTTGGGCAATTTCTTCCTTCGCGAAACGACGATGAGGAGAAACAGTACCCAAAACCTTGATTTAAATAGTGATCTCTCGACCAATGGTGAGCTGCCACGTAATATTGTCATAGGCGATGGCAATATAAACACACTCATCATGCCTGTTGGATAATCGAATGTGAAGAGACGCAAGTATGGATATTAATATTTAAAAAAAAAAGAATAAAAGTATAACACAAATATACGCTATTGAATGTTAAATACAAATTCACTCCTTCACTTATAAACATAAGTGAAAGGTCGGTCCCCTGGATGCTCACCACGAGCAGATACAGTCCTATATTCTCATGAATGTATAAACATTGCATGATCGGCCTTGTATCAACTCTACGATGGCAATCAAGCCCGAGGGGCTAGTGATGAGAACTCTAGGACCGGATACCCTGCAATGGATGAGGCCCAATAACGATTGGGCCGATCCACATGGTAGAAACGAACTTGTGCAGCCCAGCAGTATACTTAAGATAGAATGGCCAAATGCTCCGCGATGGGACCGAAGATAACCTTGGCGAAATAAAAAGGTTTATGATAGCTGGCTCCGTGGTTCGGTTCAAACGGTTACAAACCCACGCGTTCCACGCTTTGGGCCTCCACACGTTTACCACGCCTCGGGCAAGATCACGCAGACCACGTCTCGGTCCCGGCCTCGTTTTATATAGCGCGACAACAACCTCTAACAAACCTGTCAGAGACAGTTACAGAGCGTGGATTACACACACCCTCAACTCAATAAATACAGAGCACAATGACGAAAAAAAGGAGGACCCTTTGGACGCATAAGAACAGACCGTTACCCTGCCGGAGTTCTAATTGCTTTCTTATTCCCTGTTATCTTCTTTAAGCCTTTGATGTATCCTGTAATGAATCATTTGATTAGTGAACAGGCTAAGAGCTTAATTCGCTCTTAGTCAAGTTTTTTTTCCCCAATTCATGGGGTTTCCACTATAAATCGCATTGCCTCATTGTTATTTCCAGTTTCGTAATCGTTTTCCCATAAAAAAAAAATCAAAACCGAGTTTGTTTGTGGACGAACTGGAGGACTGTTGGTACCCCCTAAAAAGGGACCATAGCACTCGTATTGAAACTTTTATATTTGACTAATTTTGTGACATTTGGAAAATCATATATCTAAAGTGTCAAAATAGGTCACAAACTTTGATTTTGACAGATAATCATAATTGTTAAAATTGAAAAACATTAGAGACATATTATGATCTACAAACTAATGGAATTAATTTTGCGTAAATATACAAAGTATGTGAACTAATTTTACCTTCATACTTTGGCATCGCAAATTGCACATTTATAAAACTTTAATAACCAAATTACTAAAACCATAATATTATGAGACCAATTCCAATTTTATTTGCTTTGTGCAATATTACCCCTTATTTCAAAGTATGTTTGGCTTGCTCCTTTTCTATATAAACACACCTATGGTTTCTTAGTTGTTTCATAGAAGAAATGAGCAAGCAATCATTTGAATCCATTGAGGTTCGGCGCAAGGACTATGTCGATCCTCCACCTGCGCCTATATTCGACTCCGGTGAGCTGAGGCTTTGGTCCTTCTACAGAGCTGTCATTGCGGAATTCTTTGTGACACCGCTCTTTCTCTATGTCTCCATTGCCAGCGGTGTAGGAACACTCAGGATTGCATGGCCTTTTGGTGGAATGATCTTCATGTTGTTCAATAATCCCATATCAAGATAAATCATATATGCATAAGACAAATAAGAACAAAAAGCATAAATATAGAACAAAGAAGTATGGATTCAAAAACCCTTAACATAGGTAATACGCAGAACTGAAATTTCCCAAATTAACTTTCCTAGATGAAGTCAACAATATTTATATTGGCTTACAATAGACATTTATAACAAAAGTAAACACATTTTCATTATAAAAGCAACTTAGTAAGCATATCAGCTGTAGCCCTGTATTACTTAACAGCCTCATCAACATCCCCCATGACTGTTAAGTTGGTGCTGTTTTGAAAATCCTTTGAGGGCATAGTTCCTATCTTCGACCTGTGATGTAGAAACAGAGTTTTTCCAAGACTCTTGGTGAAAATATCAGCATGTTGATTCTCTGATTTACATGTAACAATCGAATTTCTATTTCTTTCACAACCTCTCTTAAAGCATGAAACTTAACATTTATGTGTTTTGCTTTGTTGAAGTGCGTAGGGTCTTTTGCTATAGTAATGGCAGCCTTATTGTCCAGATAAAGCTCGGTGGGATGTTCTTGCTTGAAACCAATATCCGTTAAAATCTATCTTAGCCACGCATTATGATTTGAGGCAAAAACAGAAGAGATACACTCAGATTCTACGGTTGATTGGGCAACTACTTCCTGTTTCTTCGTACACCATGAGAATGGACATCTATTCAAGAAGAAAATATATCCAAATGTACTTTTGGAATCGTCTGCTCCAGTATAGTCACTATCTACATAAGCCATCAAAGTCACACAATTGTT
>RWGZ01000929.1:114226-140869 GCA_009725065.1 Utricularia reniformis | reverse complement strand
AAGTGCGATTACCTTCGCCTTCTTAGCCTTCCTCTGCAATCTTTTGGCGATCATCTCTTGTTTTCTTTTCAGTTTCCCTCCAGAAGAGAGTTTAGAGGAGAAAGCTGAAATACGGAATAAAATACTCAGTTATGACTAGAAGGAAGGAAAAAGTTACAAAATAAGCTTATGTTCTTCAGGAAGAGATAATGGTTGAACCCAGGGTCGACCAATGCGTTCGCTCATCGATCGACCTGTTATGCACAGACGGGAGAGATTATCCTCTGCACACAACACTTTCCAGTTAAGACGATCATCTTTATTTGGAAAGTTCTCCATCAGTTCGGGCAAGTTCTTCAGAAGATCATCAGTTATAATTGTTTCTTCACCATCGACCATGAACTTGCCAGTGTCGGACGATACTTGAAGAGGGAATTCAAGGTCGTCATTTTGTATCCCGACCCAGACGAATGAGTTATACCAGTCACGTTGCGAATCTGGTCGTTCGACAAGGTCGTTGTTTTTACCTATGCTGGAGAAGTACCACAGCTTACGTTGGGCAAAAACGTGAGTGCCCGATCGCCACATCGCCTTGTAGATCGTCAAGAAGTTGGTGACGGTCGGGGCCATGTTAGCAACGTCGCAGTAGTGAATGAGTGCGACGATAACCAAGTAATTGCTTGGCATGAGAGCAAAGACGGGCATTCCCAGGGACCACAATAGTTCAGCGATGAACGGATGAAGAGGGAACCTTAATCCGTTCCTTAAAGCAGCGATCGTCACTGGGATAGGATTATCCAGGGACGATCGTCCGGCCGCAGGCCAAGGCTCAGAACCAGGCTCACCGACTTCCAGGTTGTAACCTTCAGGGAAACCAAATTTCTCACGAATCATGTCAATATTCATAGATGGAGCCATTTGCAAATAAGGATAGGCGTTGTAAATGCCCATGAAATAAGAACCCACTGGAAAATCAAGAGAATCGAAGAATCTTGCTGGGGTGTTGGGAAAAATGACGTCTTGCACGCAGTAAAGAAATAAAACCAAATCAAACCTCATACAAAGCCGAAAAAGTAAAAGGAACATGTAAAATCCTTGCGTCTGATGGAGAAGAGTAGTCGCCAGAGACAATGGTTGAAATCGCAAGAGAACAGAAGGGTGCAAATGAGGTTGGAAGCGCAAATTGGAATTGCGACGGTGATGAGGGTTTTGTATGTAAGCAACGCTCAGGATTGTGCCACGTGGACAACCAGGATTGCCACTATCTAGCTTCCGCGCGGTTTTCAAGATGAGCAGATCTGGCATGATGAATACGGGAAAGAGTTTGAAAATATTGGCTCCGATCGGTATATTTATTGGTAATTCGTGGCTAAACGAAAGTCACGATAATTTCAACTCCTACCGATGTTCGACTTTGACGATCGATTGGAGCTGAGGGGCTAATGTTAATACGTGACTTACAATGACACGGTCGGGGTCAGGCAATTTGACCGATCGGACGACAACATCTTCTAGTCGATCGGACGAGAGAACTGATGGTTCGTCGATCGGTACGTTTCGTGGTCGGTAATGAATTGCTGGAAGAAGAGTGTGCGATCTGCGTCTTCACGAGAAATGTCAAGGAAAACTGCGCCATTACTCTAGGCGGCGGTGTGCGGCCTTAGAGTGCACGAAAATCTCATAAAATGGCTCGAGGTAGCTGTGGTGAGATCATAATAGATTGAGATAAGATTTTGTGTGATAAAAATATGAAAAATGTTAGTCTATAAAAGGGCAGGCCTGAAAGTGTGTTACTGGAGGAGAGTTCTGGATCAAAAGTTCATATTGAATTCTGCCTGGGTTTGGTGCCTCGTGGGTTTTCCTCCCGGTTCTCGGGGTTCCACGTATAAATTCTTGTTTTCTTTTCCTTACGGCAACCGTATACCAGCGGTATCCTCATCTAAGTACAAAACATCACAGAGTAGATTTTTACTCTTAACACAATTGAAGTATAATTGTAATCAAATCATAACACATAGAGCATGTGGAACTATGTGAAAGATGAGCCAAATGATATACATACAAATCACATTGTAAATATTTTAAAACTAAGTGTATTCAAACTAAATAAAGCCTAACATCACGAATACTTGTTGTATATACGAAAAAAGTAAGTTCGAAAACGGAATGATCGTGCAAGTCATAAACAACACTGATCTTGTCTAAAAATGTTTGGATATTTATTTTTAGATCAGTCAATTTATGATTAATTCGTATTTTATATTGTTGTGGGGACTCGAGCGATATACGAGGTTGGGCCCACAATGTGTGGGCTTACGTCCTCGGGAGAGCGAAGTTCTACCTTGGTTTTCACTATAATTGTCAAGTGATACAATTACAATGAGATGATAACGATAATACGGGTGAAAACGGATCAAAAAACGGTCGGATATGCAGTTGCGTCGCACTGGACGCGAGTGAACAGTGCAGGCAGGTGGACTGGGCGCGAGAAGGGTACTGTTCGCGACGAGTGGAGGACTCGTCGCGGCTGGGGGAATGGCCACTGGGCGCGAGTCAGGGTGACTCATCGCGGCTAGGCTGTTTGGACGCGACTGAGGAGTTTGGTCGTGACTGGAGAACTGGTTTTGCCTTGGGAAGCGTGATAAAAGTCCGAATCCCTTACCGAAGCCTTGTGACTCCGATTTATAGAGGAATTTAGCCCAAAACTCACCCTCTTGGGCCCATAAGCCTAGTTCACCTCACTTAGCCCAAAATGATTAAATATTCCTAATTATGATATAATAAATGCCATGTTGATCTCGAAGCCTCGGGAACCAACCCGGACAAGATGTTAGTCGGAAATACGATCAGAAAATTCCCGAGAACCTCGTATATTGATCCTTCACTTTTAGATAGCGAATTCACAGCCAAGCAACCCTATCGCGCCTGTTCGGTACACTCCCGGTGGCAAATTACGAAAATACCCCTGGCTTCGTCCGGGGCCGAAATGGCTCGAAATACATCAAAATGCTTACGGAGGCTTTATATGTCGCTCGACAAGCCAGAATTACGAAAATACCACTTGATAATGCCATCCGATAAAAATATGAGAATACCGAGAATACCGAAAATACCAATAACCACGTTAGACGAGCTCCGGGTGAGAATAAACACAAAGGAGTATACCCGGGTAATATCAAACACGAGTTCATATTATAGCATTTAAACTATAGTTTAATCACATAGATCATGGTATAACCAAGTTATTCTTGGTTCTAACAACATGTATTCATGTTTTAACAACATCAATTCAAGTTTCATTGAAATCAAAATCATCACACCTAGAGCATGTGGAACTATCTGAAAGATGAGCCAAATGAAATTCATACAAATCACATTGTAAATATTTTAAAACCAAGTGTATTCAAACTAAATAAAGCCTAACATCACGAATACTTGTTGTATATACGAAAAAAGTAAGTTCGAAAACGGAATGATCGTGCAAGTCATAAGCAACACGAGTTCACGTTATAACATTTAAACTATAGTTTAATTACATAAATAATGGTATAACCAAGTTTTTCTTGGTTCTTACAACATATATTCATGTTTTAACAACATCAATTCAAGTTTCATTGAAATCAAAATCATCACACCTAGAGCATGTGGAACTATGTGAAAGATGAGCCAAATGATATTCATACAAATCACATTGTAAATATTTTAAAACCAAGTGTATTCAAACTAAATAAAGCCTAACATCACGAATACTTGTTGTATATACGAAAAAAGTAAGTTCGAAAACGGAATGATCGTGCAAGTCATAAACAACACGAGTTCATATTATAGCATTTAAACTAATCACATAGATCATGGTATAACCAAGTTATTCTTGGTTCTAACAACATATATTCATGTTTTAACAACATCAATTCAAGTTTCATTGAAATCAAAATCATCACACCTAGAGCATGTGGAACTATGTGAAAGATGAGCCAAATGATATTCATACAAATCACATTGTAAATATTTTAAAACCAAGTGTATTCAAACTAAATAAAGCCTAACATCACGAATACTTGTTGTATATACGAAAAAAGTAAGTTCGAAAACGGAATGATCGTGCAAGTCATAAGCAACACGAGTTCACGTTATAACATTTAAACTATAGTTTAATTACATAAATAATGGTATAACCAAGTTTTTCTTGGTTCTTACAACATGTACTCACGTTTTAACAATATCAATTCAACTTTAATTGAAATCAAAATCATCACACATAGAGCGTGTGGAACTATGTGAAAAATGAGTCAAATGATATTCATTCAAATTACATTGTAAATGTGGTAAAACCAAGTGTATTCAAACAAAATAAAGCCTAACATCACGAATATTTGTTGTATATACGAAAAAAGTAAGTTCGAAAACGGAATGATCGTGCAAGTCATAAACAACAAGAGTTCATGCTATAGCATTTAAACTATAGTTTAATCNAATACTCCTGAATACCCAACTATTCTGACCGAGTCATCTCCACTATGAAATCCACTAACACTTGGGTCTTTTATGGTCGCCTGGAGATATACTCTATTTGATACAACACTAACTCGATATTCCCCTTTGCTAGTCTGCCAGAGGCATCAATCCATGATAACACGCTTAGGATAGACTTATCTGTCAAGACTGCAATATGATGTCCTTGAAAATAGTGTCTCAATTTCCGCGAGGCGACTATCAGAGCTAATACGAACTTCTCTAGATCTGTATATCGGGATTCCGCTCCCTGCAATTTCCTGCTTACATAATATATCAGTCTGTGTTTCTTATGGCTAAGCCTGACTAAGGCTGCACTCACTGCCTCTTTCGTTACTGCTAAATATAAACCCAACGGTTCCCCCGGAGATGGAGGAGACATAAACGGTGGTTTACTCATATAGTCTGTCAAACTCTCAAAGCACTGCTACATTCGTCGTCCCAATACAAAAGATTCGTCTTACGTAAAACCTTAAAAAACGGCAAACTTCTCTCTGTAAGATCGCGAAATGAAGCGATTCAATGAGGCTAATCTCCTAGTTAGCCTTTGAACATCCCTAACAGTCGTCGGAGGGGTCATTTCTTGGATGACTGTTATCTTGTCAGGATTCATCTCAATTCCTCTCTCAGACACAATAAAAGGAGGAACTTGCCTCCTTTTACACAAAACGCACACTTAAGCAGATTCAATTTCATCCTATACTTTCTCAATACACCAAAACAATCATTCAAATACTGGATGTGGTTATCCCAATGTTTACTCTTTATCAATATATCGTCGATATAAACCTCCAAAGACATTCCGATCATATCTTTGAACATCAAATTCATTAAACGTTGATAGGTGGCCCCATCATTTTTCAACCCAAATGGTATAACTCTATAGCAATAAATGCCTTTATTTGTCATAAATGAAGTAAACAACTTGTCCTCACAATGCATAAAAATTTGATTATATCCTTTAAAAGCATCTAACATACTAAGGAATTCAATGCCACAGGCTGCATCCACCATCATGTCAATGGCCGGCAGCGGATACGGATCCTTCGGGCATGCATTATTCAAATCAGTAAAATCAATACAAACTCTTCAGCCATTATTCGACTTTGGGACCACCACTGGATTCGCGACCCAATCCACGTATCTAACAGGCTCTATGAATCCTGCCTGCAACAAACTTTCCACCTCCTCATCAATCGCCCTCTCTTTCTCAGGGGAAAACTTCCTCTTCTTCTAATGAACTGGTGGCACAAATTTGTTAACATTGAGTATATGAGAACAGACTTGGGTATCAACCCCCACATAATCTTGATAAGACCAAGCAAAAATATCTACGTTACTTTGCAAAAAAGAAATTACCTCCTTCTCAACCTCTGGTGACAACTCAGAACCGATCGTCACTGTCTTTTCCGGATTACCGGGGAATAAATGCACTGTCTTAATTCCCAGAGGCTCCATCTTCATATCATTCTCTTTAAACTTCCTGAGAGACGGTCCGTCATTTGTATCAATAACTTCATCGGACGAGAATTCCACCATACAAACGGGTATCTTCGCTTTTCATCCGTCCATACCACTTCTACACATCACATTATAACAAGAGCGCGCCAGCTCTTGATCTCCCTTCATCTTCCCAACCCCTGACGGTGTTGGGAACTTCATTATCAAATGTGGTTGAGATACCATACCTCCAAATAGGTTCAAACAATTTCTCCCAAGAATCGCATTATATGGGAGTATAGGGAGGTCCACCACCACAAATTCCACCATAAAAGTTACCGGCAGAAAAACAGATCACTCAGCAGCAACAACGCTATTATTAAAACCAACCAACTTTGTATGTACGGGCTGGAGCTGGGTGGTTCCCTTCAATGCCATCTGCTCAAAGGCTGCAAGAGTCAAAATATTTTTAGCAGCTCCGGTGCACCAGCACTCGAGAAACGGGAAGTTTGGCAATAATAGGGGAGACAACCAATGCATCGTCTTGTGGGGAGAAAACCCTAGATATAACCTAAGGTCCAAAAGAGATTGTCATTTTGTCTAAGTCTGTTAACTGGACCGTATTGATTTCCATAAAGCGCCCCTTCTGGTGCAGTGCCTAATTAGAGCGTTTACGGGCACGGTTTGAATCACCGACGCTTCTTCCCCCGGCGATAGTCATAATGTTGGAGCCTAGATTACCCCATCTTGGTTGGGCATTCTCAACGTTCATGATCGGTTGGCCCGGGTTTGGGCCAGCCAGAGGGGGAGGTGGTAGTGCTTGCTGGTTTCCAGGGGCTGGTGGGTAAGCTTCATATCTATACACTGCTGATTTCTGCCGCGACCACGATAGTGATTTCCTCTTCCTCCGTCTCGCTGATTCTGTCTACCACCGTTGAAGAATCCCCTCTGGCTACCTCCTTGACGTTGGCCACGCTGTCCTCCGTACCCACGTCCTCTCGTGTTTGGTCGTGGGGCATCGGCTTTCGAGGTCTTAGATGTTGTCCCCTCCGGGACACTTATATCGATCTTCCCCAGCTTAGATTCTGGCAGAGCCTCCACAGTACTGATCAGTTCATCGAGTTGACCAAATTTTAGCAACCTTTCGAACTCAGACATTAATTCCCGACAATCATTTGTTGCATGTCCGAAACTACGATGAAAGCAACAAAACACTTGAGATTCATAAGTGCCCGGTGTTGGTTCTAGTAAGGAAAGGGGATAACGAAGAGATCCACCCTTCTTTTGCTAGATAATGGCATAAATCTGTTCATAGTTGTACGTCGGAAATACTCTCATCTTACGTTTAGCAGGTGGGACAATCTTGTCCAGCCCACGACTTGCAACAATATTATGGGACCCATACGCCCAAATCTCGATCACTCCGTGATCCCGCAAGCCTTCATCTTCTCGGATGTATTGTGTACATCTCAACGCGAAATCCTCCAAACTTTCCGGCGGATCCCTATTCAAAGAATAACACAACGGGTGTCCAGCTAGAATAAGCTGGAGCACCCCAACCTTCTCACTCACAGTAAACCGAGGTATCTTCCTACACTCGGCCTCAAAACGGGTAATAAAATCCAACAACCTTTCCGAAGAATCATACCGCAATGCGGTCAAAGAAGTAATAGACTTTATTGGCGCATTGAAAGGCGTGAAAGCTGAATAGAATTGATCCTTAAAGTCTTGATATGAAACAATTGAGCGCCTCGGTAACCGATTAAACGATCGGAGAGCTGATTCCTTAAGAGATGCGGCAAAAACGAAGCACATGGCCGCATCACTGAAATTCATCAAACTCACTTGAATCTCCAAATTCGACGTATGAGCATGTGGGTCAGTCAACCCGCGATACTGTGGAATATCCTTAGGCATTTCAATAAACTCAAAACGAGTGGCTCCGATAATGGCCATGTAAAATGGCGATAGAGCGTTTGACGTGTTCCAAGGACTTCGCAAAACTTCCATTGACGGCAGAACTTTTCCTCGATTGCTAGTTGGCATATTAGCCCTCTCATTGTCAATATAATCTCCCTCATAGGCTAAGGTCTGATGAGTATCCCGGGAATGCTCCCCTCGTACACTCGTCTCCTCTCCTGGCCAAGAGTCAGGCTGGCCTCCAATTGGTTCATCCTGGCCTCATTTTGTTCCATCTTCCCGCTCATCTCCTTAAACTTTAACTCGATCAACTCTCCATTCTTTTGCAGAGTATCGTTCTGCTCTCCGGTTGCTGCAGTATTTGCTCACGTCTCCAGAACATGATCAGTATCCTCCTCCGCCACCCCATCATTAACGGGTTCCGGGGTAACATTGTTCCTCCGGGTTTTCGTTTGGGCCTCAACTTGCTCTAACTGAGCGATTAAAGTACGCCTTCGCTCTTCCAATTCTTCATCAGTTTCCGTTTGATCCGCAGATCTAGAACGCGCAGGTGGCGAAAGGCAGGCATTAATACGGACTGCAACTCAGCCAACTCTCGCAAATTCGTAATACTTAGATAAACACTGACGTTGAGGAGGATAAAAACTAGGTATCATCTCGGATGGAAACCTACTACGGGAGGGTCGAACAGTGACATTTTGAGCAGGGGGCTCCTATAGATCTGACGATTGAGCCCCCGGTAATGCAGCAACCCCATCATTCGCCCAAGGATTAGGATCTACCACAATCTCCTCATAAAAACATCTTCATCAGAATTCCGAGTAGTCATGATAACAGAAATCCAAACTCATCAATAAAGCTCTCAATGGGATAAAAATCTCGGGTCCCCACGGACGGCGCCAAACTGATCTTGTCTAAAAATATTTTAGAGCGTTTGTTTTTAGATCAGTCAATTTTTAATTATACGATATAATGTGTGGTTGGGCCCACAATGTGTGGGCTTACGTCCTCGGGAGAGCGAAGCTCTACCTTGGTTTTCACAATGATATTCAACAAATACAAGTATAATGATGTGACCACAATAATCAAGATGGAAACATCTCGAAAGACGATCGAAAACACTCCGTTACGACGAAACTGAAGAAAACACGCGAGTGAGGGTGGAGATCGCGAGTTTTCGTACGATATCTCGCGAACAGTATCTCGCGAACAGTGAGGATAACCAGAACTCGCGAACAGTAACTCTGAACAAGAACTCGCGAACAGTGAGAAGCTGACAAGAACTCGAGACTAGCACTTTTCCAACAATATCTCGCGAAAAGTGACAGGTAACAAGAACTCGCGAATGGCACTGTTCCAACAATATCTCGCGAACAGTAACAAGTAACAAGAACTCGCGAATGGCACTGTTCCAACAATATCTCGCGAACATTAACCCACATGAAGGTGGCCGCGAGATTTCGCACGAAATCTCGCGGATGAGATTGAAAAGCGAAGTCTCGCGATTGTCTTTGCGAATTTTAGCCAGAGTCGTACCTTGGGAGTTACCAAAAGAGTCTGAATCCGTTTTCAATTGAATGGTGCTCATATTTATAGAGAAATCCAGTCCAATTAATAAATTTCAGGCCCAAGAGCCCAATTTCACTGGATTCAGCCCAAAATAACCAGATAATATTCAATTAAACTCGAATAAATGCCATTCTATAGTAGAACTCCGGAAATTCACCTCGATCGATAATTAGACGTAGATAACGATGAAATAATACTGGAAAAACCCCGTAAAATAATTCTTTGCTTCCAGATATCGAACACTCAAACAAAAACGACGCCACAACTTACTAGCACTATGCTAAGGTGCCAAATTACGAAAATACCCTTGGCCCCGTCCGGGAACGAATATGACCGAGAGTGCTAGAAACGTAAGTCAAATGCCAATATGTGAGCCCGGGAAATACAGATTACGAGAATACACCAAAACTATAGAATGACGAAAATGCGCGACAATATCGAAAAAACCATCTAGCCACATCGGACGAGTTCTCGGGTCGTTGTAATGACGAAAATATCAACAGGTAATATCAATATTCATACAAACCACACTGTAAATATTTTAAAACCAAGTGTATTCAAACTAAATAAAGCCTAACATCACGAATACTTGTTGTATATACGAAAAAAAGTAATTTCGAAAACGGAATGATCGTGGAATTCATAAACTACACGAGTTCATATCATAGCATTTAAACAATAGTTTAATCACATAAATCATGGTATAACCAAGTTATTCTTGGTTCTAACTACATGAATTCATGTTTTAACAACATCAATTCAAGATTAATTGAAATCAAAATCATCACTCCTAGAGCATGTGGAACTATGTGAAAGATGAGCCAAATGATATTCATACAAATCACATTGTAAATATTTTAAAACCAAGTGTATTCAAACTAAATAAAGCCTAACATCACTAATACTTGTTGTATATACAAAAAAAGTAAGTTCGAAAACGGAATGATCGTGGAATTCATAAACAACACGAGATATAGCAGGGCTTTTGAGAGTTTGAAAGGCTAACTGGTAGATTAGCCTCATTGAATCGCTTCATTTTGCGATCTGCAGAGAGAAGTTTGCCATTTTTGAAGGTTTTGCGTAAGACGAATCTTTTGTATTGGGACGACGAATGTAGCAGGGCTTTTGAGAGTTTGATAGACTATCTGAGTAAGTCACCGATTATGTCTCCTCCATCACCGGGGGAACCGTTGGGTTTATATTTGGCAGTGAAAAAGAGGCAGTGAGCGCCGCGTTAGTCAGACTTAGCGATAAGGATCATAGACCGATATATTATGTGAGCAGTAAACTGCAGGGAGAGGAGTCCCGATATACTGATCTAGAGAAGTTCGTATTAGCTCTGATAGTCGCCTCGCGGAAATTAAGACACTATTTGTTAGGACATCATCATGCAGTTTTGACAGATCAGCCTATCCGAAGCGTGTTATTAAAGATTGATGCCTCTGTCAGACTAGCATAGTGGAATATCAAATTAGGGCAGTATCAAATAGAGTATATCTTCAGGCGAGCATTAAAGGCCCAGGTGTTCATGGATTTCATAGTAGAGATGACTCGGTCAAAAGAATTGGGAATTTAGGAGTATTGGGATGGGATGCTTTTGTGGATGGATCAGTTTCTACCGGGCGAACCGGTATCAGTGTTTAATTGAAGGAAAGGAAGTCTGGTGAAAAACATGAATATGCTGTGAAGTTGTGCTTTCCCCCGAATAACAACGTCACCGAGTACGATGCCATAATATTTGGCATTAATTTAGCAGTGGAAATTGGAATCGTTCGTTTGCATGCTCATTTTGATTCGCAGTTAGTGGTGAACCAATTCGTAGATACTTACGCCAGCAACGGGAACCATTTATAGAGGTATGTAGAAAAGCTGAAAGAGGCGGCTAAAAATCTTAAGATATTCACGCTTAACTATGTCCCAAGGGAGGAAAACACTCGTACAGACGGTCTTGCGAAGGCGGCGACAATTTTAGAACTCTTGGATGAGTCAAAGATAACAACTATGATCCACTACCAGCCCTCTATCAGTCCTGCGGAGAAACAGACAGCCAAGGTGGCTAACTTGGAACTTTCGAATGAGACGTGGTTTTTATTGGATGCCGTAATCGACGAGCCATCGTGGAAGGATGCTATCATAAATTGTCTAGTCAGGAGGGAGTTGCCCACCGACGAAGGCGAGGCTCGAAGGACTATGCAAAGAGCTATGAATTTTGTTTACGTGGATGATAAGCTGTATAAGAAGAATTTCGGAGGCCGATATCTTCGATGTTTGTCCCCAGTACAGGCAAAATGCCGTTATAGAAGAAGTTCACGCTGGGGACTGCAGTGATCATTCAGCAGGTCGATCCTTAGCAAATAAGGTTAAGAGGGCCAGTTATTTTTGGCCAACGCTGGTAAAAGATTGTGTGAATTTTGTTCGGACTTGTTCTGCTTGTCAGTTCCACTGGAATGTGCATCATGTACAAAGAGCTAGTATGAAGCCTCTGCCGACAACAAGTCCTTTCGATATGTAAGGCATCGATATTTTAGGATCATTTCCGAAGGCACCTAGCCAAAAGAAATTTTGTATTGTGGCTGTGGAACATTTTTCTAAGTGGATAGAGATTGAGGCTGTATCGCGAGTCCGGGAACAGGAAGTTATCAGTTTCCTTTGGAGATATATCGTATGTCGATTCGGAATTCCTAGGATTTTGGTATCAAATAACGGAACGCAATTTGCTGGAAAGAGGGTTAACGTATTGTGTGAGAATTATGGTATTGAACAGCGGTTTACTTCCGTGGCACACCCAGAAACGAATGGGTTTACAAAGGTTATCAACCATCTTATCCTGCAAAAGTTGAAAACACGAATAGATGAATCCAAAGGCTCTTGGGTGGATGAATTGCATAATGTGATGTGGCATATCGGACATCACCAAGGTCCACTTCCGGATTCAGCCCTTTCTCTTTAGTATATGGCTCTGAGGCCGTGTCTCCGGTAGATGTGACTATTTTATCAGAAAGAGTTATCGCTTATGACGAGGTTTTGAATAAAGATATGAGAAAGTTGGACCTTCACTGTATTGATGATATCCGTGATAGAGCTGCGATACGAATGGAGGTATGTAAAAGGTGGATGGCTAAGAAGTATGACAAAGGGGTTCGACCTATGTTGTTAAAAGTTGGAGACTTATTCTTAAGAAAGTGGAAGTCTCGAAGCATGTTGGTAAGTTGGATCGAAAGTAGCAAGGACTGTACAGAGTAACTGCCGTTGTGAAGGACGGAACGTACAAAATCGCAAATATGAGCGGGGAGGAGCTGCCACGGACTTGACATATTTCCAATTTGCGCAAGTATTATGTATAGACGTGACTCATTGATCTTTTTGAAAATAAAATTTCCCCTCTTTTTTGTGGTCATATTCTAATTCTTTAAGTATCTTTTTTGACGACATGAATTCAATCGACTAGGACACTGGTAAGGTGGGAGTAGGTCCATTGCATTTTAGTAAAAATGAGGATTTAGTAAATTAAATAGGGTAGATTAGAAATGCAATGTACCACCTGTCTTATAGTCGATCATTTTCAAACTCGTCAAATTAGATACTGCGTCAAAATATTTTGAACATGATGAGTCTTCCTGTCCGTGGCAGAACCGTCAATACATAATTACTGTTGGAATATCTTAAGAGGCCTGTTTGTTGTGATGTAGCCGGCTTAGAACCGAGCATAATTCCGTGGCAAATCAGGGTGCAAGTATATATTTGACTCCTCCATGACACGCCGACGAGGGTCGCGCCCTTGTCGGAGGCTGGTCCATTTCCGCATGGCACCGTCTTATGTACGGGCTGAATGACGCCGTCTTATGGACGGGTCGAGAGTGCGATGGCACCGTCTTATGGACGGGCGGAATGACGCCGTCATATGGACGGGTCGAGAATGTGGTGGCGCCGTCTTATGGACGGGCCGAGTAAGTGGTGACGCCGTCTTATGGACGGGTCAAGAATGTGGTGGCGTCATCTTGTAGATGGGCCGAGTAAGTAATGACACCGTCTTATGAACGGGTCGAGGTAATTTTATAGTTCCGGGTGCAAGTATATACCGGCGGCGAAAATGGGATGGCCCTGGGTGCAAGAATATATCGGTGGCGAATATATATTGATAAAGGTAGAGCAACCTCAAGTTCCAATACCTACTCATTTTAAAGGGGCTTTCGCCTACTGGCTTATCGCGGATCCATTCATGCCCCGCTACACTGGGGACTCTTATGCGCGCTTGGAGTTGGCAGAAAATAATATATTTATCTTGACAGATATCTATGACTCGGGGAAGATCTGTATGTTATTTTCCTCTTATCATTGCTTTTTGTGTAGAGGTTTATTATTTTGGGGGAGCTAATTTCGGATGGTCTAAGTATACGGAGCTGTCCCCCCCTGATGAACGTTGCGAGAAATTAAGTTGAAAAGAAGAGAGGATGGATAATTCAGAGTTTTATGATTATTAAGTTGCAGTGAGAAATTGAAAGGAAAACAAAATCGAATTTTATATATATACATGGGGAATACAAAATGGGGAGAGAATACAAAAGTGAAGAAACTATATATGGAAGTTTATTTCTTCTTCTTATGAGAGCCTGAGCCTTCGCCAGGTCCGCTGGGGCGCTTTTTCACAAGCTTTATTTATTGGGATGATGGTGGGTTGACGCCTTTTTCTTGAGGCCCCGCAGTGGCCAACTTCTTGGAGGCGAACCTCGCCATTTCATCTTCGTGGCGCTCCTGAGCTCCAGTCACACAGGCGAGTTTATATATTTGAGGATCATACGCCGCCATCTCATCATCATCTTTCTGAAGCTCTGCCACGAGGGGGCCCACTGGCTCCGGAAATAAAGTAGCCAACCTCCTAAATGCATCCGGAGATGGGCCCTCCTCTGTTTCGACATCCTTCAAATAGAGTTGATGGTGAAGATCTTCATCCAAGTTAAAATGTAGCGCCCCGAACGGATCCTGTGAACAATCCAACATGTCCTCACCAGGTAGAGGCTCGAACTTCCCGGTGAGTTTGGGGTCGAGTTTCTTTTTCTCCTCAGCTGTCAGGGATATGCCCAGGATTGTCTACGTCTGGACACTCCCTCGTAAGAAGTACATGGCATTCGACATGGCATTAGCTAACGCCCCCAGATTCCGGAAAGTAGGGGAGTGTACTGTGTACTCCCATATCAGCTTTCGGAAGTAGTCGTTAATCTGGGACGGTGATATTAGCCGGGTATATTCTCTTGTATATATACTTACCCTGGGGCTCGTCAGACGTGGTTACGTAGTATTTTCGGTATTTTCATATGTCTATCGCGAGGCGTTCTCAGGGGGTATTCTTGTAATTCAGGCTCGTTGGGCCCCGCATACAGTTTCTGTAAGCGTTTTGAGATGTATTGGGTTATCTCGGCCCTGGACGGGGCTAGGGATATTTTCGTAATTTGCCACCTGGGAGCACATCGGTCGGGTGCGACGATGTTATGTGGCTGCGTTTTCACTGTTTGAGGCAAATAATTAATATATGGGGCTTTCCGGTATTTTCTCATCGTATTTCCGACTAAAATCTCGACTGGGATAGGTTCCCGAAACTTCAAGACGGTGTGGCATTTATTGGAATATAATTAGAGGTTATTTAAGTGTTTTGGGCTAAGTGAAGTAAACTGGGCTCATGGGCTCAAGTAAGTGAAGTTGGACTGCATTTCTCTATAAATACAAGCTCTAGTGCATTTGGACGGGTTCAGACTGTTATCACGCTTCCCAAGGCAAAGTATTGTAATTTCTGCACACTGTAGAGTCGCGACTTATCGCCTGATCATAGACGTTCGTGACTTGTTTCTGCTTGAGCCGCGATTTGTCGTTTTTCATCCCGCACCCGCGACTTATTGCCCATAGTCGCGAGTTATCGCTTTGCTGCACGCAGTCTAGACTTGTTGTTACCCTAGCCTGTCTCGCGACTTGTTGACATCTCCCACCGACCCGCGAGTTATTGCACTGAGACTTGAGTCGCAAGTTATTGTTGCTACAGTGTTGGTTCGCGAGTTGTGCCCAGCAACTCGCGACTGCAGTTCTCTTGGGCGCAACGAAGCGTTTTCGATCGTTTTTCGAGCCGTTTTCATTTGGATTATTGTTATCACATCATTGTACTTGTATCCTTTGATCATTATAGTTGAAACCAAGGTAGAGCTTTGCTCTCCCGAGGACGTACGCTCACACATTGTGGGCCCAACCTCGTATATCGCTCGTGTCCTCATAACATAATATTTTCGAGTAATTAAAAAATTGACTAATCTAAAAATAAATACCCAAAATATTTTTAGACGAGATCAGACGGCAACTTGGTGATTCGTGCCCGGAGTCGATCGGTGATGGATTGGAGGCCTTCATTCCTTGCTTTTAGCTCGTTAACCTCCTCCGTGGCTTTCCCGAGAGCTTTCTTATTATGCTCTTGCCCGGACTCGATCGCCTTATTATGCTCTTCTCGGAGTGCTGCCATCTCTTGGGCATGCTTATCTCGCTGATTTTGCATCAGCTTTTCCGCTGCTTTCTTCGTCTGCTCACCAATAATGTCCGGTGAGTCGAGCTCCGAATGCCTAAGCATACAGTATTCCCCTACTGCAGCTGCGGTGCCAACCTCGATTATTGTCCGCTCCATCTGAAATGAAAACAAGAATGGTTAGTATATATGACGTGAAAGATAAATTTCTAGGGAAGCAAGTGCCAGTATCGAAAGGAACCTCCCAATGGCGCGACGCATCGTCACGGTCTGACTCATTAACCGACCAACGTCGGCAAACACCGTGTGGTCATCCCGACCACGAGGCGGCAACTCTAGGATCCGCTCCAAATATGCCAGGGCCGGCCGATTCGATACGTTGTCACCTCTCCTTAACTGTTAATCTTTTATCAACACAAAGATTAACACAATGGACTCACCTATCCTCCCAATGGCCGATTCGGAAGGTGAGTCCATCTTTTATCAACACAAAGCCGGCCCGGCGTCCCATATCGAGCCATTCCTTAACTATTAATCTTGGGATATCGTGTATGCGTAAGGTGTCGATGAATTCAGCGGTTAACCCACTATTTCTGGTAGGCTCTGCGACCTCCAAGACGGTGGAATCTTCCACCGGTCTTTTCCCCGCGTCCGAGTGGGTGCCTTGGCCGGTTTCTCCCTCCGGACGGGTTTCTTCGCATATCTCCTCCACCACCGGGTCCATCGGATGATCCTCACTAATCTCGCCCTCCTCATCGTCCCCGATGATATCCACTAACGTTTCGGCAAAATCATACATGCCTTCATCGAGGGTGAGCTCCTCAATAGAGTATTCTAATCGCCTAGACAGGGGGATCAGGTCCTCGGGACTCTCAGTAGCCTCTGCAGCCGGCTCCTCATTTACCGGCTCGGGATTGGCCACCGTTGCAGCAGATTGTGGTGGTGGAGGAGTGGCGTGTCTTATTTCCCCAGTCGGAGACGCCACTTCTTGTAAACTCAACGCCAGCTCGGCCGCGGCAGTTTGTTCCGAGCCCCCGGTGGCGCCTCAAAGATGAGCACATCATCCTCCGCAAGTATGTCACGGAGGAAATTCAGCCGGTCCCCCCTCTTTGTTTGGTCCTTAGCTGGAGCATTATTTTATCTTGGGATGTCGTGTATGCGGAAGGTGTCGATGAATTCAGCGGTTAACCCACTATTTCTGGTAGGCTCCGCGACCTCCAAGACGGTGGAATCTTCCACCGGTCTTTTCCCCGTGTCCGGGCGGGTGCCTTGGCTGGTTTCTCCCTCCGGACGGGTTTCTTCGCATATCTCCTCCACCATCGGGTCCATCGGATGATCCTCACTAATCTCGCCCTCCTCATCGTCCCCGATGATATCCACTAACGTTTCGGCAAAATCATACATGCCTTCATCGAGGGTGAGCTCCTTAATAGAGTATTCTAATCGCCTAGACAGGGGGATAAGGTCCTCGGGACTCTCAGTAGCCTCTGCAGCCGGCTCCTCATTTACCGGCTCGGGATTGGCCATCGTTGCAGCAGATTGTGGTGGTGGAGGAGTGGCGTGTCTTATTTCCCCAGTCTGGGACGCCTCTTCTTGTAAACTCGACGTCAGCTCGGCCACGGCAGTTCGGTTCCGAGCTCCCGGTGGCGCCTCAAAGATGAGCACATCATCCTCCGCAAGTATGTCACGGAGGAAATTCAGCCGGTCCCCCCTCTTTGTTTGGTCCTTAGCTGGAGCATTATTTTATCTGCAAGACAAGTAAGTTAAGTTAGAAACGGGAAGTGGAAATTAAAAAAAGTATAAATCAAGTTCCTAAGGTTCTTTACTATCAAAGAAGAGTTATCAAGTTAGCCCCGATATGAATATGCGGTTCAGATACCTAGTAGTTCTCTACTAAAATGGGGAGGGACCGGATGGAAATTGAAAGCAACCAGGATCTGGTCGTAGAATAAGGTCTTCACGGTCCAATCAGCGCCGTCCGACCAAGCGCAATCGAGGAGTGCCTTCCTCAGAGGTCTCAGAAGGGTCGTCCGAGGAAAAGGGCCGTAGGCTTCGGGAAAAAATGGTTCCCCTTCAATGGGGAACCGCCAAGGAAGACTCAGAGGAGACAGCCTCGTATCCCCCACACCACAAAAAAAGAAGAAGTGTTTCTTAGAGTCGTGATTGGAGTGGGGAGTAGAAAAAGGGAGTGGGCTTTGATCTCGTCTAAAAATGTTTAGTGTGTTTGTTTATGATCAGTCAATTTCTTATATAATTTTAAATTCAATTATTGTGGGGACACGAGCGATATACGAGGTTGGGCCCACAATGTGTGAGCTTACGTCCTCGCGAGAGCGAAGCTCTACCTTGGTTTCCACTATAATAATCAAAGGATACAAGTTCAATGAGGTGGTAATAATAATCCAGATGAAAACGGCTCGAAAAACGATCGAAAATACTCCGCTGTGCCCGAATATTATGCAGTCGCGAGTTGTGGTCAACAACTCGCGAATAGGCAAACAACAACCTGCGACCCATATCACAAAGCAACAACTCGGGCTCAATGGGAGACTGCAACAAGTCGCGACTCCGGGAGAAGAAACGTGCAACAACTCACGACGACGAGCAATAAGTCGCGGGTACAGGCAATAAGTCGCGAATGACAACAAACAAGCAATAGGTCGCAACTCTACAGTTAAGACTGCAACATGTCACGACTACGGGAGAAGAAACGTGCAACAAGTCGCGACAACGAGCAATATGTCGTGGCAACAAGCAATAAATCGGGAATGACAACAAACAGGCAATAGGTCACGACTCTATAGTGTGCAGAAATTAACACTTTGCCTTGGAAAGCGTGATAACAGTCTGAACCCTTTTTGGGGCCTAGGGTCTTGTATTTATAGAAAAACTCGGCCCAATTAGTGAACTTAAGGTCCAAACGCCTAATCTTAGTCAAATTAACCCAACTTACTTAGAAAATATCCAATTAATCCGGAATAAGTGTCACAGCGCCACGAAACTTCTAGACTCCATCCCGGTCGAGAGGTTTGTCGGAAGTGCGATGAAAAAAAATACCGGAAAACCTCGTATATCAGCTCCTTGCCTCCAAACAGTGAATACGCAGCCACATAATATCATTGCACCCGGACGATGTGCTCCATTGTGGCAAATTATGAAAATACCCTGGCCCCATCCGGGGACGAAATAGCCCAAAACGTCTCAAAACACTTACATAAGCCTTATATGGGGTCCAACATGCCTGAATCACGAGAATACCCTCGAGAACGCCTCGCGATAGACATATAAAAATACCGAAAATACCACATAGCCACATCGGACGAGCCCCGAGGTTAACATAATTACATAAATAACCTCGGGCAATATCAATAGTCCCCTGGATTTCAGAATCAGATTCTGAGTCGTAAACCACATTATATCAGCTCGTCTAGAAATCCAGAACTCGCTCATAAACTTTTTAACAATACCATGAATAAGGTCAAAGTCATCTCGTTATTTCTAACGGAATCAGATTTCGAGATAATTGAGAATTTCACGCTTCTTCAACTCGGAGTGTATGCTTTTATACGTATAACTTTTTACTTTGCATACTAGTGCGCTTCGTTATTGACTGAAATTCTGATGCATCGTTTCGATTTGTTAGTATTACTCGATTGAACTTAGAAAATATTTCTCAACTGTCATCAAGAGGTGTGAGGACCCCTCGGGGGTGCGAGAGAGAGGGCACCTTAGGCGAATGCCTACATCGGCTATAGACGGGGAACGATCGTATGTTAAGTATAACGATTCGTCTCCCATTGCACGAGGCCTTTTCCCTAGCAAAGTGGCAAGCGGAACGTTAGAACTGGAAAGTTAAGTGTGCTCACCCTGGAGCAATTCAGGGATGGGTGACCCAATGGGAAGTGTGGGAGCTATGGAAAAAGTAAAACCGTGAGGACTAGGTGGGTGTCATTAGGGTCAGCCTAGTCCAAAGCGGACATTATCGTGCAAGCGGAAAGGTTGGTCGTTACATTTGTGAGGTCCCCTCGGGGGTGCGAGAGAGAGGGCACCTTTGGCGAATCTCTACATCGGCTATAGACGGGGAACGATCGTATGTTAAGTATAATGATTTGTCTCCCATTGCACGAGGCCTTTTCCTATCAAAGTGGCAAGCGGAACGTTAGAACTGGAAAGTTAAGCTTGCTCACCCTGAAGCAATTCAGGGATGGGTGACCCACTGGGAAGTGTGGGGACTAGGAAAAAAGTTAAACCTTGAGGACTTGGTGGGTGTCATTAGGGTCAGCCTAATCCAAAGCGGACAATATCGTGCAAGCGGAAAGACGGGTCGTTACACTTGGTATCGGTGCAGGACCCGGGTTATAGTCTATGTGTTGGGGCAAACCTCAGCGATGACGCTGAGTCCATAAGGAGGGGTGAATGTAAGGACCCCTCGGGGGTGCGAGAGAGAAGGCACCTTAGGCGAATCCCTACATCTGCTATAGACGGGGAACAATCAGAGATTAAGTATAGTGATTTGTCTTCCATTGTACGAGGCCTTTTCCCAAGCAATGTGGCAAGCGGAACGTTAAAACTGGAAAGTTAAGCGTGCTCACCATGGAGCAATTCAGGGATGGGTGACCCACTGGGAAGTGTGGGGGCTAGGGAAAAAGTAAAGCCGTGAAGACTAGGTGGGTGTCATTAGGGTCAGCCTAGTCCAAAGCGGACAATATCGTGCAAGCGGAAAGGCGGGTCGTTACAAGAGGTTTTAGTTTCGCCTTGGCGCTCTCGCTTTCTTCTTAGTCAAAGTCCCGCTTTTCGTAACTTTGAGGGTTCGCTCAACTCCTTAACTCCACAATTAAATCTTGTTCCAGTCGTATATTTTTTCCAGCATCATATATTTTTTTCCACAAAACATTGAGCTCATATATTTTTTCCAGCATGAGATATCCACATTTTCGAGAAAGAACATCACTCTGCCGTCTTTGTGAGGAGGTTGATACTTATTCCTTTGTCATTCCCACTAATTTACAATTATCGGCTACCGTAAAGGCTTTCGCCTATATAGCATGCGTGCTTTCTTAGTAAGGACGTTGAAATAAACAAGGTCATATGTTTAAACATGAAGAGTAACATTTGAATTTGAAACTGAGTTCCCAACTTTAAGGCGAAATGACGACTTACTGTCTCTTTTAGATACGATCGCATAAAAAGTCACATAAAAAGCAAAGTGTCTCTAGCAAACGTCTAAGAAATAAGATTCCCCCCTTTTTTTTAATGAGTTTCTCTTGCGGCGAGATTCGCCTCGGAAGACACTAGCTCATTTCTATTGATTATATGATAAGTAAACCGAGAAGCCTCGACTGGGCGACAGGAAACTAGGGAAATAAAGTAAAATTACCTCATAAGAAGGCCAAGAAACGTCCTACTTTCATCTTACACCTATATGTTTCCTTTGATAAAAGAAGTCCCAATTTCGTCTGAGATTTATTATCTCTATCTTCGAATTTAAGATTTGCCTCAACTTGGTTCCGTGTATAATAAAATCTTACAACTTGATCAAGCCTGATAGATATTGCTAAATTCGTGGTGTTATCTTGGGTAAGAAAATCTATGCTATCTATAAAATGACTTTACAATATCTCCAATGGTAAATAAGATAGTCCATGTCAAGCTCGCAACAATTCTCTAGGCCGTATGACCGTAAATAGCTACGCACGTGTTAAACAATAACATGCTAATCCGTCTCTCTCATAAATAATGAACCCGAGCCNGTCAATAAAAATACGCCTTCACAATAATGAAGTTCGTGCTATAGGACCGTACTAGGTTGGTTAGCGAATGAAGTCATGTCATAACGTGGCTTCATAACTACTCCGATAATACACTCTCCTCTTGATATTAAATAACTTAATATTCCTCGTTATATAATGAAACTTCCTTTCATTTCTCTTCAATATCTCTGATCGCCTTAAGAAAAATCTAACATCGAATAATCTGAATCAAGAAGTTAACCTCCAAAAGGAAAATAGCTTCTCATATGATTAGTACGCCAATTTAAAATAAATACTTCTTCGGCGTGACTTGGCGAAGAGGTATTTCACGAATGTGACAGAGGTTCCAGATAATCACATAAAGTTTATACGATAATTCTGATCCTGGGTACGAGTCCCCAGTAATCATAACGTTTGTTGAATGCAAACAATAAAGTGAGTATTTTCCCGTTTTCAATCTTTTATTCAAACGAAAACAATTAGTATGATCACAGTCGCAGGGTAATCGCTAGGCCATCTCAATCGCGATAAAAAATGTATGACCTTTTAATGGGTTTCGCTCCTAATAGACGATAGATAGTTAACCACGCAAACATGTGGTTTAATATTTTTTTGCACAACAAATAACACGATTTCACCCAGGTAATCATCCATGAATTCCTTGAAAAAGGATATCACTGTCCATAAACGATATTTAGTATTTCTCAGCGAACTTGCATTCTCGCTGAGTATAAACTTGTACATCAGCATTGCTCTGTTCCACACGTATAAAGTTGCACTCGAGATGAACATATTATCATAAGATCTCACGAAGCACCCATAATTCACTGCACATTATCTATCGGTATAAACTTGCACCCCAGATCACCTCCTTCTCATAGGGACTCACGAAGCGCCGACATTTTACTTGCACGTTGTCTCCAGTATATACTTGCACCGGGCGCTATCATACTCTCGTCGCCGGTATATACTTACACCCGGGGACCATCACACTTTCGCCTCCGGAATATACTTGCACCCGTGGCCATCACACTTTCGCCGCCGGTATACACTTTCACCCGGGGCCATCACACTTTCGCCTCCGGTATATATTTGTACTCGGGGCCATAAAATTATCTCAACCCGTCCATAAGACGGCGTCACCACTTACTCGGCCCATCCATAAGACGGCACCATCACACCCTCGACCCGTTCATAAGACGGTGTCATTCGGCCCGTCCAAAAGTCGGTGCCATGCGGAAATGGTCCAGCCTCCGACGAGGGCGCGACCCTCGCCGACGTGTCATGGAGGAGTCAGGTATATACTTGCACCCAGATTTGCCACGGAAATATGCTCGGTCCTAAGCCGGCTATGCCATAATAAATCGAGCCCCTTGACATATTAAAACAGTAATTATGTATAAACGATTCTGCTGCAGACAGAAGGACTCATCATGTTCAAAATATTTTGACGCAGTATCTAATTTGACAAGTTTGAAAATGAACGACTACAAAACAAGCGGTACATTACATTTCTAATCTAACCTATTACTTTATTCCATCCTCCATCATACTCAAATGCAATGGACCTACTCCTATCTTACCAGTCCCCTAGTCGATTGAATTCATGTCGTCAAAAAAGATACTTAAAAAATTAGAATATGACCACAAAAGAGGGAGGAATTTTATTTTTTGAAAAGATCGTTGAGTCACGTCTATACATAATACATCCTCAAATCAGAAATATGCCAAGTCCGTGGCTGCTCCTCTCCGCTCGTGTCCACATGCAGAGGCCACACGTGACACCTGCATCAATCACTTGATTTCCCATGTATATCGATAGCATCACTAACAATTATGAACGCCCACACGTGTAGACCGCACGCGACACCTGCTTTCACGCCATTCACCCATAATCATTTCCAATAATTGTGCAAAGTATCTTACGAAGAGTTTCTTTGCATTATCCAACACGAATTCCTCAGGAATCACAGACCAGCAAACAACACAATCATAGCGAATTTTCTCTTTCATGTTCCCAAACTTGGGATACTCATTCAACTTACATACGTTCAATGGCTCATTTCAATACCATAATGCACAATTCCTTTATGTCCACAGCCATCGCGAAGGCCCATACTAATGTCAGTCCCCATGTGTCGACTGGTGTAACGATCGTAAACCGGCCCTAACAATGTCAATGCGCAAGTAAGGTGAAACCAAACATTTTAACAAAACGAAATTCGAATCCGAGGAAATGTCATCGTTTTTCAAAGTACAACAAGATAATAAAAGAAGCAAAACAACAAAATCCAAAGGGGTGACTCGTACAGTGGACGATCGACGACCTTAGCTCCAATGTCACCTAAGCCTCCGGTCCTCCCCCTACAAAATCTTTAAAACGGTCATAGTCTATTAAAAGAAACTTCTGTAAAGTGTATTTAATTAGCAAGACTTTATCCCTCTCTTTTTCCTTATTTTAGCTTACATACTATCTTATCTTTTCATGTCTTTTTATATTTCCTTCCTTATCCTTGCTGGTTTCCTACTATGATCGGTTTTTACATGCCCGATGACATGTCTCGCCCAAACCAACCGTTAGTTGTTAGTTGGCTCGACGAGAATATATGCTTCCCTTCTCCGGCCAGGACTCGAGCGCTACACCGTTCCTATCCGGTTCCGTTCGGCCCTGTAGTGCACACAGTTCGGTTCTGGTAAACTCACGTATTCCCTCCTCGGGCATGTCCTACCTGTGGCTGATCGTGCTCATGAACACGATGCCGGGTTCGGTGTTCTCACCTCGCCCCGAGATTTCTTTTTTTTTCTTTTTCTTAGTTCACACCCTTTCGATTCGATTTAATATTCATTTAAATTCCTAACCGTGAACCTTCTTTTAATTTGCTATGTTTGCTCCGCTTACCTGGTCATTCTATCGCCTGGTGCATCCTTGTTCCCTACTCCCTGCATATACGTATTAACATGTTATACCGTTGTGTAGCCCTATGACTTACAATCGTTAGTTAGTCGAATTATGCGTTAATTGGCGGTCTTACCCTAGGATTTGCGATGAACTACGCTACGGTCCACAATTTGCAGCCAAGTCGGGTGTTGCTCTTCGTATTCACGATAAATTGCGTTTCAGTCCTTATTTTCCGCGACAATTTGCATTCATATTCATTTCCGCGATAATTGCACCACAGCCCTCAAATCCGCGACAATTTACACGTAAGTCCTTGAAATTCGCGATAATTCTGCACTTCAGTCCATTTTCGCGACAATTTTGCAAGCGGATCCCAGAATCGCGACAATTTGCTTCATGGTCAAGAATCCGCGATAATTTGTTCTTTGGCCTCTGATTTCCGCGATAATATTGCAGCAGCCCCGATTTCCGCTATAATAAATTTCCTTTACCCCAGTTTTCGCGATAATCCTCTTCTTACCCCCAATTTCCGCGATAATATTGCAGCAGCCCTGATTTCCGCGATAATCTTTGCCTTAACCCCGGTTTTCGCGATAATTTCAATTCCTCTCGAATTTCTCACGTTTTTTGTGCGAAATGACCCCTTCTTTTCCCATTCCACTCCTATTTATAGGTTTCTTAACTTGTCTAAATGACCCTTTGACCCCTCCTTCTAAAATTCCCACTTCTTATATTAAATTACTAAACTACCCCTCATTTCATGTTTTTAACAAGAATTTATGCGATTCTAACCTGTCCGACTTCCGTTTGTGCCGCCTTCCTAGGTCGTTACATCCTTCCCACCTTAATTGGAGTTTCATCCCGAAACTCGTGCGTACCACTCTTCCATCACCTCGGGTGCTCTCGTAACTATTTCGTGCTCGGTTTCTCAGGTAGCCTCCCCTTCTCCTTGGTTCGACCAATGTACTTTTACCATGGGAATCACTTTGTTGCGTAGTCTCCTCTCCATTCTGTCCAATATTTTTATTGGCCTCTCCTCATATGTTAGTTCCGGAGTCAGCGTTACTTGTTCCACAGCGCGTTCTTGTTTGCCCTCAGTTAAGCTTTTCCTCAGTTGAGAGATGTGGAATACGTCATGTATGTTTCTCATCTCATCGGGAAGTTTAAGTTTGTAGGCCAGCTTCCCGATTCTCTTCAACACCTCGAAGGGTCCTATATATCGTGGGCCTAACTTTCCAGAACGTGTTACCCTTAGGACTCCCTTCATGGGTGACACTTTCAGGTACGCTCTATCGCCGACTTCCAGCTCCATTGGTCGTCTCTTCAAATCTGCCCAGCTTTTGTATCGGTCCTGTGCAATTTTCATGTTTTTCCTCACAATGGCGACCTTCTCTCTTGATATTTCCACCAATTCCGTCCCGGTAAGTCTCCTTTCCCCGATTTCATCCCAGCACAGAGGCGTCCTACATTTCCTTTTATACAGTGCTTCGTAGGGTGCCATTGCAATGCTACTTTGTTAACTGTTATTGTACGCGAATTCTGCCAATGGTAGGAATTCCTCCCAGCTCCCGCTAAACTCCGTCACACATGCCCTAAGCATATCCTCTAAGATCTGGTTGGTCCTCTCTGTTTGTCCGTCCGTTTGTGATGAGACCAGCAAAATGGACAATCGGAGACTTGATTGGTTATACTTGGAGCGATGGAATTGGAAGGTTAATTGATAATGGATTGAAATGGGCCATGAAGATGTTTTAATTTTATTAAGTTTAGTTTAATTATGGCCCAATTTATATAAGGTCTAAAGTTGGGCCGTCAATAAGACCCATTAGGTCAAATTAGTTTATTTCATAAGGTTTTGTTATAAATAAGTCTCTAAGACTCTAATTAGAGGACTTTTGATTGATATGTGTGAGGGTTCCTCCTTAGGTTCTTTGATGGACTATTCCGAACTTATCAAGATTTATCTTGTGGCGTTCACCTGGTTTATCACTCCCAATTCCTTCTATGTTATGTGAGTGTGGCACCTTTATCCTTCTTTTTATTTGAGTACAATGTTATGTTTCTTACTTATATTC
>RWGZ01000929.1:0-113466 GCA_009725065.1 Utricularia reniformis | reverse complement strand
AAAAAGGATATCTTGTGCAGCATAAAAAAGCTATTCCTCTCAATTAAAAAATGAATGATATCTCAAATAAGAGAAGAAAAATGTCACCTCTTCTCCAGAAAAGTCTTTGCATTCGACACGTTTTTCCCCATAGCTGAAGCTTTCCAAGAAAAGTATGATCCAGAAGGATCCACCTAAAATATAATATATGGGAATTTCAAAAACTGGAGAAAATTAACATGGGGGCACAAAAACTAAAGAAAAAAATGAACCACATTAATTGAAGAGCTTTTAAATAACCATTCAATGAAATATGAAGGAATGTTTCAATAGAAAGTGTCGTTGATAAAAAGTAAGTAAAATACCAGGTAGAAATGGGTTTACCTGATACAACTGTGGACCCTTGTCATCAAATCCAGCAACCAACAGAGATACACCAAATGGCCTCACACCACTAAAATCCCAAAAAAGAAACAATTAAAATGATACTAATTGGTTTTTCAGTACATGCATGGTATTGATGGAGCACATTTATGTTGGTATGTGAAGACATTACTAGAGCAGTGCAGGACACCAATATAAAAACAGAATTCCCAATTAATATCTGAGTGAAATAATTCATGGCGGAAAATAACATAAATGAAGATAAAAGTATGGTGTGCACTTACCCCGACTGAGTGAATTCCTGCATAACAGTTGCAGTCTCCCTCACCAGTTGAGTTACTGGAATTGGCTCCTATTTAATATCCACATACATAAACAACAAGATTATTAACAGCAGCCAAGGTTCAAAATGCCAACACTTTTCTCCGCATATGAAAATGAAAAGCATTAAATAAGGCCAGAAGTAAATATAAGAGCCAATTCAATATAAATATCAGGGAAAAAAAGTACAGACCACTACAAAGGTAGGAGAAAAATATTCAACTACCAACAGTACTAAGGAGGTAAAAATGTTCTAGCATATCAAAGAAAGGAACCAAAGAAAAACATGAGAAGAAAAAAACATAGAGGGTTACTCATAATCAACAGATATGAATGGTGGAATAAAAAGATTACCTTGTATAGGCGGTAATATTGCTCTGCTTGCTTTCTGCTTTTCCGAACCAAAACTCTAGAATCAGGTCCCATGCCACTGAAAAGAAAATGGAATGGCAAAAAAATGTGTTTTAAAATCTATGGGATAAAATGGTCATTAGAGGAGGTACATGTCGGAAGAGAAAATCAAGAAAATATAAAATGTTGACAGATAAGATTTCCAACATCCCCTTTGGATAAATTTATATGTCCATGTCATCAATTATTATTTTCAATGACATGCTCATAAACTATTTTTTTAGCCAGTAGTATTCCAACAACAAGTATATCCACGAGTCATATAAGATTAAACCTAGAGCATGCTGAAGTAGTACATCATCTGGATTAGGAACAGCTAACCTGTAAACAACTCCAATGTTTGGGGTCAAAATCTGAATCTTTTGAACCTGCAAAGTCCAAAAACACTTTTTTGTTCAAGAACAAGTCAAAGTAGATGATTGCATCATTCCCAACTAGTTGCTGAAATTCTTTAAAGGCATACAGGAAAAAACAGATCAATCACAAGTAACAAAAAGGCGGAATAAAACACTAGAGCCTCAGGAATATAACAGAAATATCTGCAATGTTCACAAAATATGACATCAAAAAACATTGTGATATATTTTTAAATCAATCACAATGAAAAATATGTCTGCATAAGAGAGGCTGGGAGGTGAAAATGAATAAATGATAAACAAACATCTAACATTTATTCATCATATGAAGGACAATAAAATTTTAGTTAACTTACAGAAGCCTCATCAACCAAAATAGAAGGTAATTTCTTCTCCGTTGCAATAACAACACCATTAGCAGCTACGGCCATTCAAAGATAATCATAATCAGTCAGAACATGTTGGTTCTCTTTCACATGCTTAAAATTTTTTAGGATGTACAGTTTGGCACTTGCCCCGTGACATAAACAAAATAAATATAGAAATAAGCTTAAGATGCGAATCAGAAAAACACTAATGAGCCAAATCATATCACATCCCAACATTGTGCTGTAATAAACTTAAAACAACCCTGTTGACCTAGATAAAAAGATAACCTTTAATTCCTAAAGATGTTTGGCCGGATCCAACAGCTGTTAGCGCATGTTCAATCTGAACGAGCTTACCCGAAGGGCTGCATCCACCACAATACTATTAAACAAAGAACCCAGAAATAAGAGGAAAATGGCTAATTGAATATTTCTATGGGTACCTGAAGGTGGTGAGGGAGAAAGAGTACTGACTATCGCCCATTGATGTCTTATTAAAATGTTTATCACTAGTAAGAAACATAAATCAAATGCAAGAATCGTTGATAACACAAAAAACAATATCAAGAACAAGCCCCCTTGCCCATTGAATGAAATCGAAGTTGCAGATAAACAAAAAGCGCGTGCACAAATAAATATGAAGATCACAAAATTGCGACGAACGAAGAGAAACCATCCTAATCACCAGGAAAGAAAAAAAATCAAAGCGAATTGCAGGAATTCTATCGTACCTTACTGGCGTGCCCTAAATCCCGAAATTCTACTCCCTATAAGAAACTAAATCAGTAGAAGAAAAGAGGAAGGTTGCACGGGGACGGGGTGCAGGGTGGTGGTGGTGTGTAAAATATTAATTGGAGTGGATTGAGGATGTCTTATATAGTTTAATAAAAATATATATTAAAATATTAATTAAAACATTTAAAAATTAATAAAAAATAAATTTTATAAAAATAAAATTTTGAGTAACCTTAATTATTTATCTTTTAAAATTTGAGTTGTGAAATATAAATTCATTTTACTTCTAGAGATTTTAAAAAAAAATTTCATTCAATTCGATTAAAGAAACAAATCTATTTAATATTTGATTATCTATACGATTTAAAATAGATAATATTATATATATCTTTGGTGTACCAATATCACAAGTGAACTGATTTATAATAATATTTTTTGTCTTCTATGTATGACGAATGTATTTTCCATAACTAGCTAAATTCAAAAGTTTGCGAATTTTTGTATTGAATGAGCTCGAATAAACGACTTCTTTTAGCCCAAATTTTGAGAAAAAAATATTTTTAAAATTTAATTAAGAACCATAGAAATTAAAAGAACACATAAGTGGTTTTCTATAGAAACAAACAATAATAAATGTATGTTATGCTATGCGTATGGAATGAAATCGAAAAAAAATAATTTATGATTACGCACCCTATAAGGATTCGCGCATCCTGCAACCAGTGCGTGAGGGGTGCGTTGAAAGGTACGCACCCCCATCAATCGTGCAACATGTATGTTTGTTTGGTCCAACTTTTTAAAAGTGTGGTGTGTGAAGTGTGCTGAGATATGATGATCGTAAATTTTTAAATATAGTTGGTAAAATTGTAGTATTATGATTGTGATTTATGTAAAAATACTAATATACCCTTATATATAACAAATAATAAATATGATTATGTTATAATTAATAGAAACAAGAGTAAATCAGCTTTTTCCAAAATCACAATGAGGACACAACTAATTTTTACAACTGTGATGAAATCGTGATTTTTTAACGATTATCACATCGCAATTAAGTTTATGTTTTGTGTACCATAAACAAATCACGATCTTAACATCACACCTGATATCACCCTGAGAAATTTATTATTCGAGGACAAATATATTTCTATATAGTCATTCCCAAGTAGAGAAATGAAGCAGATCGAGATATTTTGATGATTGACATTGTTTATAGCTTATCGTGGTATTTGGATCGGGATGCTTATTTACTGGACCCTTATGCCTAATTTAGAGATTAATGAGTCATTATTTATTGGACTTCATTATTGATAGGTCTATTGAATTATAATTATGCTAGATTAATTATATATAAATATGGTTAAAGAAAGAAAAAATGGGTTTGTTTTTTCTTGGACTCTTGACCTAATGGAGGATTCTTGACCTAAGGAGAAAGCCGATATTCACTTCTTTTTCTCCCGGGAAACCTACGACTATGGCCATCAAAAGATGATATTTTTCCTATTGTTTTCTAAATCATGTTCTCCTATTGTAAATCTACGAACTTGACGTTTATAGAGGATTCAAAGGCTACGTCCGGGGTGGTTTTTTATCCTCCTTTCTTTTACAGAAATGTTTTCCACCTACAAAAATCGTGTCTTTTTACTTTTTACTTTCGTATTACTTTTTCGTTCGACCCCTACCCGTAAAAGAGGGTCTAAATTTGTTATTGTCGATTTTTAGCGGCGATAACATTGGCGCCGTCTGTTGGGACGTTTTTAATCCCATTGAGTTTTTATCCGGAGTTTGGGATGGAAAACGCAAATATATTTTTCGATTCAGCGTAGCTTTGGTATTTAGCGTGTTTCTATATATTTAACCGTTGGATTGGTCTGCAATTTCTATATAGTGTTATACACATATGGATCTCATTTCTGAACGGTGAAGATCGAATTTTATGGTCATTTAGATTTTCGAATTAACGTTGGTCTAGAATGATTTGTATCTGTTTTTTCTACTATATGTAATTCTGAAATTTCGATTCAAATCTCATTGTTTTACCTTTGGATCGTTCTGAAAATTTCAAATTATATATTAGCATACTATATTAGCATACTATATTAGCATGGTATAGTAATACAGTTTTCCATGCTATATTAGCATGGAATATTAGCATAATATATAGTATTACTATATTAGCATGGTTTCACACATATCTTTCGGTCCTCTGATTGTTGAAGATCAGTTTTTTGACACTTTCAGATTTCAAATTACTATCCGAATATATGGTTGTTATTTCTAATCCTATAGTAATGCGAAATTCGGATATTCTATTTAGTTTGCATAATTGGACCGTTGGATGTTTCTGAAATTAATATATATTAGTCTAGACGTACCTGTAAATGTTCTAGACGGTGGAGATCGATTTTAAATGTTGTTTCAGTTTTAAATTAGCGACAAACGTTTAAAGTTTCAGACTGAGTTTTCTGCACTATTGAGTTATGATATTCTATATGACATGATTTATTTCACTGTTGGATTATTCTGAAATTTACGTATATTATTAGCGACACATTGTTCTACGTTCCCAACGGTGGAGATGAGTTTCTGTAATTATTTCAATGTTCGAATTATCGGCGGAAATATAACAATGTTGCTTCTGATTTTTCAAAATTCGTTATCTAAGAATTCTAATATGGATTTAATTATTTCACTATTGGATCGTTATGATATTTATACATATTTATCAAGACATATTATTCAAATTTATGAACTTTCTTCGTTATGGAACGTGTAGATCGATTGATCTTATTTACTTCGGATTTGAAATTATATAATCCAAAGAAGATGGATTTCTATATTTTTTGGATTGGGATGATGCAGATTTTATGATAATATGCTAATTTCTTCATATTGGTATTCTTTATGGTATATTCTGAATGATTTACTAGGGGATTCTTATGTATTATCATCCTGAGTTGGTTATCACCACCTTAACAGATAATTATTTAATTTTTAAAGAATCTTATGGATAGCCGGAAACTCTCGGGAAAGATTACATATGAAGTGAATTTGTTTTGGATGCATAGAAAAGATAATTTATCTCCTCCGAGACATGCAAGTGTTAGAATTGATGTTCGTATTTATGATCAGAATAATCAGGAAATTGTCGTATGGATGACACAGATTTTCCTATATGTTATTGGATTTGTCATAAGATTATATTATTGATGACAGAGATTTTCCTATTTATAATAGTTATTGTCGAAATTACCATAATTAGAGCAATCAAGATCGAGTTATATTATACAAGTATTAAGGTTACGAGAAAATAGAGACATCCTTCATTATTGGAAACGTAAGAGAATTCGATATTACGAAGATGAAATATAGAAGTTCTTGGTTTTTTACGGGAATTTATGGTCTTTTCTTATAACAATGGGAACTTAGCAGAAACTTGATGGATTATTTATCGATATAGATTTAATGCATTTAAATCTAAAAGTGGAAAACATGCCTTTTGGAAACATATCATTGTTTTAAAAAAGGAAGTTGTTGTGGAAAAGAAAGGAGTCGAGACCAAAGAATTAATTATAGTAATAAATGGAGACACTACAAAAAGGGACATTAAAGAAACGATCAAAATGTCACACAAGTTAGCTATCATCGAATAACCATGGAAAGTATGAAGTTTCTTTAGAGTCAACATGAAATTCCGATGTAGACTCTTGTTCTTGGATGATAGCCTTGTCTTCTCATCAGGTGAAGAGTATATTTATGTGTCGACACTCTCATTTAGTAATCAAGGCATCCTTAATGGTTATACGAACTATCCGGGTCTTTTACCCATCATTCAAGAAGATTTGAGCATTTCGTGAAGTAGTCGTTTCACCCTGGTTTCCATGTTGTTTGAGAAATATTACATGTCTTCATCGATTAAAGCTCCTTATTTCGATCGTGTGTGTCTGCTTTAATGAGGTACCATACAGTTAACATAATGGCGATTATAACGAAAACAAATAGAGTTTCGCAACCCTCAGAATTTTATTTGAGGATTTGCAGTTAAGGAGCATTATTAGACTAAGGAAATTGGATTAAACTCTATTTGATGGTCATATTATTGATAGCAATTAGCATATCGTGAATGATGTATCTAATTGTTGTTCTTAATCATCCGAAATGGTCTTCGTTCAGAATAGTCTTAATTATTCGGAATAGTATTCGTCCGGAATAATATTTATAAGAACTTCAAGCAATTGGTTATTAGTCGTAGCATCACCGTATCTGCCATTGGTGATTAATTGATCATTCTAAATTCCTTTATGGAGTTATCTATCAAGATTAATTGTTTGGAGTTATATATCGTGAAGGGGACATCGATTTTATATATTTTGTTAATTGTCCATAATGGTATTCGTTCGGAAATCTATTTTTATGGAACTCCCATTCTTCAAATTTATTTTAATAATCGTTTGGAACAGTATTCTTCCGGAAATATATATTTATGGATCCCAATTTCTTAATTCACCTACAACATTATTGAGTTGGACTATTAAGCTCAAGACAATACATTTTATGTTAGTCGAATTTAAGAATAGTGTTGATGCTCCCGAATGATCTATTTTTCTCCTAATCTCTTTGGAAGATAAAAAATATCGAGGAATTTAATGGTGGTATTCGTAGTTGTGGATCTTCTTATCATCCCTTATAATGATATTCTAAATGAGTGATTTATGTTTGTTTGGGCGATTGTATCCAAGCCTCATTTGATGATGAAGTTTCCTATCCCCTCGGGTATCAGAAAGATGAAAGGGAACCCGGAGTTAACACTTTCTTGTTGTAATATCATGTGCCAAATCCTTATGTATGGCTCTAGTGCGAAGAAATCAGTTTGGATTGTGGATGTTTTATCAGAAAACATGAGTGGATTCAAATGATGAGGTCTTCTCGGAAGTATAAAAAAATGATAAGCAGATTAAACATGCGGTTATTAAAGCAGTTTGAAATGGAGAATTGTCATAGTGTTGTTATTCAGGTTTGAAATGAAGATGTCAACATAGATTGAAAATGATTCATTAGAAGACGCAGAAGTTCTCCCGGAAAAAGAAAAGACAATTGATGAATATGTTGGAAGTTTGTTGCAAGCATGACTCATCAAGCTTGTAAGATACGTATATTGGATCACGAATCAATTGGTTGTCCCAAAGTTGAATAATAGCTGGAGAGTTCGTATGATGATAGATTCGAGGTGCGATTTTGAGTTTCTTAATTATGCCTTTTGTTTTGAAGAATGAGGGAACCAAGTATCAACTTATATGGATTCATATTTAAGGATACGATCGATAAATGTTTGGAAGTCTAAATCAAGGAATGCAGACAAAGAGTCGACAATGCGGAAATCATGTTAAGCATATGAACGAATGTTTTAGTATCATGCGAAAGTATCGAATTATGTTCAGCTTTCCTAGATGGGCGTTTCTGAGAAAGGTGAGGAATGTTCTTGGTCTTATGTGTATGCAAGATGAATAGAAATTAATATTGTTCAATGTCGATCAGCTTGTGAAAGTTTGATGGAGTATTTGAGTAAAAGAATCGTTAATGTCGCCACCTTTCCCTGGGGAGCCGTTGGTTTTATAGTTTGTACTGTCAAGAGAAGTTTTGAGAAAGCTGACTTAGTTAGACACAATGACAAATAGCATCGGTCAGTAAATTATGTTAGTAGGAAACTACCAATGGCTGAATCTTGATACACTTACATTAGTTCTATTGGGGAAGGAGAACTAAGATCATTTGAGTGTGAATTTTACGAAAATGATGGTATATGTAGAATATTAACTGGCAATGAGAGACCGATTAATTAGTTTCTTTCAGGGAAGCATTCTAAAGAATTCAGATATGATGTCGTAATATTACCGATAAACACTGGGGACTTATGACTACAAGCATCTGGTCCATATGGAAGGACATGAGGATGTTATGAGAGTTTTGAATTGAATTGATAATATTATAATTGTGATCCGTTAACAAGTAATAGTGACGAAGCAAATACAAGGAATCTAGAGTTTATTCCACTTTGAAACTTATTGAAGAGAGTGAAATCTATTGTTATGAGAATCCTTCCTACATATTTTGGATTAGCAGGACGTCGTGTCTATCTATTCAAGGAATTCATTTATCTTTTGTACTTATTATTTCCTATCTATCGGAAATTGAATCAGTGTCAACAATTTGCCTATCGGAATATGGGGGATCAGTATATTAATTCCCCCACTATCAAGAAAGTTTAGATGAGTAAACATGTTGGCAAGTTGTATTTTGAATGGGAAATTTCGTATCGGATTACAGCGGTGGTAAGAAAATGAATGTATGAGATGTCGAATATGAGCGGACAGGAGCTGCCACAGACTTGACATATTTTCAATTTGTGCAAGTATTATGTATAGACGTGACTCGTCTCTCTTTTTAAAATAAAATTTCCCCTCTTTTTTATGATCATATTCTAATTTTTTGAGTATCTTTTTTGACGACATGAATTCAATCGACTAGGGGACTGGTAAGATAGGAGTTGGTCAATTGTCTTTTAGTATGATGGAGGATGGAATAAAATAATAGGTTAGATTAGAAATGCAATGTACCGCATGTCTTATAGTCGATCATTTTCAAACTCATCAAATTAGATACTATGTCAAAATACTTTGAACATGATGAATCTCCCTGTCCACGGCAGAATCGTCTGTACATAATTACTGTTGGAATATGTTAAGGGGCCCGTTTATTGTGACATAGCCGGCTTAGAACCGAACATATTTCTGTGGCAAATCAGGGTGCAAGTATATACATGACTCCTCCATGACACGCCAGGGAGGGTTGCGCCCTCGTCGGAGGCTGGTTCATTTCCGCATGGCACCGTCTTATGGACGGGCCGAATGACGCCGTCTTATGGACGGGTCGAGAGTGCGTTGGCACTGTCTTATGGACGGGCCGAGGAAGTAATGACGTCGTCTTATGGACGGGTCGAAATGTGATGGCTGCAAGTGCAATTATATACCGGCGGCGAAAGTGTGATGACCCCGGGTGCAAGTTTATACCGGAGGGAAAGTGTGATGACCCCATGTGCAAGTTTATACTGATGGGAAAGTGTAATGAACCCGGGTGCAAGTTTATACCGGAGGGAAAGTATGATGACCTCGGGTGCAAGTTTATACCGGTGGGATAGTGTGATGACCCTGGGTGCAAGTTCATACAAGAGGGAAAGTGTGTTGACCCCGAGTGCAAGTTTATACCCGAAAGGTTAACGTGATGAGCGTTACTTGAGGCCCACGGGTGCTTGTTGAGACCCGAATTATGAAGTTAAGTAGGGCGCTACTTTAGGCCCACGAGTGCTTGTTGAGACCCGAGCTGTGAAGTTAAGTGGGACGCTAGTTGAGGCCCGTGATTGTTGGATGCTCGTTGAAACCTATAAGTAAGGGCGATATTAGATGCTTATTGAGATCTGTGAAAAGACATATGCCTTCTCCGTGGCCCTCAAAAGTCCACCTAAGCCAAGGTACTAAATATGCCTATGCAGGTTTATACCCAATCTAAGTAAGGGGTGTTGGGCGATTATTGAGGACCAACACCGGGAATTCATGGATTCTCTTTATGGCTTAGTATTTTCGTGGCATAACAAAATGGCTAAGCGGTATTCTTATTGTATTATGGAATGGTTTTTCTAATTTATGATAGGATAATTTCATTTACGATCAACATGACCAAGTGATGGTACAATGACATGAATTTCATTATTTAAGATAAGATATTTTCATTTACGACCAAGATGATCAAATAACTGTCTTATGGCGTGGACTTCACGTGGACTTCACTAAATTTTATTTATTATTGGGAGACTCTCAGTTATGACCCCAACAATAAGAAATATTTTATTATTTGTGTTCAGAAAAACATATTTATTATATGAGGAATTGTAAGTAGTTTATTCGGGCATATCAAGATATTCTCACATACCAGGAGTCTTATCGATTGTCGGAAACTATCAGAAATTTTAAAGACAACATATGAAACAAAAGTCATCGAAGACTTTTATAGAGTTCATAGATAGAGATTTTGGAGAATTATAATACCAGGTTCAGTTATAAGAAGATAATATTTCCACTCATTATTTTAGAAATATATATGAAGTTTCATGAGATAATGGTATTCAGTCAGTAATATTTATTTAGTTAAGATATGCTTAATCACTCATGCATGATATATTCAGTTACAAAATGCGATACTACTATTCTGAGTTTATTGTAACAATATTCTCAGGGTAAATTTATGATTTGCGTAATCGAATATTTCGACTACGCAAATCAGGGGACTTCTGATATCACCCTGAGAAATTTATTATTTTAGGACAAATATATTTCTATATAGTCATTCCCAAGTCGAGAAATGAAGCAGATCGATATATTTTGATGATTGACATTGTTTATAGTTTATCGTGGTATTTGGATCGGGATGCTTATTTACTGGATCCTTGTGTCTAATTTAGATATTAATGAATCATTATTTATTGGACTCCATTATTGATGGGCCTAATGAGTTATAATTGGGCTGGATTAATTATTTATATAAACATGGTTAAAGAAAGAAAAAAGAGGTTTGTTTTTTCTTGGACTATTGACCTAATGGATGATTCTTGACCTAAGGAGAAAGCCGCTATTCACTTCTCTTTTCGCCCGGGAAACCTACGACTATGGCCATCAAAAGATGATATTTTTCCTATTGTTTTCTAAATCATGTTCTCCTATTGTAAATCTACGAACTTGACGTTTATAGTGGATTCAAAGGCTAATGCCGGGATGGTTTTTTATCCTTTCTTTTACAGAAAGGTTTTCCACCTACAAAAATCGTGTTTTTTTACTTCTTACTTTCGTATTACTTTTTCGTTCGACCTCTACCAGTAAAAGGATATCTAAATTTTGTTATTGCCGATTTTTAGCGGCGATAACAACATCGCATATGACCGCTGTTTTAATTGAAGTTCCAAACAAACCCAATTATAATGGCACATCATACCAATTCAGAAGGAATTTTCGGATCAATACGAAAAGATTAATTAAAAGATGAAATTCCCATTGGCACAAGTCATGATGATATTTAAATTTTGCAATTTAAAGAAAAATCTCAAATGGCTTATTCCGGCGGGGAATCTTCCGGCGACATCGCGGAGGTGTAAGCAAGCAGATTAAGTGTTGAGCTTCTGGATTTCAATATTTTTGAAAAGGGCAAGTGACTTTATGGAAAAAGGGTGAGAATTTTTCTTCTGTTTCCGGGAAATTCTGATTCCACATCTTCGACGTACGGCGGCGCCGAGGCGGGACCGTTTCCGTTGTCTACCGGCGTAAGGAATCTCTGGATTTGAGCCTGTGATTGTCTTGTAAAGGGATTGTAAATCTGACAAAACTGCTGACGAGCCGAGGCTGCCGGAGAAGAAGGGACCACCGTCATCTGGTGTTGGTGCGGTGACGTTGTAGGAACAAACTGCGTCAAATTATCGAAATTGGGATACATAAAATGAAGCGGCACCGGTGAGCTAGCAAGTAAATTATCCATAGAGGAGTCCGACGACTGGTAGCCGCCACCGCCGCCGTAAGAAATCCCCTGCATCCGTTTCAAATAAAGCCGGTATTTCTGCAAATGGCTGGCTACATTTTCTCTCGACAACCCATCAACACTCATTAACTGCATAATCGTTTTCGGAACGGCGTTCTTAATCCCTAAATGCGCCACCGCGTCAACAAATCTCTTATGTAAAAGAGGAGTCCAAACCAGCCGCTGCCGTTTCAACCCAGAACCACCACCACCGCCTCCGGCAGTAACATCCATCNCGCTACTTCTATTCGGGCAGCGAAAGTTTTCTACGTTTACTTACCTTTGCGGAGGAGAATGGGAAAGGTCAGTCATATACATTATGAGACTATTATATGTGCAAGTTTATACACGAAAGGTAACGTGATGGGGGCTACTTGAGGCCCACGGGTGCTTGTTGAGACCCGATCATATTAGAAGAATTAGGGCGCTACTTGAGGCCAACGGGTGCTTGTTGAGACTTGAGTTATGAAATGAAGTTAAGTGGGGCGCTAGTTGAGGCCCGTGATTGTTGGGTGCTCGTTTAGACCCAGAAGTGAGAACAATATTGGATGCTTATTGAGATACGTGAAAAGACATCTGCGTGCTCCGCGGCCCTCTAAAGGCCACCTATGCCAAGGGTATCGGATCTATCTATGCGGGATTGAAAAATTTACGTCAGTATAAGGATTGTACCCTGAACCTGACGCTACTTCCGCATAGGTAGTGAAAGGTCTCTCTGGCGCGAGGTATTCGATCTGTCCAACTGGGAGTGAAAGATTTACGTCAGTTTAAGGATTGTACATTGAACCTGACGCTACTTTCACTTGGATCGTGAAGGCTTCCTACGCTTATTTTAGGAGCAGTTCTAGACAAGTCGATCTAAGTAAGGGGTGTTGGCGCTTGTTAAGGACCAACACCAGGATTTCAGGGATTCTCTTTATAGCTTGGTATTTTCGTGGAATTGAAAATTGTCTAAAGGGTATTCTTATTGTATTATGAGATGGTTTTCCTAATTTATGATCGTGTATTTTCATTTACGATCAACATGACAAAGTGATGGTCCTATGACTTGGATTTCATAATTTACGATAAGATATTTTCATTTACAAAAAAGATGATCAAATGACTGCCTTATGCTGTGAATTTCACTAAATTTTATTTATGACAGGGGAGTCTGAGCTATGACCCCAACAACAAGAAATATTTTATTATTTATGATCAGAAAATCATATTTATTATATGATGAATTGTGAAGTCGTTTATTCGGGCATATAAGGATTTTTCATATATCAGTCTCCTAAAACGACGGTCGGAAACTATCGGAAAATTTTAAGACAACAAATGAAACAAAAAGTTATCAAAAAAGTGTTACAGAGTTAAGAGAGAGAGATTTTGGAGAATTATAATATCAGGTTCAGTTATAAGAAGATAATATCCTCACTCATTATTTTAGAAATATATATGAAGTTTCATGAGATGATGGTATTCAGTCAATAATATTTATTTAGTTGAGATATGCTTAGTCACTCATGCCTCTTATATTCAGTTACAAAATGCGATACTACTATTGTGAGTTTATTGCAAAATTATTCTCAGGGTAAAATCATGATTTGTGTACTCGAATATTTCGACTACCTAAATCAGGGGACTTCTGATATCACCCTAAGATATTTATTAATCGATGACACATATATATCTATATAGTAATTCCCAATTCGAGAAATAAAGCAGATCGAGATATTTTGATGATTGGCATTGTTTATAGCTTATCGTGGTATATGGATCATGTAACTAATTTATTGGACCATTGTGCCTAATTTAGAGATTGATGGGTTATTATTTATTGGACTGCATTATTGGTGGGCCTAGTGAGTTATAATTAGGCTGGACAAATCACCTATATAAACATGATTAAAGTGTTAAGGAGGAGAGCTTGGATTCTTGACCTAAAGTGGAGGCCGCTATTCACTTCTTTCTCGCCCGGGAAACCTACGACTACAACCATCAAAACATGATCTTTTATCATTTGTTTTCTACATCATGTTCTCCTATTGTAAATCTACGAACTTGACGTTTATAGTGGATTAAAAGGCTACGGCCAGGGTGGTTTTTTATCCATTCTTTTACAGAAAGGTTTTTCACCTACAAAAATCGTGTCTTTTTACTTCTTGCTTTCGTATTACTTTTTCGTTCGACCCCTATCCGTAAAAGGGGGTCTAAATTTTGTTATTGCGGATTTTTTAGCAGCAATAGCATGGTATAACCAAGTTATTGTTGGTTCTAACAACATGTATTCATGTTTTAACAACATCAATTCAAGTTTAATTGAAATAAAAATCATCACACCTATAACATGTGGAACTATGTGAAAAATGAGCCAAATGATAATCATACAAATCACATTCTAAAGTTGGTAATTCCAAGTGTATTCAAACTAAATAAAGTCTAACATCACGAATATTTGTTGTATTTACAAAATAAGTAAGTTCGAAAACGGAATGATCGTGCAAGTCATAGCAACACGACTTAATGTCATAACATTTAAACTATAGTTTAATCATAAAAATAATGGTATAACCAAGTTATTATTGGTTCTAACAACATGTATTCATGTTTTAACAACATCAATTCAAGGTTAATAGAAATCAAAATGATCACACCAAGAATATGTAGAACTTTGTGAAAAATGAGCCAAATGATATTCATACAAATCACATTGTAAATTTGGTAAAACCATCTGTATTCAATCTAAATAAAGCCTAACATCACGAATACTTGTTGTATATACAAAAAAAATAAGTTCGAAAATGGAATAATCTTGCATGTCATAGCAACATGATTTCATGTCATAGCATTTAAACTATAATTTAATCACATAAATCATGGTATAACCAAGTTATTCTTGGTTCTAACAACATATATTCATGTTTTAACAAAATCAATTCAAGTTTAATTGAAACCAAAATCATCACACCTAGAACATGTGGAACTATGTGAAAAATTAGCCAATTGATATTCATACAAATCACATTGTAAATTTGGTAAAACCATCTGTATTAAAACAAAAAAAAGACTAATATGCCGAATATTTGTTGTATAAAGAAAAAAAGTAAGTTCGAAAACGGAATGATCTTGCATACCATAGCAACATGACTTCATGTCATAGCATTTAAACTATAATTTAATCACACAAATCATGGTATAACAAAGTTATTATTGGTTCAAACAACATGTATTCATGTTTTAACAACATCAATTCAAGTTTAATTGAAATCAAAATCATCACACCTAGAACATGTGGAACTATGTGATAAATGAGCCAAATGGTAATCATACAAATCACATTGTAAATTTGGTAAATCCAAGTGTAATCAAACTAAATAAAGCCTAAAATCACGAATACTTGTTGTATAAACAAAAAAAGTAAGTTCGAAAACGGAATGATCGTGCAAGTCATATCAACATGACTTAATGTCATAGCATTTAAACTATAGTATAATCACAAAAAAAATGGTATAACGAAGTTATTATTGGTTCTAACACCATGTATTCATGTTTTAACAACATCAATTCAAGTTTAATTGAAATCAAAATTATCACACCAAGAATATGTAGAACTTTGTGAAAAATGAGCCAAATGATATTCTTACAAATCACATTGTAAATTTGGTAGAACTATCTGTATTCAAACTAAATAAAGCCTAACATCACGAATACTTGTTGTATATACAAAAAAAATAAGTTCGAAAACGGAATGATCGTGCAAGTAATAGCAACACGACTTAATTTCAGAGCATTTAAACTATAGTTAAATCACAAAAACAATGGTATAACCAAGTTATTCTTTGATCTAACAACATGTATTCATGTTTTAACAACATCAATTCAAGTTTTATTGAAATCAAAATTATCACACCAAGAATATGTAGAACTTTGTGAAAAATGAGCCAAATGATATTCATACAAATTATATTGTAAATTTGGTAAAACCATCTGTATTCAATCTAAATGAAGCCTAACATAACGAATACTTGTTATATATACAAAAAAAATATGTTTGAAAACGGAATGATCTTGCATGTCATAGCAACATGACTTCATATAATAGCATTTCAACTATAATTTAATCACAAAAATCATGGTATAGCCAAGTAATTATTGGTTCTTACAACATGTATTGATGTTTTAACAACATCAATTCAAGTTTAATTGAAATCAAAATCATCACAACTAGAACATGAGGAAATATGTGATAAACGAGCCAATTCATATTCATACAAATCACATTGTAAATTTGGAAAAACCATCATCTGTATTCAAACTAAATAAAGTCTAATATCACGAATACTTGTTGTATATACATAAAAATTAAGTTCGAAAACGGAATGATCTTGCATGTCATAGCAACATGATTTCATGTAATAACATTTAAACCATAATTTAAGCACATAAATCATGGTATAAACAAGTTATTCTTGGTTCTAACAACATGTATTCATGCTTTAACAACATCAATTCAAGTTTAGTTGAAATCAAAATCATCACACCTAGAACATGAGGAACTATGTGAAAAATGAGTCAAATGGTATTCATACAAATCACATTGTAAATTTGGTAAAACCATCTGTATTCAAACTAAATAAAGCCAAATATCACGAATAGTTGTTGTATATATATAAAAAGTAAGTTCGAAAACGGAATGATCTTGCATGTCATAGCAACATGATTTAATTTCAGAGCATTTAAACTATAGTTTAATCACAAAAATAATGGTATAACCAAGTTATTATTGGTTTTAACAACATGTATTCATGTTTTAACAACATCAATTCAAGTTTAATTAAAATCAAAATTATCACACCAAGAATATGTAGAACTTTGTGAAAAATGAGCCAAATGATATTCATACAAATCACATTGTAAATTTGGTAAAACCATCTGTATTCAATCTAAATAAAGCCTAACATCACGAATACTTGTTGTATATACAAAAAAAGTAAGTTCGAAAATGGAATGATCTTGCATGTCTGTTGTGGTTCGAAAACCTGGGGTGTCAACAGTCGACCGGTTCGTTGCAAGACGAACTCGGTTGTTATTTGTTTTATGTGTGGAGAAAGTTAATGATTCAAAGGTAAAAGGGACGGAAGGATTTTAGAGTGGAAAACCTCTAAAACGAGGAAAAAACCACTTGACTAAGGGCTAAAAGAAGTGCACTTAGCCTGTTCAATAATCGAATACATGATCATACAATGCACGTTTGTTTTAGCGACAACATGGGAATGAAAGACAATTGAAAATAAATCGAGAGATCCTTCACGCCCAAGCTCTTCCAGAAAACCAGAAAAAGATGATCCTTCTTTCATTCTCCAAGTGTCCTTTTTATACACCCACTGTACTGTGTACAGTAGGGTGTCGTTTTGTGTCTGTGCTTTGCAAAATAGGTCGGCTAACGTCAGGCGGAACAGCCGCCGGAAACGGCTCCATAGTAGCTGCACGGCACTAGGTCTTTAGGCGCTGCCAGCCGGCAACTCTTTGGCCTCTAGTGGCTTACACCCATGGCTGAACCATACTCCTGACAAGTTTGTCGTGGGTTGCCATCGTATGTGATGAGCAAGGATGGCCCGAAGTAGCGCCTGTGAATAATGGACCGATCGGTCTGGCACATACGTGAAATTGGGCCCCACACATTGGGACCGATCGCCGGAAGCGACCGATCGGGCCAGACATATAAATGGGCCCTTTACTGGTTGTGGACTGGATCTGGGCCTCCCGATTCAGCCTGCGCTACTTGGGCTATCATGGCCAAGACTGATACTGGCTCTGATCAGGGTACCGGATTCCGATGATCTCATCACTAGCCCCTCGGACGCGGTTGCTACCATGGTGGCGACCAGGGTTCGATCGATAATCGACATCGTTTGTGCACATGTGCCCGATCACAACTCGGAAACTTGTACCCGAACCGATCGTAAGCATCCTTGTGGCCCGATCCAATACTTGGAAGTATCGTCAAGTGAATTTTTGAATTTGAAATCAAGAATAGTAGAATGGCAGGGGCGTAATTCCAGGCTCTGCAATAGCTAACGCCTTTTCGTATTCCAAAGGGGGGGGCAGACTGTCAGACTGCAGCCGCCTGTAGGGATGACGTGTCATCCTGTGATTAGGCAGTACGCGATATAAAAGTCAGGATTTTTCCTTTGTGCGGCCATTATCACTCTCTGCAACTGATTGTCCATCCTTTGAAATCTCCGGCGATTCTCGTTCAAACGTTGCTCGTCTTCAAATTTTTACTTCATCTTCAAGGTAATCATCCATGGCACCCCGTAGGTCTAGGTACCCTGACATTAGGACCATGGATCTTGAGGCCTTTAGGGCTAAATTTTCCATTCCAGCCCATTACCCCATCTGAAGGGGGAGGGGAGATGTTCCCTGCTTCCTTCCTGCTGAGATGAACGTCCCGGCTAGCGCCATTCCCGTTAGCTATGCCTCCCTTAGATCTGGCTTGCGATTTCCCCTGCATCCTTTCGTCGCAGCCGTTCTTCGGGAGATCCACTGCCCGGCTTTTGCTCTTTTCCCGGGCAGTTATGTTTACATTATCGCCTTTATTTTTTATTGCCACAAACAGAGGGTGGAGCCAACCCTCGGGCATTTTTTCAATCATTTCTTGGTGGGATCCCATATGGGCCGAAGGTTGTTATTAGGTCACAAGCTCTATTACATAGCTACCCGAACGAAGGATTGTGTTATCGTTGACAAGGAAGATTCTCTACATGAATGGGAATCTTGCTATGTCTGGATAGACATCCCGAGGGAGGACTTGCTGAAAGTTACCTTCCTGACAACACACCCAGACATCGGGAAGTTGGACCGAAGCCGGTTCAACCCATCCCACCCCGATATTGCCAATACTTAGCAATGCTTCCTCCTCCCGAACGGCGTCTGAAAAGGATTGACATCCTTTGGGAGAAGAAGCTGTTAGAGATCGGGGTAGCTGGAAGGAAAGGGGTCTCTGCCCCGAAGGGTGTTTTCTCCAGCTCTGATTCTTCTGAGTCAGAAGACTCGGGTACGGCTTGGCCCTTTCCAATTCATACTTCCTGATCCTCATTATTTTCCTTTTGCAGATTCCACTGACACCATGTCTGGAAACCGATTGGCTGCAGTGGATGCTGCTTCAAAAGCCAAAAAGGAGGCGCACCTGCAAGCCTCAAAGCCCAAAACTCGCGCTGCGGTTGGGCCATCAAGGTCGTCTGGGAGTTCCAGCAGCCACAGGCCAGAGCCCCGATCCATGGATGAGGTGGATGAGGTTATCTCTAAGAAGATACGCTCATTAGGCCTTCCAGCCATGTATAGGTTCGGGAATAATTCCCCCTTGGATCTTAACGTTGTGCGGTTATTGCTGCAGGGGTCGATCCGGGTGGAGGACGTTCGCCCCTCGTCCAGCTTTGGAGATAGGGCGCAGAGGCCATCTGCGTCTGCGTCTACAAGCAAGCGGGGCCCCGAAGAGGAAGCCCCAAAGCAGTATAAAAGGCTGCGGTCAGCAGTTAGCAAGCCCGCAGCCCCGATCCCCACAAAGAGGGTCACCATCGGGGACAGACCGGCCCCGTCTACGTCCAACCCGGAGGCTATTCGCGAGGCGATCCAGGAGATGGTGAGCTCCGTCTTCAAGGCCCGGGGACCAAAGAGAGTCCCCCCATCATTGAAGGATGCCACACTGGAAGAATACCGACTTTTGGGAAAGAAAAACCCGCCCGGTATTGATGGCTCCCTCCCCAGCTTGGTGTCCGCCTATCTGGAAGCCCAAGCTGTGGTAAGTTATTTCTAACTTAAGTTTATGATCGGGTACACACTTAGACCCGCTTGCATGTTGCAGTCGCATAGAAGGGCCCTGGATCTGGCCTCCGCCGCCCAACTCAGCCGAAGCGCCTCCTCGACAACTGAAGAGTTGGAGGGCCAGCTTGCCTTAGCTCGAAGGCAAGTTGAAATCAAGCAGAAGGAGCTGGAAGAGCTCAGGACCGACCGGAACCGTTTGAATAACGAGCTGCTTGGAGCGGGCACTGAGCTGTCCTTAGCAGCTTCAAAGGCGGGAGAGGCCCAAGCAACAGCAAACTCCGCCACGGCCCGGGTTTTGGAGTTGGAGCGTCAGATACAAGAGATATCTGATGAAAGCAACAGGCTTCTCTTGCAATCCCAAGATAAGAAGAATGCCTTGAAAGAAGAGCGGACTGCGCTTAAAGAAGACCTGGTCAGGGTTCAAGGGTCGACTGAGGGTGCAGTTCGAGAAGCCCTATTAAGGTTTGCCCGATCTCCCCTGATGTTTGCCTTAGCGGCAAATGTCTATGGACCGAACGTCTCCCAATATATGGGCAATATGAAGGACCAGATCGTTAGCAAATTCGGTCTGGATCCCGAAGATGAGCGTTGGGAGACGCGGGACCCGTTGACCAAGGATGGCAACTTCTGTGAGATCCCTGAGCTAGATGAACCCCGCTGGAGAATGACCCTAACTATCCCCTCTTTGACCTGATGGAAAGATCGGTCAATGAGATAGTTGAGGAGAGGGGGAAAAAGGTGGAAGATCTCAAGGCATGGATTGCAGAGAAGTCCGGCGCTGCAGATAAGGAAGAAGGACAAATAGACTAGGATTTAATTTTCCCTGTCCTTCCTTTTCTGCATCTGTAAACTCCATTTTGAATACATCTCTTAATTTTGCCAAACTTCTTCCTCTTATTGTATTTGATAATTTCAAGTATAAGTTCGGGGCTTAAGCCAAATATGGCCCGAACGGTCATCACCAATATATTTTGGACCCTGCAAAACTCTAGTAAGCTAGGGCACCCCAACTATAGCAGAAGATCACACTCGAACCCGTTCAATAAAATATCATGACTTGGGCAGCGGTGCCATGGTTTTTCATGAGTCCAATGGCAAAATCTCAGCCAAAACCCCGGTTCTTAAAATAGTCCCATGGCGGGCCTTAGCTAGCTATTTGACAGGTTAACTCCGTCCTGGTTTCTTGCTAATAGACTAAGCGTAATGAAGCAAGGGCTACTCCTAGTTAGCAAATGCCGTTTGAAGACAGAGCTGAGTTCGTAGTAAGTTCTGGGAGTATGCGATTCATCTAAATACTCAGCAAGCGTGGAAGCAACTGACTTGTCAGAGCGGTCACACTACTTGGGAGCCTTATGGATGATTGCTACAGTCACCAGTCCAAACTCGTCTAGAAACTCCAACTCCAAGATCGGTCACTCACTTAGCTAGAAATACTTTGTATTGCATTCATTGTAACTTATTTCAAGCATTAGAAACGTTTTAAAGTTCAGAGTTACCAAATGTGTCAAATGCTTTATATAAAATAACGCCTCAAGTTCATAACATTCCAAGTTCGGGGGATCTCACCTCCTTCTAGATTCTCAAGCTTATAAGCCCCATCGCCTAGGTTCTTCATGTCCCGGTAGGGCCCTTCCCAATTTCTGTCGAGCTTCCCCACATTTCTCTGAACTCTGACATTCCTGAGAACGAGGTCGCCTTCTGAGAATTCCCTGGGCACAACCCGTTTGTTATGAGCCCGCTCCATTGTTCTCTGATAAGCACACATGCGCGCATAGATGGAGTAAGAAAATGGAGATTCATGGGTCTTTGAGCGGGGTGTGGTGCGGTAAGCCCAGAATACCTCATAAATGTGATCGGGCCACTTCCCACCTAAATCCTCCAACTTGATTTTTAAACCCTTCAGGATAACTTTGTTGGAGACTTCTGTTAATCCGTTGGTCTGGGGATGGGCCACCGATGAAAAGTGCTGAGCGATACCCAACTTGACGCAAAGATCCCGAACGGCCTTACCGCGGAATTGAAGTCCATTATCAGACACAATGGCAACTGCTTCAGCCTCTATCCACTTTGTGTAATACTCAACCGCCACTATGCAAAATTTGCGCTACTGGACCAATCCGGGGAACGGTCCCAGAATATCAATTCCCCATCTGTCAAATGGACAAGGAAGTGAGGTCATCGATAAAGATGCCCCCGGCAACTGGGGAACTGGAGAATGGTGTTGGCAGACAGCGCAGCGTCTCGTGTACTTCTTCGCATCATCAAGGAGCGTTGGCCAGAAATAACCAGCTCTTACGACGCGATGATATAAAGATCGGGCCCCAGAATGTATTCCGCATATCCCCTCATGAACATAAATCATGACGGCTTCAGCCTCCAGAGGGGATAAGCATCGCAGGAGCGGTCCTTCAAAGCTTTTCTTGAATAGGTGCCCGTCATGGAGCACATACCGTGTCGCCTGAGTCTCAATTTTCCTGGCCTCTGATGCATCATCTGGTAGATGGCCGTTGGTCAAATATTTGATGAAAGGGGCCATCCACGTGGTATCTTCTGGGGAGTTAATGGCGTTAATCTTTAGATCCTGGAGCTCATGGCATAGGGCTCCCACCTCCTCGATCGACTGTTCGGTCACAGAAATTTGGACCGAAGGTCTATCCTGAATGTGGACCGATACCGTGCCTGGTCCAACGTCTGGTAAGCCTACGGCCAATCTAGCCAAAGCATCGGCCACCTTGTTTTGTTCTCTAGGCACGTGATCCAGTGAGAACTCCTGAAATTTCTTCGCTGTCTCCAAGACCTTCGCAAGATATAATTTCATGGTTGGCTCATGCGTCTCGAATCGTCCTGCGAATTGTTCTACCACCAACTTGGAGTCTGAGAACATCCGCACTTTACCAACTCCCATCTTTTGAGCTAAGGTCATCCCCGACAGTACGGCTTCGTATTCCACCACATTGTTTGTCCCAGAGAAGGAGAACTTGACCGCGGAGTGGATAACGTCGCCCTGAAGTGTAGTAAGGGTGATGCCCGCTCCCTTGCCTCCGAAGGTTGATCCATCAACATATATGACCCACCGGTCATCCTCTTGATTCAAGAATATAAGCGATCGGGTCATTTCGACCACGAAGTCCGCTAGGACTTGAGCTTTGATGGCCCTTCGGGGAACAAATTCCAAGTACATGGAGCTGATTTTGATCTTCCATTTAGCCAACCTCTCGTTTGAATCCGCCTGACTCAACACTGCCTTTAATGGCTGATCGGTATACACATACACCTTGCGGCCTTCGAAATAATGCTTGAGCTTTGCTATCGCTTTATGCAAGGCCAACATGAACTTCTCCAAGGTTATGTATCTTGTTTCAGCTGGCACCAAGGAATGACTAACGTAGTAAACGGGCCGATGAATATCATCCCCAATGGTTACCAGCGCTGCGCTAACTGCGACTTCTCACACGGCCAGATACAATCCTAAGGGTTCATGACATGTTGGGCTCACCATGACCGGAGGAGTGCTCAAATAAGTCTTCAAGTCGGAAAATGCCCGATCGCACTCCTCGGTCCAGCCAAGATATCTGGCCTTTCTTAATGTCCTGAAAAAAGGTAAAGCCCGATCAGTGGATCTTGAAATGAACCTGCTTAGTGCCGCCAGTCGGCCAGTCAGCCTTTGGAATTCTCGCTTGTTTCTCGGAGGCTGCATATCAATAATAGCTTGGACTTTCTCCGGATTGACCTCAATGCCTTTCTCTGAAACGTAATATCCAAGAAATTTGCCACTTCTGATCCCGAAGCAACACTTGTTTGGATTTAGCTTGAGTTTATATTTACGGCATACTTCGAAACAGCGAGACAAGTATGGAATATGGTCTTCATCATTCATTGACTTGACAATCATATCATCAACATACACTTCCATAATATGGCCTATCAACTCCCTAAAGATCTTGTTGACCAGCCTTTGGTATGTTGCTCCGGCGTTCTTCAAGCCAAAAGGCATAACCTCGTAGCAGTAAACACCGTCTTCTGTCATGAATGATGACTTCTTTTTATCCTCCTTAGCAAGGAAGATCTGGTGGTACCCGGAGTAAGCATCCATGGTACTCATCATGGTGGTGCCGGCCACAACATCCACCTATCGGTCAATGTGCGGTAGTGGGAACGGGTCCGACTCGCAACTCTTGTTGACGTCGGTGAAATCCACGCACATCCTCCACTTTCCATCCGCCTTGGAGACCACTACTGGGTTTGCGACCCACTCAGTGTAATGGATCTCCCTGATGAAGCCCGACCGTAGCAATTTGTTCACCTCGGCCCGGATGATCTCAATCTTCTCAGGAGAATAGCGTCTCCTCTTTTGCCTTATCGGCTTGATCCCGGGTTCGGTGTTGATCCGATGCTCACATTCGGATCGGTCAATCCACGGAACATCGTCCGGGGTCCAAGCGAAGATGTCCACATTGCTCCTCAGCAACTGGACAAGCTCTTCCTCAAAAGTCTGGGACAGATGTGCCCCGATGCGTGTAGTCCTGGTGGAATCGTTCTCCACCAAATTGATCATCTTGAACCCGACGGGTTCCATAGCCTGCCTCGGGTGCGGGGGCTCTTCGAGCAAATCTACCCGAGCTTTCTTGATGGGTGCCAGAGTGCGGCACGAGCTCATGTAGCACTGTCTTGCTACTTTTTGGTCCCCTTTGACAGAAATCACTCCATGAGTGGAAGGGAACTTGAGCATCATGTGGAACGTTGAAGGGACTGCCTCAAACTTACTAAGGCCAGTCCGTCCGATGATAGCGTTGTAAGCCAGATCGACTTCAACGACTATAAATTCCAGGGTCTCCGATCAGTCCTTGCCCGATTCCCCTAGCGTGACAGGGAAAAGAATTTTCCCGCACGGAATAACGCTCCTCTGGTCGAATGACCAGAGGGTGATATTGACAAACGGGAGGTCATGGGCAGCGGCTCCCAGCATCTCCGCCACTTCACGCTTTATTAAGTTGCATGAAGCCCCGGTGTCTACTAGAATCCTGTGGACCTGTCGACCTGCAATAATTCCGGTGATGATCAGAGGATCATCACATGGATCAGTGACCCCTTCACGATCGGCCGCGGTAAAAGTAATCTCTCCTCCAAAGGTTGAGGACCGCTCTGCCGACTCGTACTTTACCAGTGCTACTGATCCGGAGCTCTCGGGGAACTCCTCACGCGCTGCCCTCTTTCGGTCCCTGACCGACTCGTTAATCCTTATTCCGCCAGAGATAACATAAATATCTCCGGCGGCCTCCCTCTCCCTGGGCACCTCCTGATTTGGGGGAGGTTGGGTGCCCGCTTCAACTTGTGGGGGAGCTAGTTGCTCCCTCCTGTCTCCTTCATTTCGTGGGGCCCTGCCGCCTCGGCCCCGCCATCTCCTTCTTCGGCCCTGGCCCCGGTTCTCCTGACCGGGCTGGCCTCTCTCCCGTTCGGGCTGAGGAAATCTTCGGTCTCCTGCCCGATCGTTATAGTGTCGGGGCTGACCCCGATTATCCCTCCCCCTTGGCCTGTGACGATCGTCACCATGATGGCCCGCTTGGGGGCAATCAACCCGTTTGCCCTTTCTCTCATCACGATCGGGCTTCTCCTTGTTCATCGCCGCCACTGTCTCTCGCAGTAGCGGGCACTTCAAAGTTGGGTGATCGCGGTTGTGATGCAACTCGCAGTACACCCGATTGTCCTCCTTCTTCGGAGGAACGATCTTTTCAGCCACAGCCGCTACTTCCCGCGGCTGTTTCTTAGGGTAAGATACCCTATAGTCACCTGCGGGATCAGAATTCCCGCTAGGCTTTCTATGCCCCGCTCCCAGCGCTTCATCCACCTTGATGTACTTGTTGATTTTCTGAAGGAGCTTTCCCAAGGTGGATGGTGGNCCGGTATCAACCAGAATCCTGTGAACCCGCCGATCTGCTATGATTCCAGTGATGATCAAAGGATCATCACATGGGTCGGAGACCCCTTCCCGGTCGGCTGCGGTAAAAGTAATATCTCCCCCAAAGGTGGAGGACCGCTCAGCCGACTCAAACTTCACTAGGGCTACAGATTCGGAGCTCTCGGGGAACTCCTCACGCGCTGCCCTTTTTCGGTCCCTGACCGATTCGTTAATTCTTATTCCGCCGGAGATAACATAGATGTCTCCGGCGGCCTCCCTAGGCACCTCCTGATTAGGGGGAGGTTGGGTGCCCGTTTCGGCAGGTGGGGGAGCTGGCTGCTCCCTCCTAACTCCCTCATTTCGCGGGGCACTGCCGCCTCGGCCCCGCCATCTTCTTCTGCGGCCCTAGCCCCGGTGCTCCTGACCGGGCTGGCCCCTCTCCTGCTCGGGTTGGGGAGATCTTCGGTCTCCCGCCGATCATTATAATGCCGGGGCTGACCCCGATTATCCCTCCCTCTCGGCCTGTGACAATCGTCACTCTGATGGCCCGCTCGAGGGGAGTCAGCCCGCTTGCCCTTTTTGCTCATCGCGTTCGGGCATTTCCTTGTTCATTGCCGCTACTGTCTCTCGCAGTAGCGGGCATTTCAAAGTTGGGTGATCGCGGTTGTGATGCAGCTCGCAATACACCCGATTGTCCTCCTTCTTTGGAGGAGCGACCTTTTCAGCTACAGCCGCCACTTCCCGCGGCTGCATCCTAGGGTAAGATACCCTATGGTCACCTGCGGGATCAGAATTCCGGCCAGGCTTTCGATATCCCGCTCCCAGCACTTCATCCACCTTGATGTACTTGTTGATTTTCTGAAGGAGCTTTCCCAAGGTGGATGGTGGGCTCTTTACAAGGCTGGCCGAAAGGCCGCAAGGTCCCAAGACCTGTTGCAGGATATCGATTTTGTCACGGAGCTCCAACTTAATACCCCGGGCGGTTCTATTGAACTTCTCCATAAAAGAGCGGATACTCATTTTGGCCGGGATATACTTCATGTCATATAGTTCCTGACTGCTGCGAGGCGGTCCTACGTTTGGAGCGAATTGTTCCGAGATAGCCAGGATGAATCCGCCATACGACTGTATGGATCGGGCCGGCAAGTTCTTAAACCAGGTTCGGGCATCGCCGTGCAACCCCGCCGCGAAGATGCGGCACTTCAGTGAATCAGAGGCCCGAACGGTCCCCATCCTCAGCTCAAAATCAATTACGTGATCAATTGGATCACCGTCTCCTCGGAATACAGGTAACCCCTCGGGGTTACGGTAGTAACGATCGGGGACTGCCGCCCACTCCCTGGTAAGCTCGTCGATGCGTCTCTGCATCTGTTCCTGGCTCGTCCCAGGGACGGGAGTTGGAGTTCTAACCTGAGGAGGCGGAGTGGATTGGTATCTCGGCCTCCTCATTGTTATCCCACGCCTGACAATCTCCTCTTCATCGGAGCTTGGCACTTCAGGGTCGCTCTCGTACCCTCGGTTGGCTGGAACAGGGCTTGTAATAGCCTGTGGTTCTGTTCCACTCCTCTCCGACGTAACTTCTAGAATAACTTTCCTAACAACAGCCTCCAGGTCCTGCAAGGAGAACGTTGAAGCTGGAACACTGCTGGGAAGTGTGTCACTATCGTTCGTCGAAGTCCCAGTTGTCATGCCTCTGATTATCCTATCCCGGGTAAAGACCTCAAATGGGAATTAAAACTCGGTCCCCACGGACGGCGCCAAACTGTTGTGGTTTGAAAACCGGGGGTGTCAACAGTCGACCGGTTCGTTGCAAGACGAACTCGGTTGTTATTTATTTAAGTGTGGAGAAGGTTGATGATTCTAAGGCAAAGAGNATTTTAATATCATTAAGAAATAATACAACTTGAGAAACAAGAAATAAAAATAATATACCATTTAGAGAGAATAAAACTCACAATTTTATATCGTTGCATATATTTTGGATGATTTATATTGAAAATGATGATGAACATAGAAATTTATCATATATATTTATATTTGGCACAATTCAATTATCTCCTATTTTATAAAAAATACATGAGAATGTGACTAGGTGAATCCAATTATGAATTTTTAATAGTATATCACTATGTTGATGTATTTTTATATTTTATTTTTTTAATAAGAAATAAGAAGCGCTGGAGTTTGACCCGCTAATTGGTCGGAATATGACAACCCTGGTCTCACCAAAAGTGGTCCCCATCTAGATGTAGACAGCTTTTAAAATTCTGCTTGTGCGTTTCGAATAAAGATCTCCAACTATTTTTTAATATTATTATCAATAATTTTTTTATAAATAACTTTCATTATATAAAATTTATAATTTATAATTTTTTTTATATTTATAATATTATATTAATGTTTAAAAATAAAAATATGCACCATATCAATTGCAATGGATAATATCAAGAACGATATAACGATTTATTTATTAATCACAATATTATCAATAAAATCAACATAGATCTCAATTTTAAATCTATATATTACATATTTTTTAAAAAAACTATTTTTATATAATTTTTTTAAAATTAATATCACCGTGAGTAGGGAAACCCTTATTCGCAATACATATTTACTATCTTAATATAAATTATATTTGTAATATTGTTTACTGAACATTGAATTAAAAACTACAAATAATAGTCTAGTAAAATAGAAAACGACCTGGTTTACTTTTTTAAAAAATAACTACATCCTATAACAAAATTCATTTAATTTGTGATCCCATTTGATATTTGCAAATTAATTCAGAAATCATTTTCTATTTATTCCACTCGTTTTAAAAAATATTATTATTGTTAAATTAAAAAGCGGGTTGGCCGAACTCCGTTTTATTAGTGGAGATTCGACAAGGCAGAGTGAGCTGTATACCACTGCAGCCGATTACTCTGGGCCCACTTTTTAATTTTTTAAAATTATAAAACTTTATTTGTAAAAAATATTCTTTCAAAATTTAAAATATTAGCATAAAATTGTAAAGTAATATTCTTGATAAAAATTTAAAATTATAAATTGTGATAAGTTCAATTTTAAAAGGGAATAAGGAAATTATATATACTTATTTTAAAAGTACAAAAATTTTAGAAATATTAAAAGTATAAAATAGTTTTCCATTTTATTATAATTTAAAAAACAAAGGACACGTATGTGTAGGACAATGATAATACAAACAACATTCCGTACCCCACATCAATCATCAAACTCTTAGGTCAAATTTATGTGATCTGAGTCATCATTTTCAACTAATTCATAAAAAATAATTCCGATATTCGATTTTTATACTTACCACTTTTGTGGAGTAGTAAATAGTAATTAAGTAATTTATTTTAAATATTAATATTGAAATATATTAATATGATATTTCAACTCTAAATAATTTAAGTAAATATTAATATATCTGTTGTGGTTCGAAAACCGGGGGTGTCAACAATCGACCGGTTCGTAGCTAGACGAACTCGGTTATAATTTATTTAATGTGTGAAGAACGATTATAAACCAAAGAAAAAGGGACAAGGTAGTTTTAGAGTGGAAAACCTCAAAGATGAGGAAAAACCATTTGACTAAGGGCTAAAGAAAATGCCCTTAGTCGGTTCAATAAGCAAAATAATAGTCACAAAGATTATGTTTGTTCTTTAGACAGCAAAGAGGGAGAGAAGTATCGAAAATAAATCGATAGAAAGTTCTGTCTGCGAAAGTTTGAAGGAGAATCGGAAGATCTTTTTTTCACTCCCCAAGTGTCATTTTTATACTCTCACTGTGCTGTGTACAGTAGGGTGTCGTTTTGTGTCTGTCCTTTGTGGCTAGATCGGCTAATGCCAGGCGGAACAGCCGCCGGGAACGGCTTCACAGAGCTGCACGGCGCTAGACCTTTCGGCGCTACTATTCGGCTATTCCCTGGCTACGGAAGGCTTGTACGACTTCGCCGTACCACGCTTCTGACAAGGCTGTCGAGGGTTGTCGTTGCATGAGAGGAGCACGGATGGCCCGAAGCAGGGCCTATAAGATGTGGACCGATTGGTCTTGGCGCATGGGAGAAGCTGGGCCCTACATATCGGGATCGATCGCTATGAACGGTCGATCCGGCCACATGGCCTAGATGGGTCATTCACTCACGTGGACTGGATCTGGGTCTCCAAGTTCGGCTTACGTTGCTTAGGCTCTGTTGTGGTTTGAAAACCGGGGGTGTCAACAGTCGACCGGTTCGTTGCAAGACGAACTCGGTTGTTATTTATTTAAGTGTTGAGAAGGTTGATGATTCTAAGGCAAAGAGGGCAAACATGTTTTTAGAGTGGAAAACCTCGGAATCGAGGAAAAAACCACTTGGCTAAGGGCTAAAAGAAATACCCTCAGCCTGTTCATTAATCACATTAGCCATTGTACAATACACGTTATGATAAAAAACAAGGAGATGGAAGGCAATCGAAAATAAATCGAGAGTTCTAGGCCAAGTTTAAGCTTCCAGGAGAAAACCATATCGAAAACAGAGCCTCCTCCTCCTTTTTCTCCTTCCCTCTGTGTCATTTTTATACTGTCACTGTCCCATGTACAGTAGGGTGTCCTTTTGCGCCTGTCCTTTGCTACTAGGTCGGCTAACGTCAGGCGAAACAGCTGCCGGAAATAGCCCTGTAGCTGCATGGCGCCGGTCCTTTCAGCGCTGCCAGCCGGCTACTCTTTGGCTTCTAGCGGCTTACATCCATTGCCTAGCCACGCTATTTGTCCGTCTGTCGCGGGTTTTTGTCGCGTATGACGCATGAGGATGGCCCGAAGTAGCGCTTGCAAAAAACGGACCGATCGGTCTGGGCGTATGTGGGGAGCTGGGCCCCACGGCTCGGGACCGATCGCTAACTGTGACCGATCGGGTCAAGTGATACAAACAGGCCCTCTGCTGACCTGGGCCTCCAAGTTCGGCTCACTTGTCTGGGCCGCCATGGCCCAGGACAGCCCTGACCCTGTTCGGGGTATCGGGTTCCGATGATCTCATCACTAGCCCCTCGGACTTCGTGGCCACCTTGGTGGTGACCGGGGTTCGATCAATAATCGAGATCGTTTGTGCCATCGTGCCCGATCACAACTTCAGAAACTCGTACCCGAACCGATCGTAATGGCGTTCCCGTGGACCGATCCAGCACTTAGAGATTTCCCGAAGTGAATTTTTGAATTTGAAATCCAGAATAGTAGAGTGGCAGGGGAGTAATTTTAAGCTCTGCAACATCCAATGCCTTTTCATATTCCAAAGGGGGGCAGACTGTCAGACTGCAGCCGTCTGCAGAGGTGACGTGTCATCCTGTGATTGGGCAGTACGCGATATAAAAGTCAGGGTTTTTCCTTTGTGCAGCCATTATCACCATCCGCAATCAGCTGCCCAGACTTTGAAATCTCCGGCGACTCTCGCTCAAAACGCTGCTCATCTCCAGATTTCATTCCAATCTTCAAGGTAATCCTCCATGGCACCCCACAGGTCTAGATATCCCGACATTAACTCCATGGACCTTGAGGCTTTTAGGACTAAATTTTCCATTCCATCCCATTACCCCATCTGGAGGGGGAAGGAAGACGTTCCGTGCTTCCTTCCCGCTGAGATGAACGTTCCGGCTAGCGCCATTCCTGTTAGTTACGCTTCCCTCAGAGCGGGCATGCGATTTCCCCTGCACCCTTTCGTCGCAGCCGTTCTTAGGGAAATCCACTGCCCGACTTTTGCTCTTTTCCAGGGCAGTTATGTGTACATTGTCGCCTTCATTTTTTATTGCCATAAACAGAGGGTAGAACCAACCCTCAGGCATTTTTTCAATCTGTTCGTGGTAGGGTCCCGTGTGGGCCGAAGGTTGTTAGGGGGTCGCAAGCTATATTACATAGCTACCCGAACGAAGGATTGTGTTATCGTTGACAAGGAAGATTCCCTACATGAATGGGAATCTTGCTATGTCTGGATAGACATCCCGAGGGAGGACTTGCTGAAAGTTACCTTCCTAACAACGCACCCGAACATTGGGAAGTTGGACCGAACCCGGTTCAATCCTTCCCACCCCGATATTGCCGATACTTTGGCAATGCTTCCTCCTCCCGAACGGCGTCTGAAGAGAATTGACATCCTTCGGGAGAAGAAGCTAATAGAGATCGGGGTAGCAGGAAGGAAAGGGGCCCCTGCCCCGAAGGGTTTTTCCTCCAGCTCTGACTCGTCTGAGTCAGAAGACTCGGGTACGACTTGGCCCTTTCCAATTCATACTTCCTGATCCTCATTATTTTCTTTTTGCAGATTCTACTGACACCATGTCTGCGAACCGATTAGCTGNTCTAAATATTGATAGTATATATGCTAGGTGTATTGTAACGAGTGAACTAAATACTCACCAGTTACAGCATTTCTCGCATTGGTGCAACTTGGTGAAGAAAGCAACTTGTTGATTTCAGTCTTCTTGAAGTCTAAATTTCAGTATAGATTATTAACACATTGGAGTTCCAAAGTCAAGGCAGGACTTGCATTCACACCCAAAAAAATGTTTACTACGCCCACTTAAAGCATGCATAATCATAAAAGGAAGAACCCAATGATCTTAGCACAATGATAAATGTCTGTTTTGAGTGTAAGTATGACCATCCAAAATCAAAATCAGCAAGCATGACATGAACCAATGAAATGCTTTGATGTAAGTATATTACAAAACAAACCTCTGATCATCTTCTGTGACGGGCTTAATTTAGGCCGACGATGCCCACCAGTTTTCATAAACATAGGTTTCCTATCTTTTCAACCACAATATAAGAATTTCAATGACTAATTACATATGACAGAACTGATAAAGCAAAGGGTCGCATATAAAATGAGCCAATACCAATGGAAATTGAATTACTTGGTGAAGATTGGTAATTTGGCAGCCCGTTCTTCCCGTCATTCAACGGTTTAGATGCAGTTCCGACGTCTCCAACGTCAACAAGGTAACACTCAAAGGTCAATGTCTCCCCAGATTTGATCAAATAATCTTTATTAACAAACCTACTTTCCAAGAGCTTATCCGATTCATCGTAAAGCATAACCTACTTATAGATAAATTAGAAACTAATGATCAGATTCAGCAACAACCATAAACTAATGAAAAAGTCACTCACGAACTATACATTTAAAAACCTAACGAGGTCACAAAGAAACAGAAGACAATTCGAGTCACATTGCAGCGGAGAAGAAAAAGGAAACACCTTATTTCGAGAGGAATGAAGCTCGAGAAATCCATCTTGATAGACTTTTCGCTTCTGCTTGACTTGCTTCGTGTACATCACGCTCCATCGCTGATAGTCCCCCATCATAAACTGCACGACCTTGGAGGTTCTACGTCATCTGAATCTTCAAATTCCAATACCGCGAAAGAGTGTTTTTGAATAATATCTCGTTCCTTTCTATTTTTGCAGAGTTCTTCAATTATTCGCCATTTTCTAATTTTGTTTTAAAAAATAAATTATTCAGTTTTTCAATATATACAAGCTTATTAATCCAAAACGGTGTAGAATTAGTGGATAATATCTATCATATTTATAAACTTGAAAACATAATTATCTACTAACTTATCTTATATAATAATGATACAATAGATTATTATTATTTTTAACATAAACAATACAAAACGAAAATTGTGTTGTTTCATTACTAAAAAATCTCAATTTTATGACCACGGTTAAAATTAATTATGATATTATAACGATTTAAGAAATGATTAATTTATTATTAACAAACATATTTAAAAATTCAACATGAGTTTGTTTGGAACTCGAATTAAAAAGACAATGTTGTGCGGTGTGATGTAAAGATCACAATTTTATTATAATACATAAAACACAAGCTTAATTGATGTGATAATCATTAAAAAATTACGATGTTATCATAGCTATTAAAACCAGCTTTGATCTTCATTTTATATTAAAAAATCACGTTCATAATACCATAGTTTTATCAAATATATTTAAAAATTAACTATTATAAGCTGAACCAAACCAACTTCATCTTCAATTTATAAACATAACCAACAGACCTTAGGGGTGAGCAAAAACTTGTGAATACCAAACATCATACCGAAATTTTGTTATTTCGGTATTCGGTATTTGGTATTCGGTACTTGGTATTCGTTTTGATATTTAATTTTATGAAATTTGGTTTGATATTCGGTAAAAAGAATAAAAATTCAGTATATATAGAATACCAAATTAGTTAATAGAATATTTCTATATTTTAAAAATTTTAAATGAGTTATAATCCTTCAATTATTTATATCAAAATTCGGTATCTTTCAATATTGTAAAATCATTAGTATGATGTTTATTATACTTGCCCAAATGATTCGTTATATTCCTTTCATGCCAATATTCATAGTTACTTCTGAATCTGTATTTATCACCAATATATATTTTAAGTATTTTTTAGTTAATGTTATTTTGATGGTACAATCTTCTATTTGACTATTTGTTTGATATTTTGATATATAATAGATGAACGAGTCATTAATTATCATAAAAGTTTTTTGAGTTAAAAAAGTGTAGAGACACTTATATGCAATCAAATCGTTGACTACATTATGATGATATTGAAAAAGATCAATACGAGCAGGATAAGTTTTCCATGTACTTGATTAAACACATACTTGAGATGTTCTTGATTATTTTTTGTGATTTTAATTTTGGTACCAATAAGACAATATCGAAATTATTTCGGTAATTTGGTTTGGTACCAAAAAAAATATTAGATCGAAATCGATATTCGATTTTGTTGATAATTTAGTATTTCAATATTTTGTTTAGTTTGATATTTCACGTTAGGTCTCACGCCTAAACATTCATTTTCACACAAAGTCAGCAACACAATCACAAAACAAAACAAAAGCGAGAAAAATACAACACAACCAACACTCAAATCAACTACAACACAAGTAGGAAACGTAAAACAATGCAGAATCTCTCAGCTTCTGAATCCAAATGAAGACCACTTCCTTTGTGCATCTTTCTTTGTCCTTTTAGAATTCGGGTCGATGAGATTTTCTAGAGACTTTGCTTTCTTGTTCCAAGATCTACCAGCTTCCTTCAACAGCTCCACCAGCCTTTTCTTCTCATCATCGAAATCGGGATTCGCCGTACCAAGCTTCTCTTCACGTAGCTTAAGTATATACTCCAAAAGCTCTATCGCATCATCAATTCTGACATGTTTCAAATGTCAAATATTTCGTAAAACTCCCGTAAATGAATAGAGCAACGAGAATATCACATTACCTTCCCATAGCATCATAAGTTGCAGCAAGATTGCTATAAACACCAAGAGTATCTTGATGACATGGTCCACTTTCCCGTTCAAGAATCTCTCGAGCTTCTTCGAACAACTCAACAGCTTCATCGATCTTGAAAAGTTGTACACAAGCTAGCCCCATTTGGTTTAATACAACTCCGAAAAAGGCCGATTTCCTCTCACCGCCAGCTCTAAGTTTAGCAATGGCACATTCAAAGGCGGTTCGGGATTCATCGTATCGTCCAACCATGTAATACATTACTCCAATTCGGGCTTCAATTCCAGCAACTGTACTTTGTTGACCTGGTTTATCTTCCAATAATCCCATTGCCTTTTGCAGTAGCTTCAAAGCTTCGTCTGGTTCATTGAATAGTTCGTAAATTGCAGAAATTTCGGTAAGTCCACTGGCAATTTCTTCAGCAGTTGTTCCAGGTACAGGTTTAGCATAAATCTTAAGAGCATTTTCACAATAAGATCGAGACTCCCTCAATTTTCCTGTCTTATAGTATAAGTCAGCAAGCCGTGCATAAACCGATGCTACAGAAGGATGACTATCACCCTTAGTAGATTTTAAGACAGTCAGAGCTTTCTGGTACGAGAAAACAGCTTCATCAAATCTTGTAAGAGAAGAATATATGTTACCAATGCTCAAATCAATTGCAGCAACTTCATTCTCTTGCCCATTTGCAATCATGGCCATGCTTGCAAGTACAAGGTGCTCCAAGGCTGATTCGTAATCGCCTCTAGCTTCACATATGAGAGCCATCAGTCTCCGGTCAGCAGCTTCTTTAAGAGATGCTGGAGGGCTATGTATGCGGTGGATTTCAAGAGTTCTTTTACACAAACTCTCGGCCTCATCAAACTGCATTGCTTGGACATGAGCCTCAGACAGATATCTGCATTTTTTTGATGTCAGAAGCAGTTTGAAAGGTTGTTCTTCAGAATCACCAGGAGAATAAACACTGTCCAAAGTAATATATACGAAAAACTGAAGCAGAAAAGCTTACCTGCAAGTCTCTGCAACTCTTGGATCATTGCCGCCCAAAGCGTCCATTTGTATCTTTAATCCTTCTTTATAACAAGTGATTGAACGATCCAACTGACCCAGCATCGAATGCGTATCCCCCAACTGCATATACCCAGAGAACACGGCCAAAGCATGATCCGGACCCCTGCCCACCTCCGGAACCCCAATCGCTCTTTCAAGAACAGGAACAGCGTCCTCGAATTTACCCAGACTGCAATAGATCGCCGCCACAACGTGCAAGCTCATCGCCAAGTCTAAATTTGGTTCACCATCGACAGCGTACTTTTCGAAACTTCTAGATGCCCGCAACGCGTAGTCCAAAGCCTTGTTTGGCCCATCGCCACAGGAAATTGTATCTCGAGCCAATTTGAGCAAGAACGGACCCAGATCGGGATTATCCAGCGAGGATTCATTACTCAAAGCTTTCTCAGGCGTTGATTTCTTTTTCACAAAGCCGCGATCTGGGGAAGGCTTGGCGCGTGAAGTAGACGGAGATGGTGACGGCGGTCGCCGCGCAGCTGGGGAGTTAGATCTGGGCTCGGACCTACTATCGGGTCGCACTGTAGTCTGAAACGTCCCATCCGCAACCGTAATCCGCAACGGCGGTGCTTCTGGCGGCGTTTTCACCGACACTAAGCCCGGCATTGTTTAAGGGAAACCCAACAATTTCCCGGGCCCGGCAACAAATTGCAGAAGATAAACAGAAATAAACGTACCAAAATGCAACTGTAACTGGTAAAGTAGCCAGGCCTGCTGGCGAGAGCGTTAGGTGGCTCACCGCTGTAAGAACGGAACGGCTTCGTAACTCACCGGAAAATGATTGAGATTAGCATACTCTTTAAATAATAGTCATTCTAATAATCCTCCAAAAATACTATTGATTTTAAATTAGTATTGTATTTTGCTACTAATCGACTTTTTTGATTGTGTAAAGTAAGTCTCCATATCTAATCGAGAGCGGATTATTAAACTATAAATTAAAACCTGCGATTGTCTAAATCGGGTGTCCATGAGCAAGTTATTTAGTGTTAAATAATATATGAATTGACTAGGCAAATCGCATTAGACTATCTCGAATCAAATGGCATCTCGTATCGAAGTCAATCATGTTGCGAATTGTCGAATGGATCAATGATCGTGGCCGTGGGAATTCAGTAGGAGAGTGTGTATGTGGCGATCATATGCTTGTCAAAGGAGAAAATGTGATTGAATGGGCAAGACTAAATGAGGAATCATTTGACATCAGTACAATGGTGAAGATGCGGTAAAACCGATATTATCGATTGGGAGTTGTACACCGGTTAAGGTGGATCGGTCGGAGGGATCTTCGGGAAAATCAATCGATGAGGATATCGGTGATAGTAAGATTTATCGGTTGGAAACGGATCAGAATGTAGTTAATTAGATGGTAGATCGAAATACACGAAAACCGTTAGATTATGTGGTTAGGCAATGGAGGGTGATAGAAGTTTTCGAGCAGTGTGAGTTTGCTTTGAAGAACGAGGTAGTGACCTTGGAGGAAAATGTAAGGGAGAGACATCGACTAGGTTAACATCTAACGCTGGTTTTTGTTTTTATGTGCAAACCCACTTACTCTCCATCCCGTCTGCAATGAAGGAACAAAGGTAAAGGAATGGGTCGACCCATGGAGCAGCCAATTTGTAACTGTCTTATAATCACCCAGTAAAGAATAAAGCAGGGCACAAGGCAGAACTAGAATAAGACTAAAGAGATAATCGTAGAAAAAAACTTGGTACATGCAAGGGTGAAGCAAGTAAGAGAAGAATCTCACCTAGATACCTGCGTTCGTTTGGGAAGCAACTTTGAAGAGAAGAGCACCCGAAACAAGAAGACAGTTGTGTATAAGGCACTGATATTCATTCTTGTAGCCAAGGTCTATAATACGAATTATCAGTAGTAGATTTGGATCAAGGTGACTTACCTGATTCCGTGATTTTCTCCGGGTTCTTTGATTCCACGTAAATCCTTGTGTCACCTACAAATCGAAAGAGACAAAAAACATAAATTAAGAATTGGGGCACAATCTATAGACGAATTTTTGACATAGAGGAGAAATGATTCCCTATCAAAAAAACATCGATTTCCGGGAAGTTGACAAGTTTTGACACTTCGGTTAAGTTATAGCTGGGGTATACCCTAACTTGATTCACCGTGTAATTTGGCGAGCATAGATTTTTTAGGGTGAGTACTAACCTCGAATATCGAAAGCGAAAGTAGTTCAACTCTGAAATGACATCATGTCAATGCATGTATTAAGGGAAAGCTATCCATTTATGATTTGTTGAGGTCTATGTAACAATATTTTACCTTGATATGCTCGCAAGTAACTTATCTCTTGTTAGTGTAGTTTTTCTCCTTATTTATGGTTTCTAAGTAAGTCTCGTGTCATTGGCATACTTAACAATAAGTTAATGTCGTCCTCCTAAAACTAAATTTGAAACTCATGTGACATCCATTTAAACAAGAATTAGACTACTCTTGAATACCACCTTTATAGGACAACTAATTTTAATAAAATCCAAAAATAATAATATTATATTTTTGCATTGAAAACAATCACTTAAGTCATAGTCGACCTATTTAAACGACATGATATTGACTCAACATAATAATGATTTAGGTGTTATGTCAGTATCGTTTATCTATATTGTGTGATCATTTTATTGATCTATAAATTGTACGTTTGGTCTATCATTATACTAAAGCTATCTCCAATCTTGTCCGTCCCAAATTTCATTTTCTTTTACATATCATCATTTTTTATTTTTATAAATAACTTTCCTCCCACCCCTACAACAACGTCCGGACATTTATAATTTATAACTTTATTTTTTATATATAACTATTTTTTTACGTAAATAAAAATTATTTGTAATAATAGTTTTGTTGTATAAATACCATTTGCAAATTTAATTAATACGAGTGTAAAACATTTTACAATTTTACTTAATTTTGTTATTGTATTTTTTAAACTAAAAGTGTAATTGATCGTTAAAAACTAAATAACTTATGTATTGGAACCACTAACCCGGTAACTTAAACCGAATAAAATCGACAATTAATCGATCCAATTTTTGTTAAATAAAATCATAATTTAAAATCGGTTAAAATAAATAAGATAATAGAACGCTTTGCACAATTAGTATATATTAATCGCAATATTATCGAATAATTATAAATTTGTTTATTTTATTTTTAAATTATAATATTTAATTTTTTATATATTTTTTTTAAATTTGGAAGAGACACTCCCTTTCGTAGAGAGTTTCTTGGCCACATGAGGTGGTAGCCACATGTGATTAATCACTAGAGTGATTATTATATTATATTGACATGTAATTGGAAAGAGAAATGAAATGTAATTTACACATTACTATATCGTTAGTAAAAAAGTTATACTCTTTCTTTAAGGAATTTGATGTCATTCTGAAATTTAAATAAATGTAAGTGATTAAATCATTATATTTTATTTTTAAAATAACAAATAATAATGAAGATTAAATTTGTAAACAGCCATCTTACGTCAAAACTAGAGGTGTTCATTTGATAAATATCGAACCGAATTTCAATTATCTAATACTGAATAAATAAAAAAATCAGCTACCGAATCGAATTTTTTAGGTTCATTTCGGTAAATACCGAATTGTTTTGGTTCGATTTCGGTACATACCGAAATACTGAATTTTCCGAAATTAAATAAAACTAATAAAAATAATATATTTAATTATATAATTAAATACAAAAATATTATTTTTAATTTAAATAAAATGTTAAATTCGATATTCATTAAAAATTACCGAATACCGAAATTTTTTACCAAACCGAAACCGAACATCGAATTCTGAACCGATTTTCATAATTTAATATCAGTAGTAAAAAAAATTTGGTTATACAATTCGATATTGGATTCCTATCTAATACTGAATCCTCCTAGTCAAAACTGTGCAAAATAATTTCTGGACAAAATGAAATGGGCCATTGATTGTATGGGCCAATCTGATTGCAAAGCACAATTACTGACGCCGAACAAATTTTTCTTCCGGAGCTCCAAACCTTGAGATTCAGACCACCAGAAATGGCCGCCATCATCTCCGAGGCTATGACCAAGTTCACGGCGGAAACTCTGAAGCTCGCATCCAAGCAATCGGAACGATGCCACGTAATATCGGATACACTGCGCCTCGCCATTGAGAAATACATCCGCGGTAAATTTACGGAATGTATTTCATCTTCTAGTGACGCAAATTTATGTTCTCTTGTGATGTTTTGATGTTATGCAGCTGATTCTGTGGTTTTGTATTCTGGCATATTTTACTTACCTTTTTAAATCACGCGTTTTTAGAGCAAGAATTGATGCATATGAAGAGGAAGGTGCTGAGTTTAACACAATCATTCTCGGAAATGAAGGAAGCTAACTTACTTCTGCCGAGCTCAACCTCAAGGGAATTAGTAGAAGATCCACTGAAGTCAATGGAACGCTCCAAGAGATGGAAAGTGAAGACTTCCTATGGAGACATCGGTATTCGATACCAAGAAGATCAAGCAATTGCATATGTTGCTGCACGTATGCCTGCTGTCTACTCGGCGTTGTATCGTGTCCTCAGTGAGGTATACAAGTGAGTCTGTTTGCTTGTTTGTGCATGAAGATTATATTCTTGTATATATACATCTTGCGTTGCATGAGAAAATCAATGCTTGTAATGGAAAATTTCATCTTTGTTATTTCTTTCATATTGGAAGTCTTAAGTTTATTGTTATATGTGATTGGTTGACTAAACTCTTGTTTTCTTTATGAGCTTAAAAATTGTTTACCTTCAAAGTAATTATTTTATTGAACTTTATTAAATAGGTGAGGAGAAGAGTGCCAGATTTTCGTCCAACCAAGGTGCTTGATTTTGGTGCAGGGACTGGTTCAGCATTATGGTGAGCCTATTGGCGTGTTTTGCAAATATTTTGGAATTATTTAACATATAGTTAGTTTTGATTCAACTTGGTAGGGCATTGATGGAAGTGTGGCCAGGGTCTTTGAAGCGTATGAATTTGGTAGAGCCATCTCAGTCCATGCAAAGAGCAGGTCTAAGCTTGCTGAAAGGTAGAGTTTTGTTTGAAACTATGGCTTCTGGATGCTTAATCTTCATTTTACATCTTAGACTTGCTCGTCGCCTAAATTCAAATGCACATGCCCTAAAAGAAATGCTAAGGATTCCACATATTTGTTTTTACTTAAAATATCATGCAGTTGGTGCTGAAATGCGTATAATTAGAATAGTGCTACATATTAAAATCGGATGTGTCACAACATGATTTGCTGTATTGACACCAGATCTGGATGAATTGCCTCTAATTCAAAGTTATGATAGTATTGAATCCTTGACAAAGCTTATCCAGAAGCCTGACAGACAGCATAATCTGGTGGTTGCTGTAAGTTCTGTTACTTTTGTTTATGAATTTTGGATTTTGTAATAAAAATTTATGCAGTAAGCGAAATTCACTTTCTTTTTCAAGGTAGTATACTTCCTTTTCTTTTAAGTATTATTTTATACAGGTCATGTTTCAAGGTCTAATATGATGTTTTACTTGTGTGAAGTCGCATGTGCTTGGAGAGATACCATCAATGAAAGATAGAATTTCTCTAGTGCGTCAGCTATGGAATCTTACTGAAGATATTTTGGCAAGTTCTAATTCAGCATGTTAATTTTTCCATGTGCTTCCAATTATATAGAGCATTCCAGTACTTAGCCCAAGATATATGGGAGGAGTGAAAGAATTTTTTGTATCTTTATACATTTTAAATTGCTTTTACTTAGATTTTCTTCATTATGAAATGGGAGCTGAATGTGGGATTTTCGCACGGTTCAATTAAGCTAGAATAGACATTTTATAGCTTATTTAATTGGCTCCTCTTTATATGCCGACTTGCCATTATGAAAAGGGGCCGAGAATTGTTTCTTCTTCTTAATTTCTTTCTTTGATTACTGAGCAGTTCTATTTTTCAGCTTCTCTACTCTCATCATATGATGGTAGGCATATGAACTGGTCTAAACAGAGCGTTAATATGTTGTTTGGTTTTCGCACTGTGCTTCAGGTTCTTGTTGAGCCTGGAAGTCCACAAGGATCAAATATCATATCCCAAATGAGGTCACACATTTTATGGATGGAGAAGAGAGTAAGATTATGGCTATTGTGGGTGTCTTTAGTGTAGTTTCTCCATTTCCCACTTAATTTTGTTACCCAAATTTCTCAGAGAACCCGTAAACTACAAAATGCAGCACGGAAATCGTCTAATGATCTGATGCTCCTTAACACTGGAGCATTTGTAGTTGCTCCTGTAAGTAATATCTTCTCTGTCCCTTTAATTGTTCTTTGGGTCAAGAAATCAATGCCTTTTTTATGCAGTGCCCCCATGATGGTCCTTGTCCATTACAGAACACAGACAAGTACTGTCATTTTGTTCAACGTCTAGAAAGGACATCATCTCAACGGCAATACAAGGTAATTTTTCATTAAACGCTTATTCATGTACTCCTGCATATTAGTGCCATTAACCGTGCCTCTTATATAGTCATCCAGGGGTCCTCTACGTGGTTTCGAAGACGAAAAGTTTTGCTATGTTGCTCTCAGACGAGGAACGAGACCAAGGTTGGAAATCATGACATGTTATCTATCCCTTTGATCCCAGAGTGTGAAGTTAACTATGCAAATCTACACTGTTTATTGATTCAACTTTTAAAACTTTTTGGTGAACAAATCAGAGAATCTTGGCCACTTGATGGCATGAAATTTGAGACCCGAAAAGAGATACAAGCCAAAAAGATGCCTGTAGATTTGGAAGTGCCTGTGGGTAAGCTCCCTACCTTTCGGATTTTCCCAGTCAAATACTTACTTTTAGCTTTTTTCTTATTTTTTATCCAACCTTTCACTTGGGTTGAATTCATTCATCGTTTTAATAAAGCACGGTACACAGCTGAGCAACATTTTATCGACATGGTGTATTTTCACTTGTATTCTACTGGTTTTGACTGTTATATTTTCTAAATTTCTAGAGTCGGATTAATTTACATTGGAAGTGTGTTTGGAATTTTGGACAATTTCATTATTTCAACAATGTAACTTTGTGTCGCTTTAAGCCCATTTTTGACTTGTTTGGGTAATGACTGTTTTTTAGCATTATCCATCGACTATTGGTAGTACATTCTGTCTTTAACTTTGTTGACTGGTTTGCAGAGACTGATTTCTCAAATAAAGACGAAGAAGAAGAAGAGGACAGAAATGGGGATAGAGAGGAGGACAAAGGATCGGCCGATCTTGGAAGCGGATGGGGCCGGATCGTGTACATGCCTCTGAGGCGCGGGAAAATGGTTGAGCTGGACGTATGCAGATCTACTAATTACGATGGTACACAAGGATCATTTAACCGTGTAGTTGTAACTCAGAGAGAGAACCCAGCTTTGCATCATCAGGCACGAAGATCCATGTGGGGGGATCTCTGGCCCTTAAGAAGTCCAAAAATCCCTAAGTTTTACATGTGATTTATCAACTCAGCTACTATTTATCGCACACCTATATCAATTAATTAATATTCACAAGCATAACCACATACTACATATGTTAGAATTTATTGTTATGGTTCATTTTATATTTATTGTTTTGAACACAATTTAGGTTAGAATGTATGATGAATACATGAGGATTTTTACGTGGAAATCACTGAAAATAGTGGAAAAAAGCTACGGTACATGAGAGAATAAATTTTCGACATGCACTATAGTAATCCTATTGTCACGACATACAAGAACTAGATAATATGGTGACAAGGGATGCTCAGTAGATAAAATTTTCATATCAGTCTGAAATTTGATACTGGTCTGAATTAGTATGAGCAGTACGATAGGTATACCGGATGACATCAAATTTTATTTTATTTTTTTAAAAAAAATAATATTTAAGTAGTATTTTAGGGTCGGATCCGGAAAAAACCGTAAATCGACCCTAATGATACCGGACAGTAAAAAAAATAGCTATACAATAATAAATTTGACGTACCAGACGATATACCGGTGGTATACGGTCCGATATGAAAACATTAGATAAAATGATAGTGGTTCAATTTCCAAGCAAAAAAGATCGAGCCGATGAAGAGTGGAGATCTTCATTCTAGCCTTGTGATCATATATTTATAAATTCTCTTAATGACCGTAACATCTTTTAGTCCTCCCTCATTCATGGACACTAACAGTTAGATTCACTAAATTCGGTAACGTACGACATGATCGCGTATATGTTATAATTGTAGTCTGTTTCCTTAAGGCTCGTGTGTCTGATGATCTTGTTAGACCCACTCTGTACCAAAATGTTTTACATGTAGCTCCGATGTGATCGACCACGAGGACCGCTCCATTACTTCGTTCAGCCTTTCTCGGACAACACACATCGTGTGTCAAAACTATCTCTCTTAAATTGAGCAAATTTGTCTTGTCTTGTTGTATCAATCCAACACTACTTTTATTAGCTTCTTTCAAATCTTGGATTGCACCCATTTACATCTACACAATCCTGACATTCAAGTTTAAAATGCAAATGTAAATTATTATGCCATAACATAAAAATTGTGTAAATAGATTTTGAGTAACAGTCATTAAAAACATAGCTTCTCTATATATTTATGGTTTAGGAGGTCCATGACAAATGTCATTTTATTAATGTTGTGTTTATAACATTAATGTCATTAGTGGATGATTTTATATCTTTTGTAGTAAATATGTAATTATAAATTTTAAAAGTACAACATTTGTAACTATTTAAAGATATATATTTTTATGCTATTTTTGTAATATTCAAAGAATGATTTTTAGATTATTTTAAAGTACTTATCTAATACAAATAAAGTTCTGAACTAAAATAAATTTACAATAAAGTTAAATCTCTAACCAATTAAATCCAATACTTCTTAACCTATCAAATCCAAGTTTACTAATACATGAGATAATGAGATAGATAGTTGTGAGCTACTTGGTAAACTTATCTAATTAAAAATAATGTTAAATGGAATAATCATAATGCTAACATTTAACCAATCTTTTAATACCGATCATGAATTTTGTATCGATACGTTATATCGACTAGTAACAATTTTATTTTATTTTTAAAAAATAAAATAAAATACCCGATACCGGATAATACCGAAACTGATACTACCTGACATTTGATGTAGCGACCAGTATAGTGCAGGTGTATCGACCGATATGAAACATGACATTTAACCATTAATCTATTGTTAAAAAAATTTAGGCATTTGATACATGTTGATGATAAAATAACTTGCAATAACTACATTTGTATGATACATGGAATATATGGCATTATGACAATGATTTCGATCATGGAATAGATAAAGTTGTTGCACTACGAACGATCCAAACTCTCCTTGATATCGCCGGTGCAATGGAATCATTTGAAGGACGTATGATGGAGAGAAATGTGACCTTCATCACAACTTACATGAACTTTGATCATCCTTTAATAGTTTCATTTCATTGCTTTGAAAAAGGATTTCGTTCTTGAAATCACTCAAAATACATTTATTCTTTGCTTATGAGCAACTATATCCCCGATATTATATTTAAGATACATCACAATTTGAGAACGATGTAGTATTGTGGTTCGATTGCTTATTCTTCGTGTGTGAGTATTGTTCGGATATGCGAGCAATCTCGATAAATTAGAAAATCTTAGAGTAATAACACTAAAGAACACAAAGGTAAAATGCCATGGAAAAATCCAAGGTAAAAAAACCAAGTGAGTGACAGAATACTCAAATTCACTATAACTTGAAGAATATAACACGCAGATGAAGAAGAAAAATAAAATTCAAGATACAAACTATGAGCTCCAATACCTCCATATATAATGAAAATATTGGAGATATTTAAATAAGTAACAAATATTTCATAATATTTAATCAAATCAATTATATTTTTTTGTCATATATGTATTCATTGGATCGGATTGGATTTTTTCCTTACAAATTTCCTTCCAAAATTGTCTTCGAATCATCGAACACACCAACCTCTATCTCATAATGTCGGGTCGATCACTTGTTTATTTCAATACTATGTGGTCCTTAACGTTGAATGTTGATCGTTATCAAATATCGATCGATACCAATACCAATACCAATCGCGGTTGTACACTTAAGTGTAGGTGATAATAATCATACTTACCAATGCTTGAAAGGGAATTGCAAGCCATTGATATTGAATATAAAGAAGATGATGGATAACGGATTTTTCGAATATTATATATATGGTTTTAATGGACTTTCAAATTCTTAATTTTGTTTAAAAGTATTTATTTTTTATTGTGATATAAATTAATTATTAAGATATTGATTAAATCAAATAAGTACCGGATTGGGCAGAAAATCAATTTAAGGTGGAATTCAAATGCATATAAAAACATATTTTTAACAATTCATTGTGATTGAGTATTTTTATAATTGTATTAAAGAACAATAAAATAATATATGTATTATTTTGACAATTCATCAATAATTATAATTCAAATTAGTGTACATTGAATATAGATCCCCTTAAATTATTTATTATTTATTAATTATAATTGAATGGAAATAAGATATAGTTGTACCTCCTACCCTATAAATTTATTATTCATATATTCAAATTATAATTCTAATTACAATTATTGTTTTATTTATTTATATAATTATTTACAAATTATANAACTCTCCTTGATATCGCCGGTGCAATGGAATCATTTGAAGGACGTATGATGGAGAGAAATGTGACCTTCATCACAACTTACATGAACTTTGATCATCCTTTAATAGTTTCATTTCATTGCTTTGAAAAAGGATTTCGTTCTTGAAATCACTCAAAATACATTTATTCTTTGCTTATGAGCAACTATATCCCCGATATTATATTTAAGATACATCACAATTTGAGAACGATGTAGTATTGTAGTTCGACTGCTTATTCTTCGTGTGTGAGTATTGTTCGGATATGCGAGCAATCTCGATAAATTAGAAAATCTTAGAGTAATAACACTAAAGAACACAAAGGTAAAATGCAATGGAAAAATCCAAGGTAGAAAAATCAAGTGAGTGACAGAACACTCAAATTCACTATAACTTGAAGAATATAACACGCAGATGAAGAAGAAAAATAAAATTCAAGATACAAACTATGAGCTCCAATACCTCCATACATAATGAAAATATTGGAGATATTTAAATAAGTAACAAATATTTCATAATATTTAATCAAATCAATTATATTTTTTTGTCATATATGTATTCATTGGATCGGATTGGATTTTTTCCTTACAAATTTCCTTCCAAAATTGTCTTCGAATCATCGAACACACCAACCTCTATCTCATAATGTCGGGTCGATCACTTGTTTATTTCAATACTATGTGGTCCTTAACGTTGAATGTTGATCGTTATCAAATATCGATCGATACCAATACCAATACCAATCGCGGTTGTACACTTAAGTGTAGGTGATAATAATCATACTTACCAATGCTTGAAAGGGAATTGCAAGCCATTGATATTGAATATAAAGAAGATGATGGATAACGGATTTTTCGAATATTATATATATGGTTTTAATGGACTTTCAAATTCTTAATTTTGTTTAAAAGTATTTATTTTTTATTGTGATATAAATTAATTATTAAGATATTGATTAAATCAAATAAGTACCGGATTGGGCAGAAAATCAATTTAAGGTGGAATTCAAATGCATATAAAAACATATTTTTAACAATTCATTGTGATTGAGTATTTTTATAATTGTATTAAAGAACAATAAAATAATATATGTATTATTTTGACAATTCATCAATAATTATAATTCAAATTAGTGTACATTGAATATAGATCCCCTTAAATTATTTATTATTTATTAATTATAATTGAATGGAAATAAGATATAGTTGTACCTCCTACCCTATAAATTTATTATTCATATATTCAAATTATAATTCTAATTACAATTATTGTTTTATTTATTTATATAATTATTTACAAATTATAACTATAGCATTATATTTTAATTCCATTATTACATGTAAGTAGAGCTGTTACATGATCCGAACAATTCGTGAACAATATGTGTTCGGCTAGTATGTGATCGTGTTCGTTCGTTCGAATAAAAATATGAACATTGTTCAAACATTATTTTTTGTTTGTTTATAATTTGAACGAACACGAACATTTTCATGAACAAATATTAAACGTTCGTGAACAAATATATTATTTAAATTAATTTGTATTCTAATATATTATTATAGTATTTAACTTTAAAACCTTTACGAAACTCTAATTTTCACTCATTGGCTCTAACAGTTGTTGTAAATCACTTCTCAATTCTTCATTGAATTCAAGATGAATGTTTATCACCGTCAGTGAACCCTTTAGATGAAGTTATTGTTTTTTATGAAGAACCAATTTCTACGGAAAATATGGATGAGTTAGAACATGAAGAACCATTTAGATGAATTTCACACAAATAGTACACACATGTTTGAACAAGCTATTCGAACGAACATGAATATTCAGTTAATGATTTGAACAATGTTTGAACATAATTTCACGTTCGAATAAAATATGAACGAACATGAACACGTTCGAATAAAAATATGAACGAACATGAACACAGCGCGTTCGGTTAGTTCGGATCGAATAACAGCCCTACTTGTAAAGATGAAATATCGTTAAATATATGATTTGTTTAATTTAGTTTTTAAAAATGGTTGTGTGATGTTGTATGTGACTTTGGTTAGATGTGTTGAGATACAATTATCGTGATTTTTTAAATATTTGGTAAAACTGTGATATCATAATTGTGATTTATGTAAAAATAGAAATATACAATTTTATTTATATTAATTAAAACAAATAAAATTATATATAATCTAACATTTTAGTTGTAACTAAGATTTAGGAAAACGATCATTTAATATTTAGTTGAACGAACTAACGAACCCCTTTATTTCAATGAATAAGAACATGTTGGGTAGGACTAATTTTCGGCAGCACATATTTAGGCTAGGCCCGCTAGGGGTAAAGAAGAGTTGTGTATTTTAATTGTTAAAACAAGGGTGATATAGTAATTTTTAAAATTGCAATGTAGATATGATTAATTTTAGTAAGGATGACAACGAGGTGGTACATAATTAACCATTACCTACCCCGTTTAATATATCTTATACCCATTCTCCGCCACTACCCAATCCGCCAGAGCTAATGTTAATCGTTTAGTGGTTTATAATTTTTTGTTTTATAATTTATTAATCTAAAAAATCAATACCATAATCTTTTTAATATGTTTAACGATATAAGTTTAAAATATCAATATCAAATTAAAGAAGTTTTAGGAGATCAAAATTTTTATACTGTACAAAATTATACATTTTTTGAAATATTAATATAATAAAAAAATTTGGAATGAATACTCTCAAACTTGATAAATACAAGTTTATCAAACAATAATAATATTCATAATTAAAATTATTTAATATTCAATAGTTTTTTTTTGAAAATCTAAAAATAGAATTAAGATTTTTTATTTATTTAATATTAAGATAGTTTTATATACATATAAAATTAAATATAAAACTATCACCTGCACACTTGGATCACATATTTAACTACCCAGATACATCCAAAATATGCAATTATTGGGCGTATAGCATGGCGAATAACTCAAATTTTTAATAGAAATCATGATATTTAACAATGTAAATGGAGTTTTAGATTTGCAAGTAAATTTGTGTTATGTAACAAAGCACCGCACCACCACTTTGGAGTTCCAAACAAATCCATACACTTCAAGAAATATTTACATTTCTACTATATTAACGTCGCCAGTTAGAAAATCGGGGTGGTGGATCGGCGCCAAGAACTGAGAAACGTCGAGAAACCCTTCGTCGAACGAAAAATCTTCAATCTCAAGAAGAGGTGACAACGAAAAAGCTAAGTATGAGTCAGCCTCCGCCACCTCGCCGCCGTCGCTGTTTGACTTACAGCTACCCCAAGTGTCGTAGCTATCAGCCTTAAAGAATGACGAGGTAACCCTCACCGCCTTCGGAATATAGACTTTTATTTTCTCCGAATCGTTGGCTTCCGCCTTCTCTTCTTTTTTCTTAGCCTTCTTAAGCTTCTTCTTAATTTCGGGTTGAGTAGCGTCGTCTACGGCGGCGACTGAACTCTTAGATTTCTGCGGTTGATGGACGCCGGTGGTGTTGAGCTTCTTGAGTAAATGGGTGTTCCAATGGTTCTTGATCTCATTGTCAGTTCGACCAGGAAGTCTACCGGCGATCAATGACCATCGATTTCCCAGAAGACCGTGTAGCCGTACGATCAAATCTTCCTCATCTTCGCTAATATTCCCACGCTTAATTCCTGGCCGGAGATAATTCATCCACCGGAGTCTGCAACTCTTTCCGCACCTCAAAAGCCCTATTTTGAAAATAACGTAAAAATCAAGGACCAAAAGATCAAAACTGTACGGCGAACTAAAAGCCCTATGTAACTGTACGTACAACTCACCAGCTTTCTTAGGAAGAGATCTCCATTGACCTTCGCCATTTTTCTGAATGTAATTAGTAAGCAAAGCGTCCTCTTTACCCGACCAAGGCCCTTTTATGAGGCCGACTTTTGAGCAGCAAGGCGACTTCCCCATTCTCTCTCCGATCACCGCGACGACTGAGATCTGAGAAACTCCAGGCGCGCGGTGATTATTTATAGGGCGGTAAGTGGAAAGGAAGTAAACTTAAACGACGTCGTATCTTCACAAGTAAGTCACGTTTATTAGGTTGTCAATGATGGACCAATAATCGTATCCAACGGATATAATGAGTCCACGATGTCCAATAATGAGTTCAACTCAATGTAATTACAAAATAACTCTATGAAGTATATAAAATTGCCTGACACATAAGCCTCTTTTTGGAAAAAACTAATTTTATATTAATAAATATATTATATTTATATTCGTACAAAAATACTGCAATTCTTGGTCTCGAGATCTGAGCATACTAGTCATTCTGGGGTATATTCTCTCTTATGATCGGTATATCGATATTATGATATATCATTGGTATGTCATCGATATATAGAAAAATTGTTTGTGTCAATCATGATCGGTATGAACGGTACCGACCAATTTAACTTCCTTGGATAAATATAATAATTAAATAATATCACATATTAATTTAATTATAAATATAATTTGTTAAATTAATGTGCAATCAATCACCAATATATTTGATGTGGTCTCTAAGGTAGCTAAGTCATCACGTTTTGATCATAAAATCAGTTTTACATTTGTTGTTTGTGTGCACAATTTTGGAAATAAAAGACGTTATTTTAACGTGGAAAAAAGGAAATAAATCATCTTGATGAATTTATTAAACAAACCACAAACAATCAACAATGATCGGGCAATAAGGGAAGACCAGTAACATAATCTACAAGGAAAAACGAGTAAAAATTGTAGAACATACTCGGAGCTTTAATCATCCAAAAGAGAGTGTGTCAAGTCTTCATTTCATCATTCTTAAATAGATGAGTAATATCAGTTATCCTTGTAATCTCCAGTACTTATTTCGTAATCTCTAGCACTTATTTTCCTCCATTCTCAATTGACTTTCATGCGGCGGGATCGATCTGTATCGGAATGATAGATTGATTCTGGAGATTGATCCAACACTTAGTGAATTCAGCCACATGATCTCCGCGTTAGTCAAACGGGATTGGACCCGATTTGATTGGACTTCGATCTCGAAATCACTTGCTTGGACATGTTCTTTGACTTTGGATCGGCCTATTTGCATGAGCCGTGGTCTTTACATGGTATCCGATCCTACAGTCCCATCGGTATTAATTTAAATTCATTTTTCATTTAAAGTTAAAATTAGAAATTGTATATTTAAATATAATTTGAAATTATGATTTAACATTTAATTTAATATTATTTTGTCAATTTGATCACTCAAAGTGTGAAGTATATGAAAAGTGTCACTTTGAATTACTAAATATAAAAAGTGACACTTTGAAAAATATTTTGCAATTTTATAGAAAATATAAAAAGGCTGAGCCACAAACTGTATGAATGGGACTGTGGAGGGATTATTCACGTGGAAATGGACTGCCACGTGCTTCTAACTTAAATTATCAATTGATTATGATTTAAATAAAATTAATTTAATGCACAAAATATGTCTTTCAAGTGGTAGAGTTTAATATATTTATTGTAATTCATAAATTATAATTTTGAGTTCGTTGATCATAAAACGTGGCTTAAAATCTTCTATCAAATTAAAACATTTTTTATTTATAATTTATGCTATTTTAAAGAATCAATAGATAATTCATCTCCTCTTTATTATGACATTTATACCCTTATTTAACTTGTAGTTAACATAAAATCATGAACATAAAGGTCAATGACACCATACATAAGAATGTATTTTATTTTTTATATTATGGTTACTTTTGAACACTTTCTTTAAAATCACATATTAAATTTTCATTTACTCGTGAATTTTGAATCTATAAAAATCATCCGTATAACTTTTATAATTTTCTGTACAGAATTTTGGTGTTGATATTTTTAATTAATATTATTTTTTTTAATCATAGTTATTTTTTAAGACAATAAAATTTTTATTTAATTTAATAGGTTATCATGGTTGAAAGAAATGACATATTATAATTATATTAAATAAAGTATACTATAATATTCCATTTTAATCCAAAGAGTTTTAATATATGAGATTCCTATATTTTTATTTATCATATCAATAAATTGTATTATATAATATTTTAATCCATTTTTAAATATAATATTAAAATGTACAACTTTACTCAAATTTTATTTTATATTTCATATTACCCGCCTAGACGCACAACATTTACTTATCTCTAATTACAATTATACAATTTTTGTAATAAACTCAATCATTTAATTTGATAACAGTTTGACAATAATTCGAAGTTTCGATAAAAATTTTGGATCAATAAACGAACGAGAAGATTGAAGGTTTTACAAATCTGTATTGGTTTGTCTATATTTGTAATAAATTATTTTACTCTATAAACTATTCTTTTATCATATGAAGTTATTATTTTAAGGCCTTTATAAATTGTGATATGAGTGAAAATAGTAGAAAATATACTCTACATGGAGAAACTTATTAGTATTTTATTAAAAAGAAAAAATAAATAGACACATATATTAAAATAAAATATGAGATAGTCTCAATCTTTTAATTTATAACAATATGTTAATCTATCGCAATCTTAACATTAAAAGGAAAGATATCATTAAAATATTGTAACATAAACTTATTGATCGAATCGCTCAAATTAACATTATTTCTGATGGATAGGGTCGGCCCGGCCCAAATGACATCCCTCCTATTCAAACAAAAAATTGATCATCCAGTTATTTAATATTTTGTAATGCATCAAGTTTGTCTATAGTCCTCCAAGTTTTTGTAAAAATGCATTCTAAATTATTATATTTGAGTAAAAATATGTATTTATAGTTCAAAACTCCAATTAAATACACGTTAGATACATATGTTAATAGTATCGTTTAATATAAACTTTCTAACGATTTCGTTAATATTTTATATTCTTATGCATAATTCTCGAATTTCAATAGTCAATCATATATTTTGTGAATTTTAAGAATATTATTTGCGTATTTTGTGAACTTTAAGGACAATCATACTAACGGAAAAACGTCGACTTAACAGAAAATCAAGTACTACAGTTGATATAGTCTTAAAATATTTTTTCGTATCAGTCCATTATTGATTGATTTTTTTTGTCGTTGTTGTTAAGACACAAAGAATTACGAGATTGAGCTCATAATGTGTGAACTTACGTCCTTGGGAGAGCGAAACTCTACCTGTGTGATATAGACTCGATTTTACCATTATTACGTGGATAACACTATTCATCGCCGGAGTTACTATTCATCATGAATTGTACCATTAATCGTGTATTTCACTATTCATTGTCGGATTTTACTATTCATCATGGATTTCACTATTTATCGCGATTTCACTATTTATTGCCGGAATCACTATTTATAGCGGATTTTACTATTCATCGCCCGAGTCGCTATTCACCACGGATCTCAAGACTTCAAACTCCGAACTTTAACTTCATCTCTCATTCTCTGCCTCTTTTTCAATTGACCAATGACATGTATTTATAGAGAATTCAGACATAATAACTCACTTATAGGTTAAAAGCTCAAATACTCCAATATAACCCATTTTGACCCAATTTGCACAAAAACACTATATTTAAAATGAATAACTATCGTAATGTCTCTAATTACTCGGAATGCCTCTCGATCGGCTCGTAACCTGAGAAAATAAGCCAAAATATACTCAACATAGATCTATCTCAACAATACTCATCAGACATCAAAACTATTACAGAATATTTGCCGTAACATCTTATGGACACCAAATTACGAAAATACCCATAGCGCCACTCCAACTCGAAATTATACAATAATATTCGTGACTCCTCCTGAAACTTTCCATGCGGCCTCAGGATGCCTGCCCAAAGCAAATAAAATACCTCAAATTACAAAAAATACCATAATGGACGTACGGATCGGACCCGTGACGTTCAAATTACGAAAATACATTCATCGCCATTTCAACCCCAAATCATTTCAGAATACCGAAAATACTATAGTGATTGTACCGATCGTACCCGGGGTGTCCAAATTACGAAAATACTCCTGGCATCATTTTCGACCGAAATCATCCAAAACTGCTACAAACACCATCAGAATCCTCATACGTGGGCCAGGCATGACCAAGTTACGAGACTATCCCCGATATCACATTGTTCAATAAACGTAATAGAAAACAGAAGATACCTTTTAGTCACGTCAGACGAACCCCGGAGTATCATAATTTCCTAAATAATCCCGGGCAATATCAACAGTGTTAGATGTACAAACAAATGATATTAATAACTGTATGTATTATTCTTATAATTTCGTAAGTTGTAATTATGACATTTACCCAATGATTAAATTGAGAGACTAATTTGATGAGAACTCTAGGACCGAGTACCTTGTGATGGGTAAGGCCCAACAACGGTTGGACCAATTCAAATAGCGAAAATGAATTCCTACAGCCCATTTACACCTCTAAGGAAGAGCGGCCCGATGTTTAACTAGAGGACCGAAGCTAACCTTAACGAAATAAAGCATTTTCTGCCAGCTGGCACTTGGGTTCGGTCCTAGGGGTTACAGAACGGTTACAACTCACGTTTACCACGCTTCTGGCCTTCCCACGTTTACCACGCTTCGGGCCCTATCACGCAGACCACGTCTCGGTCAAAACTTTGTTTTACATCCCGCGATAACAACCTCTAACAAACCTGTCAGAGGCAGTTACGGAGCGTGATTTACACACGCTACGAACTCTATAAATACAGGGCAAGACGACGGAAATAGGACCCTTTGGACGCGGAAGAACAGGCCGTTACCCTGCCGGAATTCTTACCGCTTTCTTTTCCTTGTCATTTTCTTTAGCCTCTGCTGTATTAACTATGAGTTATTTGATTAGTGAACAGGCTAAGAGCATAATCTGTTCTTAGTCAAGTGGTTTTCACCCCAATTCTCGGGGTTTCCACTATACATCGCCGTGCACTTATTTATTTCCAACTTTTAATCGTCTTCCACATCTAAAACAAATCAGAACTGAGTTCGTTTGTTGAACGAACCGGATGAATGTTGGTATCCCTAAAAGGGGACCATAACATAATTATACATTTTTTTCATTTTGCAATATCAATATATATATATGTGCAATAACCTTCTTACAGTTGGCAATGGGTAGGTTATGAGTACCACAAATTTCTAACCACTCCGCTTAAACATTGTCCATTTATTCCCTCTCTGTCCAGTGATATCTTTTTAACCCGCCCACTACTTCTCATGTCCTCTCTAAGAGTAATGTTCAAGTTAACTTTCAAAGGTTTATAAATTTATTTTTTATAATTTATTAATGTAAAAAATCAATATCATGATATTCAAATTTATTACATACATAACATAAATTCTTTATTTTAGAATTATAATCTTTACTATATTTAATAATACAAATAAAAAAGTATCAATATCACAATATAAAATTAAAGATATTTTTCAAAATTTCTATATATTAGAAAAATAAGGAATCAATTGTCTCCAACTTGATAAAATATGAGTTTTGTAAACAAGATTTATATAAATTATTCAAAATTCAAAGGTTTTATTCTCAAAATGCAAAACTAAAGAAAATGTAAAATAAAACGTTTTTTTCTAAGATAGTTTACAAAATATATAAGTAAATTTAAATGAATAATTAATTTTTGCAGGATCACTAGATGGATAGCGGGACGGGTACAAGTAAAATCACTATCCACCCGCTAAGCAACAACTTGTCGCACATCTATAATCTGTTTAGTTATCCAAATCTCTGGGATTATTTGGCATATAACGAGATGGATAACCCAAATCGTCATCTCTAACATTTGCCTCATTCTAATTAATTGAATAGTAAAATGATATAATTTACTCTAACTCCAACTATTTCTCTCTAACAAAAGGTATTTAATATATTTTAATTTTAAACTTTACTAGTTTAAATTAATATTAATATGAATTACATATGAATGTATTGCAAAACAATTTGAATATATATGACCTAATTAACCAATGAATTATGAGTTACTGAATGGGTTAATAGTTTTTTAGATTTATAATATATTTATGCACTGTGTAAATCTTATATCCAAAAGCAAATTTTATATAATTTTTAAGCAAAAGTATGTATCATTAGTAATCTAATTTCAATTAAATGAAAGTTAGTATCTTAAATTACAATATCGCTTTGTTATCGAGTCTATAATGGCGTCAATAAAATTTAAATATTATTATTGTATTATTTATATTCTTAAAATGAGTATTTTGATCCATCAATTTTCGAAGACAATATTTGGCACTTAAATTCAAAAATTATTAATTAGATATTTAACTTGAGAAAAATTACAAATATGATTCTTAATTACCATAATTTTAAAATAATTATACACTATACATATGGGTTAGCATGGGCCATTCCAACCCATATAAATGAGACTGGTCTGTAAAATATTAGTGTATTTGTTGGGCTGTGATATTCAATCCATTAATCCGTATGGATCAATTGTACGGGTCAACAGATTGAATTGAGTCAATTTTTTTATTTGAAGATTAAAATTAAAAGTTTTTAATTTAAGTTTTTAATTTAGAGTTAATGTTATATCAACCTATTGATGAGTTGAGTTGGATTTTTAATCTATTTGATCAACCTGTTGATGGGTCAATAAAAATTCTCATCCCATTGAATCAATCTGTTCGGGTTGAATCCGTTGGGCCTGATCCGTGTATACCCTTCAAAATAAACATGATTAAAAAACAAAAAGTATAAATAAATTGAAGTATTATTGGTACAAACTTGCAAATTAATGAAAATTTCTTTTATGTATTTTATGTTAAAATTCCATGTAGATTTATAATTCGTAGGGGCCGCCGGTTTCATTATCTCTTTTGAACGTTACGCAGGGAACACAGAGAATCGTTCACAAACGCAACGCAACGCAACGCAAGCAATATATATATTCATCCGTATAAGAAACCAGAGAGAAGGAAGGGCGGAGGTCTGTGTTATCCGAAAGCTGTATAGCTCTTACACCGCAGCCATGAAGAGGAAGAGATTGGAGATCGCCGCAGTCGGTTTGAAAAGATTCAACGAGTTTCCGGAGATACGTACTGGATGTGGTTTTGTCGATGAAATATTCGGGATGAGGATCAGTGGTGAGATCTCTGGTGAAGAAGTGGACCGGTTGAAAGACTTATCTGAATCGGAGATGGAGATTTCATGTGGATTTGATTTCTTCGAGGCTCTGCCTGACGATCTTGTTCGTTTTGTTCTCTGCAAGTTATGCGCAACAGCCGATTCACCTGCAAATTTCGTTAATATATCGCTAACGTGAGGAATCAGAATGCTTTTTCTTACGGTATTTTTCTCTAATTGTTTGGTACTTTTTGAAGAGTTTGAGATGTGTTTAAACAGATGCAAAAGGCTGAATGGATTATGCCTCGATTCACCGGTGTTATCGAAGGCGTCGCCGAAATTAATGACGGTTAAAGCTGGAAAATGGTCGGGATCTGCTGATAAATTTCTCATGCGCTGTGTTCAAGCTGGAAATCTCGACGCCTGTTATTCGCTTGGCATGGTAATTGATTTTCTTGCCTTTTTTTGGATGCGTATTTGGCGTGTTTATGCAGTACAGAAGAATGAGAGACGTTCTCTGCGATTGGTAAATGCGAAATTGTCTCTGCATCTAATGTTGAAATTCACTGTTTCTCGTTTTTCGATTACAGATTCGATTTTATTGTTTGCAAAAACGAATAAGCGGAGCGTCGTTGATGGCGAAGGCCGCGATAGGCGGACACACCCAGGCCCTCTACTCGCTAGCGGTTATCCAATTCAACGGCAGCGGGGGTTCCAAAAACGATAAAAATCTCCGCGCTGGGGTAGCGTTATGTGCACGCGCCGCCTTTCTCGGTCATGTCGACGCGCTCCGTGAACTCGGTCACTGTTTACAAGACGGTTACGGCATAAAGAAGAACAAAGCCGATGGACGGATGTTCTTAATCCAAGCCAGCGCTCTCGAGGCCGCCCTTATATTTGGGCCTAATTCTTCCACCCCACTGCCGCCGTCGTGGTTATCTTTCAAATCCGACTTCGGCCGTCTATTAACTGATCTCCGTTGTAAAGAGCCGGCGCCGGTAGTTCACCCAGTGAACCAATTCTTAGCGGAATGGTTTTCCCGCGACATACATCCCTCCTCTGAACTCAGACTCTGCTCAAACTCCGGCTGCGGGCGGCCTGAGACACGGCGGCATGAATTCCGGCGATGCTCTATTTGTGGGTCTGTGAATTACTGCTCCCGCGCTTGCCAAGCTCTTGATTGGAAACTGAGGCATAAGGTGGAGTGTTTCCCAGCCGAAATAATGATGGATCGCGACGTTGAAGACGGCGACGGCGGCGGCGACGATATGTTCCATTGGGCCCACGAAAACCCAGTGGGCGGGCAGTTAATGGCGTGAGTGTACTGAACTACTGCGTACAACAGGGAAAGTATGTCCGTTTGGGTTGGGGAATGGAAATGGAAATGGAAATCGAAATCGAAATTGAAAGCAAATGTGCGTCAAAGACTCAAAACTCAAAAGGAAGTTGAATTTGGTTTGGGCACATTTAGACGTCCCATTGGCCACAGCCACATTAATGCAAATCCAACTGGAATTAGTATTTTCAATCTTAGAATATTATTATTTTGTTACCAAGTTGCAGAAAAATGTCTTGTGGTAAAGTTTAATAGATTGACAATTTGTTGCACAAATATTTATCATTAATTATTGATGTAAACAAGCTTCAGGTCAATAGGCTTATTTGAGATAATGGTGGACTCTATGGTGCTCCAACATACACATTTTATAATTCTAACGAGTAAAACAATCATATCCAACAGAATTACTTTAATAGATTTTTATGCGTATGTTTGGTTGTGAGTTCATATATGACCATTTCATCATGATTATGTAAATATCAATACATATTCATATAACAAAAATTTGATATCCAAACCTAACAATACGGTGTGAAAAATGGTGTATTTAGTTACCAAAATTTCGTAATTTTGATAACTTTGATCCTTAAAATTAATTTGACATTTATATTTCCAAAAATACTATTACTTTGGTAAATTTTTTTCCCACAATTTTTTATTTATGACAAATTTGCTCCATAATGATAATTTATCAAAATAAAGTTTGGATAGCACTATTTTCTTAAACAAATCCGTAAAATTCAATTATGATGGCAAGTATCATCTTCTATTTTTATTTTTATTTCATTTACTTTTGATTCTTATCACATTAATCTATTCGATCCCAGATAAAAGAAATTCATTTGAGATTTTTCCCACATATATATGAGAAATCATGGTTTTACTTTTGAAGTTTTCCAAATTCACAATTTATATCATTCTCCTGAAAACTTCAAATTAAGTGATTCAACTTTGTTTTATTGTCTTTTTGTTCATTATGTAGTATGTACGAGATTACCTCTAAATTTGTGTATATTTTTATTTTATATCATGTGTTTGATATCTTTACATTAATTAATTTCCATAAAATTGGCCCTGATTTGCTTAGTTGTTGGAGCATATGCCTTTGATATACCAAACGGTATCGGCTAGTACCGAAAATATATATTTAATTTTTATATTAAAAATCAAATAATTAATATTATACTACTATTTTGACTATTTTGGAATTGAAAGACGACAAAACACATGCCTCCACTCAATGATAATGTATCGAGTTGTATCATTATTGATGAGAACTCAAGGACCATAAACCCTGTAACGGATGAAGCCCAATAACGATTGGGTCGATCCAAATGGCGGAAGCGAACTCGTGCAACCCATTTATACACTTAACGAAAAGCGGCCCGATGTTCCACGAGAGGACCGAAGATAACCTTGGCGATATAAAACGTTCTTTGGTAACTGGCTCCGTGGTTCGGTCCAAACGGTTACAAACCCGCGCTTTCTACGCTTCGGGCCTTCACACGTTTACCACGCCTCGGGCTCGTTCACGCAGACCACGCCTCGGTCCCAACCTCGTTTTACATCGCGCGACAATAACCTCTAACAAACTTATCAGAGGCGGTTACAGAGCGTGATTTACACACGCCAATATCTATATAAATACAGAGCGCGGCTACGGAAATAGAAGGACCTTTTAGACGCATAAGAACATGTCGTTACCCTGCCGGAGTTCTTATTGCTTTCTTATTCCTTGTCATTTTCATTAAGCATATGCTGTATTTTGTATGAATCGTTTGATTAGTGAACAGGTTAGGAGTGTAATTTGCTTTTAGTCAAGTGGTTTTCTCCCCAATTTCTGGGGTTTCCACTATAAATCGCCGTGTTTCTTTATTGTTTCTAGTTTTAATCGTATTCCCCATAAAAAACAAAAACAAAACCGAGTTCGTTGGCTGACGAATCGGGTGACTGTTGGTACCCCCTTAAAAGGGACCATAACAATTATGAAGATGTTATTTTCATGAAATAAATTTTTCTATGTTTCTATACTGGTCGGTAAGCAAAATACTGAGCGGTCCAGGTTTTTTGACCGGTACCACCCGGTACAGGGTATCCGGGTCGGAACCCAGTTTTCCCGGGTCTACCCGGAAAAAAATAAAATTTTTTTTTTTTATACTGGTCGGTATACTGGTTCGGACCGGTACGAAATTCCAAACCGGTATGAAAACATTGAAATTTTTACAAGCGGTATATCTCCGGTTTAAGAATATTGTTAAACATGAAATTCTTTCAATCAAATTAACTATAGTCAGATATTCAGAGTATATGGCATAAAGTAATTACAAATTTATGTATAATTTCACCATAAGGATTAAAATTGATGATAATATAAAAATTGAAGTGCTTAATTTATAATTATTTAAAATAAAATATTAATTATGAATACATAAAATTTGAAAATATCAAAAATAAATTTGTTCATTATATATATCACCAAACAATGGAACAATGGAGTGATGACACTTTCAGATTGCGTTGTATGAANAAGACTAAAACTCAAAAGGAAGTTGAATTTGGTTTGGGCACATTTAGACGTCCCATTGGCCACAGCCACATTAATGCAAATCCAACTGGAATTAGTATTTTCAATCTTAGAATATTATTATTTTGTTACCAAGTTGCAGAAAAATGTCTTGTGGTAAAGTTTAATAGATTGACAATTTGTTGCACAAATATTTATCATTAATTATTGATGTAAACAAGCTTCAGGTCAATAGGCTTATTTGAGATTATGGTGGACTCTATGGTGCTCCAACATACACATTTTTTAATTCTAACGAGTAAAACAATCATATCCAACAGAATTACTTTAATAGATTTTTATGCGTATGTTTGGTTGTGAGTTCTTATATGACCATTTCATCATGATTATGTAAATATCAATACCTATTCATATAAAAAAAATTTGATATCCAAACCTAACAATACGGTGTGAGAAAAATGTGTATTTAGTTACCAAAATTTCGTAATTTTGATAACTTTGATCCTTAAAATTAATTTGACATTTATATTTCCAAAAGTACTATTACTTTGTAAATTTTTTCACAAAATTTTTTATTTATGATAAATTTGCTCCCTAATAATAATTTATCAAAATAAAGTTTGGATAGCACTCTTTTCTTAAACAAATCCGTAAAATTCAATTATAATGGCAAGTATCATCTTCTATTTTTATTTTTTTTCATTTACTTTTGATTCTCATGGCATTAATCGATTCGACCCCAGATAAAAGAAATTCATTTGAGATTTTTCCCACATATATATGATAAATCATGGTTTTACTTTTGAAGTTTTCCAAATTCACAATTTATATCATTCTCCTGAAAACTTCAAATTAAGTAGTTCAACTTTGTTTTATTGTCTTTTTTGTCCATTATGTAGTAGTATATGTTAGATGAAGTCAATGATCACATGTTTGATAACATGTGGTCAACACCGGTCATACCAACCATGGGTTGGTAGTAGATTAGTTGTGATTTGGGGAATGTTTATTATTTCATTTGGCCTATAAAAGGAGTGTTAATCTCCTTTGTTTCAACACACAAACACAATATTCTCTTGTGTATATTCAATAGGGAATATATATTGGTAGCCGGGGTTTTATCCGGTACCAGAGTTTCCTCGAATTATCGGTCTGACTCTGGGTTTAATTTCCTAACAATTGGTATCAGAGCAAGGTTGTACTGAGTATGTTCTGTGGTTGCAGCTAGACTGAACTTCCACATCAGAAAAGTTTTTTCATGTGCTTATCGGTATAATTGTTATACTTTAAACATCGTTGTGTATTTTGTGATTGTGGTTTAGCAATCATGCCGGATGGTAAGATTAAAATCAAGCATTTCGATGGAAAAGATTATGCATACTGGAGGATGCAAATAGAGAATATTCTCTATGAAAAGGATCTAGGAGATGCCTTATTCGATGTCAAACCAGAAGCGATCAAAGATCCAGAATGGAGTAAATTGGATCGGAAAGCTTTGGATGTGGTGTTGTTATCACTATCACGAAATGTGTCGTTTAACGTAGCTGGTGAGAAAACCACTCACAGCTTAATGAAGGCTCTTGCAAACATGTATGAGAAACCTTCATCGACCAATAAAGTGCATTTAGCACGAAGATTTTTTACCTTGAAGATGACGGAAGGCGGTTCTGTGACAGAGCATCTGAATGAATTCAGCGGGTTGCTGAAACAACTTTCATCGATTGGATTTAAAATCGATGATGAGATGCAAGCTCGGGTCGCTACCGGACAGCTGGGAGACAACTGTTGATATGATTAGCAGTCAAGTGGACGAATTAAAATTCCATGAAATTCGGGATCGAGTCATCAACGAGGAGGTTAGAAGAGCGCAACGAGGGGAATTTTCGGGCTCTGCCTTAACCACTGAAGAAAAGACTAAAGGTCGTGGTCGTGACAAATACCGTGATAGTCGCCGTGGACGTTTAGCAAAAGTCAGGGAAAATCAAAAACCCGTGGAAAAGGCGAATGCTGGAACTGTGGAAAAATTGGTCATTTGAAGAAAGATTGCGAAATCTCAAAGAAGCAAGATTTTCCTTCAATCAATGCTGCGACATAAGAAGATTCTGATGACACTCTAGTACTATGCGTAGAGAGTCCATTAGAGTCATGGGTAATTGACTCAGGGGCATCATTCCACTCAACTTCGAATCGGGAGTTGTTCAAATCTTTTGTAGCTGGAAAACAAGGGAAAGTATATCTTGCTGATGGGAAATCTTTGGAGATCATGGGTCAAGGCGACATTCTGATCAAATCTTCCAATGGATACTTGAAGATGTGATATATATTCCGGGGCTACAAAAGAACTTAATCTCGGTCGGCCAATTGGATAACAAGGGTTATCGAACGACATTTGGAGATGGAAATTGGAAAGATGTGAAAGGGGCGATGGTTATTGCAAGTGGAATAAAATCGGGAACATTATATTTGGAGAAATTCATCGGAGTAGTCGAAGATCAGGCGACTGGTGAACTTGAGCACTCCAATTTATGGCACAATAGACTCGGACATATGAGTGAAAAGGGAATGACTATATTGTCGAAGAATGAGTCACTAACTAAATTCAACCCAAAGGATGTAGGATTTTGTGAAGACTGCGTTCTCGGAAAGCAGCGCAAAGTGAAGTTCTCTAAGATCGGAAGAGAACCAAAGAAATCAAAACTTGAACTCGTTCATACTGATGTATGGGGAGAATCGCCTGTTGAGTCTTTAGGAGGCTCAAAATATTATGTCACCTTTATTAATGATGCAACCAGGAAGGTATGGGTATACTTCTTGAAACACAAATTGGACGTGTTTGACGTCTTCAAGCAATGGAAGGCGGAGGTTGAGAATGAGATAGGTATGAAACTCAAGTGTCTCAAATCAGATAATGGTGGAGAATATGATGGAAATGAAATCAAGATGTTCTGCGCTAATCACGGGATTAAGCTAGAACGCACAGTTCCGAATAGGCCCCGTCAAGAATGAATGAGCTAGCACGAGTTATGCGGCTTCATGCTGGATTGCCCAAGACCTTCTGGGCAGATGCAATTAACACTGCGGCATATCTGATCAATCGAAGCCCATCGGTCCCAATTGACTTCGAATTGCCAGAAGAACGGTGGACTGGGAAGAATGTATCATTTTCTCACTTGAAGGTGTTTGGATGTGTCTCGTATATTCATGTTGATCCTGAAAAGTGAGACAAGTTGGAAGCTAAGGTTCAATGAGGAATCTTCATTAGTTATGAATCTAACTACTTCGGATACCGTTTTTGGATAGAAGGAAAGAAAGTAATTAGATCGGGTGATGCTACATTCAATGAAGATCAATTATTCAAACATATTAAGCTTGGATCAAAGCTCGATGAAGTGAGAGAATTTGAGGTAACTAAATCACAACCTATGGTTGAGGTTGAAGAGCATGATAAAGAATTTCCCCATACATCATATGAAGAGGAGGTCGAGACTCATGATGAAACTCAGTCAGAGCCATCGACGCCAGAATTGAAAAGATCTACTCGACTACGAAGAGTACCAAGTATCTACTCACCTTCTATGTATTATACACTTTTGACTGATGCCGGAGAACCAGAGGATTTTGGTGAGGCTATCGAATATGGAGAGCAGGTCAAGTGGGAGGAAGCAATGAATGATGAGATGAAATCATTGGAGAAGAACAAAACTTGAGTTTTGTCAGAGCTTCCAGAAGAAAAGAAGGCGTTACTAAACAAGTGGGTCTATCGAATCAAAGAAGAGGCTGATGGTTCAAAGAGATACAAGGCGAGACTTGTCGTCAAAGGGTTCTTGCAAAAGAAAGATATTGATTATTTGGAGGTTTTTTCTCCGGTGATTAAGATGACGACAATCCGGGTAGTGCTCAGCAGAGTAGCAGCTGAGGATTTACACCATGAACAAATGGATGTAAAGACGACATTTCTCCATGGTGATCTGGAGGAGGAGATTTACATGAAATAACCAGAGGGGTTTGAAGTTCAAGGAAAGAATGATTATGTCTGCAAATTGAAAAAGAGCTTGTATGGTCTAAAACAAGCTCCAAGACAATGGTACAAGAAATTTGATGAATTCATGGGGAATCATAGTTTCACGAGATGTAAAACGGACACATGTTGCTACATCAGGCGTAGTCATGATAGACATATATTGTTGCTATTGTATGTAGACGACATGCTCATTGTTGGATCGTGCATGAAAGCAATCAATCGTTTGAAAGAAGAGTTATCAGAGGCATTCGAGATGAAAGATTTAGGGCCCGCAATGAAAATTCTTGGAATGCAAATCACTAGAAATCGAAAGGATGGGGTTCTCTCGTTATCACAACAAAGTATATCGAGAAAGTAGTTGATCGATTTCAAGTGGGAGAGGCGAAAACTCGAAGTTTACCTTTGGGAGTACAAATAAAACTCTCAAAGGCACAACAACCTGAGACGATTGAGGAGATCAAACACATGGCTCGAGTCCCTTACGCTTCTGCAGTAGGGAGCTTGATGTATGCAATGGTGTGCACAAGACCAGACATTGCTTACGCTGTGGGTGTTGTAAGCAGGTTCATGTCAAACCCGGGCAAGGTGCATTGGGAATCAGTTAAGTCACTGATTCGATGCTTGAAAGGAACATCGAACATGAAGTTGTGCTTCAAGAAAGGAGATATTGAGCTCGTGGGATACACTGATGCTGATCTTGGCGGTGATCTTGATACTCGAAAGAGTACATATGGATACATATTCACGATGGGAGGTACTGCCGTGAGTTGGATGTCTAGATTGCAAAAATGCGTAGCACTCTCAACCACCGAAGCAGAGTATGTGGCAATCTCAGAAGCAACACGGGAGATGGTTTGGCTCAAAAACGTCCTAAAGGCGATCGGTAAGAATGAAGGACGCGGAACTCTCTATAGTGATAGCCAAAGTGGACTCAGATTGGCTAAGAACCCCGTGTTTCACTCACGAACAAAGCACATAGAGTTGAAGTACTATTATATTCGAGATATGATAAACAAGAAAAAACTCTTGTTATTAAAGGTGCGAGGGACGAAAAATCCAGCAGACATGCTAACCAAGGTGGTCACCACATCGAAGCTAGAGTTGTGCATAACTCTAGCTGGACTCACCCAATAGCATAAGAAGTGAACTCTCGAGGGACAAACGAATGTAAAGAGTCCCTCCCTCGAGAGGTCTGGATCGAGTGTCATCCTCGATGGCAGCATTAGAAGATGTTGCAATGCTACCCGAGAGTAAGATCGAATGCAGGTTTAGAGGAAGATGGTATTGACTTCAAGTGGGAGATTGTTAGATGAAGTCAATGATCACATGTTTGATAACATGTGGTCAACACCGACCATACCAACTATGAGTTGGTAGTAGACTAGTTGTGATTTGGGGAAGGTTTTTCCTTTCCCTTGGCCTATAAAAGGAGCGTTAATCTCCTGTGTTTCAACACACCAACACAACATCTATTCCTCTCTTCTTCTATTGTATACATTCTCTTGTGTATATTTAATAGTGAATATATATTGGTAGCCGGAGTTTTATCCGGTACCGGAGTTTCATTGAATTATCGATCTGATTCTGGGTTTAATTTCCTAACAGTATGTACGAGATTACCTTTAAATTTGTGTATATTTTTATTTTATATCATGTCTTTGATATCTTTACATTAATTAATTTCCATAAAATTGACCCTGATTTGCTTAGTTGTTCGAGCATATGCGTTTGATATACCAAATGGTATCGGCTAGTACCGAAAATATATATTTAATTTTTATATTAAAAATCAAATAATTAATATTATACTACTATTTTGACTATTTTGGAATTGAAAGACGACAAAACACATGCCTCCACTCAATGATCATGTATGGAGTTGTATCATTATGAAGATGTTATGTTCATTAAATAAATTTTTACAAGCGGTATATCTCCTGTTTAAAAATATTGTTAAACATGAAATTCTTTCAATCAAATTAACTACAGTCAGATATTCAAAGTATACGGCATAAAGTAATTACAAATTTATGTATAATTTCACCATAAGGATTAAAATTGATGATAATATAAAAATTGAAGTACTTAATTTATAATTATTTAAAATAAAATATTAATTATGAATACATAATATTTGAAAATATCAAAAATAAATTTGTTCATTATATATATCACCAAACAATGGAACAATGGAGTGATGACACTTTCAGATTGCGTTGTATGAAAATTGGAAAATTACTACTCTTCAAGGATTAGTCGTTAAGTGCAAGGTACAATTAAATTTTATAAGCTCTTATGCATGTTATTATATGGGCTATTTAGAGACGAAAAAACCTACTTAACTTTGAACTACATACCGAAAATGTAAGAGATCTAGTGGAAAAGATTTTATTGATATTTTTCGATGGATTTGGAGTATAGATATGTTTTCATATACTTGATTAAAATGACATGAATAGCTTTTTAAGAAGATACTGAAAAATTATAAAAATGAATATAAGTAATATATTAAGATGGTTAATATTTTTACAAACCTTGAATAAATTTATTTGAGAAAATTACATAAGTAACCCCAAATGTACTAGTTGTGTAAAGAACATGTCTCTACTTATGAAATTGCAAGAATGACACATAAAGTTATCAATACTGATTAGGGCTCCGGGACCGGGTACCCTCTGTTGGGTTAGGCTCAATCTAAGAGGTTAGCCCGAATGATTAAAGACGAATTAATGCGGTCCAAGATCGTCACTTTGGCCCATTTGGATTAACTAACCCGAAGGTCCATTAAGAAGTCAGGACCGAAGATGGAGTTGGTCGTAACAAGGAATGCATACGGACCGACCTAATGGATCAGTACAAACGGTTACAGTCACGTGTTCTAAGCCCCGGGCCTCTCTACGTGTTCCACGCTTCGGGTCTTGTCACATTTTCCAAGCATCGGTCCCAACAACGTTTTACAGCGTGCGATAATGACATTCAACAGAATTGTCAGAGGCGGTTACAGGGCGTGGATCTCAAACGTCTCAGCCCTATAAATACAGAATTTGACGACGGAATTAGCATGACCTTTTGGATGCGAAGAATAGATCGTTACTCTACCGGGATTATTCTTATCGCTTTCTTATCCTCGTTATCTTCATAAGCCTCTATTCTTCTTGTATTTGAACTTTGATTTGATTAGTGAATCGACTGAGAGCACTCCATGCTTTTGGTCAAGTGGCTTTTTCTCCATTTCTTGGGCTTTTCCACTATAAATTGATGTGCCTCGTTATTGTTTTCAGTTTCTTAATCGTTCTTCCACCAAAAACAAATCATAACCGAGTTTGTTTCTTAACGAATCGGACGACTGTTGGTACCCCCTAAAAAGGGACCATAACTGTTTGGCGCCGTCCGTGGGGACGATTCTTTAATACTATTTGAGGTTTCTACCAGGGATAGGACAATCAAAGACATGACGACTGGAACTTCGACGAATGACAGTGACGTGTTTCCCGACAGTCTCCCAGCACCAACATTCACTTTACAGGATCATGAAGCTGTTGTCACGAAGGTGGTACTGGAAATTATGTTGGAGAGAAGTGGGACAGAACTACTGGCTGTTTCAAGCCCTGTTCCAAGAAGTAGAGGGTACGAGAGCGACCCTGATGAGCGTAGCACTGATGATGAGGAAATCATCAGACACGACGTAATGACGAGGAGGCCGAGATATCGATCCACTCCTCCTCCCCCGGCCAGAGCTCCAACTCTCGCTCCTAGTAATGACCAGGAGCAGATGCAGCGACGAATCAACGAGCTCACTAAGGAGTTGGAGAGCATGCGTGCGCTGAAGGATTGCGAACCCAATTTGGGGCGCAATCCTGGTTTATTTAATAGGGCCATTGAGGCAGTCCCAGATCAGCATTATCGCAACCCCGAGGGGTTGCCGACGTTTCGCGGCGATGGTGATTCGATCGATCACGTTGTTGATTTTGAGTTAAGCATGGGAACGGTTCGGGCCTCAGATTCACTAAAGTACCGCATCTTCGCGGCAGGATTACAAGGCGAAGCCCGAACATGGTTCAATAATTTGATGGCCCAATCCATACAGTCGTATGGAGGATTTATTTTGGCTTTCTCCTAGCAGTTTGCTCCAAATGTAGGACCGCCTTGAAACATGCAGGAACTATAACAGCTGAAATACATCCCTGCCAAAATGAGTCTTCGGTCCTTCATGGAGAAATTCAATAGGACAGCCCGGGGCATCAAGCTTGAACTCCGAGATAAGATTGATATTCTACAGCAGGTTTTGGGACCGTGCGGCCTTTCGACCAGTTTAGTGAAGAGCCCGCCATCCACCTTGGGAAAGCTTCTTCAGAAAATCAACAAATATATTAAGGTGGATGAATCACTAAGGCTAGGCTACCGGAAACATAGCAGGAATTCTGAGCCCGCAGATGATCATATGGTTTCCTACCCTAAGAAGCAGTCACGAGAAGTAGTGGATGTAGCTGAGAAAGACGTCCCCCAGAAGAAGGAGGACGATCGGGTGTATTGCGAACTACATCATAACCGCGATCACCCGACTTTGAAGTGCCCGCTGTTGAAAGAGACAGTTGCGGTGATGAATAAAGAAAAGCCCGACCGGAATGGTCAGAAGGGCAAGCGAGCTGAATCCCCTCGAAGGGGCCATCAGGGTGACGATCGTCACATGCCGTGGGGAATGGATAATCGGAGACAACCCCGAAACTATAATGATTGGACGGAGGACCGACGGTCTCCTCCTCCGGAACATGACAGAGGCTAGCATGGTCGAGAGAACCGTGGTCAGGGCCGAAGAAGAAGATGGCGTGGCCGTGGCGGCAGAGCCCCGCAAAACGAGAGTTGTAGATAGGAGCAGGTCGCCCCTCCACCCGCTGAAACGGGTGCCCAACCTCCTCAAAACGAGGCGGCACCCAGGGAAGTAGACGGAGATATTTATATTATCTCCGGTGGTTTGAGAATAAATGAATCGGTCCGGGACCGAAAGACGACAGCGCGCGGAGACTCCGCTGAGAGCTCCGAATCTATGGCGCTGGTTAAGTATGATCTAGCTGAGCGGTCCTCTCCCTTCGGGGAGGACATCACTTTCACTATGGCCGATCTTGAAGGGATTATCGATCCATGCGATGATACCCTTACCATTACTGGAATCATTGGAAACCGTCGGGTCCACAGGATCTTAGTGGATACCGGAGCTTCGTGCAATTTGATGAAGCGCGAATTTGCTGAAATGTTGGGAGCTGCTGCTCATGACCTCCCGATCGCTAATATAACTCTCTGGGCATTCGACCAGAGGAGCGTCATTCCATGTGGGAAGATTCTATTCCCAGTTACCCTTGGAGAACCATCCAGGGACCGATCGGAGGATTTGGAATTCATTGTCGTTGAAGTCGACTTGGCTTACAACGTCATTATCGAACGGAACTACCTCAGTAAGTTCGAGGCGGTCCCTTCTACTTATCATATGATTCTCAAATTCCACTTCATTCTTGGAGTTATTTCTGTAAAGGGGGATCAAAAAGTAGCTAGACAATGCTACATGAGCTCGTGACGAACTTTGGCATCTGTTAGGAAGTCCCGGGTGGATTTGCTGGAAGAGTCGCTGCACCCGAGGCAAGCAATGGAACCCGTGGGTTTCAAACTGATCAATCTGGTTGAGGATGACTCAACCAAAACTACTCGCATTGGGGCACACTTAACCTCTGCTTTTGAAAAGGAGTTGATTCACCTGCTGAGAAGCCATGTGGATATATTCGACTAGATCCCTGACGACGTTCCGGGGATTGACCGATCCGATAGTGAGTATCAGATCAACACCGAGCGTGGAACGAAGCCTGTTAGGCAGAAGAGGACTCGACGGAAGAATGCAAGTCATCTGATAAGAAAAGTAAGTCATCTGGACTCGACCGAAGAATGCGATCGGGCCTTTTTCAGAGCTGAAGACTTATTTAAGCACTCCCCCGGTGATGGTGAGTCCAACTTGTGATGAACCTTTGGGGTTGTATCTTGCAGTATCAGAAGTTGCCGTCAGCGTAGCTCTGGTGACCATCCTAGAAGACGTTCACAAACCCGCTTATTATGTAAGTCATTCTCTAGTGTCTGCCAAAGCCAGATACTCCACCCACCCTGGAAAAATTCATGTTGGCTTTGAAGAAATCTGTATCTAAGCTGAAACATTAATTCGAAGGCCGAACAATTTATGTCTACACGGACCAGCCTCTGAAAGTGATCCTTAAACAACCGGAATTGAATGAGAGGTTAGCAAAATGGGCTATCAAACTCAGCGCTATGTATATGGAATTCTTGCCCCGAATGGCGATCAAGGCTCAGGTTCTAGCTGATTTTGTGGTTGAAATGACCCGATCAGCCATAAATCTAAACCAAGAGGATGATCGTTGGACGGCCCATGTAGATGGGTCGACCTTCGGAGGAAGAGGGGCGGGCATTGCCCTCACAACGCTACAATGTGATCTTATTCATTCCGCAATTAAATTTTCCTTTTTTGGAACAAATAATGTGGTAGAATACGAATATGTGTTATCGGGAATGACCCTGGCCCGAAAGATAGGAGTTAGCAGAGTTTGAATGTTTTCAGACTCATAGTTGGTAGTGGAACAGTTCGCGGGGAGATTTGAAACTCATGATCCGATGATAGAATTATATTGCGCAAAAGTCTTGGAATTATGCAAAAAATTCAGTGAATTTTCTCTGGACCACGTACCACGGGAACAGAATAAGGTAGCTGATGCGCTCGCCAGGTTGGCCGCGGGCATATCTGACATACATCCGAGCACTATTTCGGTCCATATCCAGGACCAACCTTCGGTCGAGATATCGGTGACCGAACAGTCAGTTGAAGAAATTGAGGCTCTATGCCAAGAACTCTAGGGCTTGAATATTGGCGCTACTGAATTTCCCGGGGAACCCAATTGGATGGACCTCTTTATTAAATATCTAACAAACGACTATCTTCCTGAAGACAAGTCAGAAACCAGAAAAATAGAAGTCCGAGCTAAGAGATATTTTCTGATTGACGGACGATTGTTTAAAAAGAGTTTTGAGGGCCCGCTTTTGCGTTACTTATCTCTTATTGAGGCTGAAGCCGTCATGATTTATGTTCATGAAGGGATATGCGACATTCATTCAGGGACTCGATCTTTATATCACCGCGTCATCAGAGCCGGATATTTTTGGCCGACGTTGCTCGGAGATGCCAAGAAATATACTAAACGTTGTGCCATATGTCAGTTCCATGCTCTGATCCCACAGCTGCCTGGGGATCTCTTATCTGTCACCCCATTGCCTTGTCCGTTTGACAGATGGGGGATTGATATTTTCGGACCTTTTCCTCGGTCAATAGGGCAAAGGAAATTATGTATTATGGCAGTTGAATATTATTCGATGTGGATTGTAGTAGAAGCAGTGCCCATCATCTCAGAGAAGGTCGTCAAACACTTCTTATGGAGAAATATTGTGAGCCGCTTCGGGGTTCCCCGAGCACTCATATCAGATAATGGGACCCAGTTCCGTGGAAAAAGCGTACATGATTTATGCATCAAATTGGGCATCGCCCAGCATTTCTCATCAGTGGCCCGTCCCCAAACTAATGGACTTACGGAGGTATCTAACAAGGTTATCCTGAAAGGATTAAAGACTAAGTTAGAAGATTTTGGAGGGAAATGGTCTGAACATATCTATGAGGTCCTGTGGGCATACCGAACTACACCTCGCTCAACAACCCAGGAATCACCCTTCTCATTAGTGTATGGGTCCGAAGCAGTTAGCCCGGTGGAGGTTGCCATCCGATCGCCCCGGATATCTCAATATGATGAGCATATGAACGGCGAAAGGAGATTGTTGGATCTCGAGATGATCGAGAAAAAGAGAGATGCGATTTACACGCGAATGTGCGCATATCAGCGAACTATGGAACTGGCCCATAACAAGCGAGTCCTCCCAAGGGAATTCTTTGAAGACGACCTCATCCTCATAAGCATAAAGGTGCAGAGGAATGTTGGAAAGCTAGACAGAAATTGGGAGGGACCGTATCTAATATTGAAGAAACTGGAATCTGTTGCGTATAAACTTGAAACATTGGATGGTGACGAAATCCCCCGAACTTGGAATGTCATGAATCTAATGAGGTATTTCTTGTGAACTTTCGATTAAAAGGTTTGACTCAATAAACGTACGTTCCTTTAAACGTAAGCAGAAAACAAGTAAGTACAAAAGAAACTGTTTCTAATTGAGTGATCGACCGATCCTGAAGTTGGATGACTTAGGACGAGTCTGGACTTGTGACCGAAGCTTCTTATCCTCAAGGCTCCCAAGTTGCAGTGATCGCTCTGACAAGTCAGATGCTCCTGCACTTGCCCAATCCCATGGATAAGTTGCGATTCTCCCAGAACTCACTACGAACTAAGACACCCCCTTTAGCGGCTTTCATTCTTGAGAAACGACCATTGTACTTGCGAAATCCGCCACAAAAAAAGGAATGAAGGAGTCAGCATATTGAAACACAAGTTCGGCCCTGTCATGGGACATATATAGAACAAAAGCTTGGCCAATATAACCTACGGGACTTCAGTAGAACCAACGTTTGGCCAAAGCTTGTTATAGGCTCATAATGAACCTCGGCCGCGCCTTTCCAATTCAGCTATGATCCCAAGGACGAAATAAGAGCGATCCACACACAATATAAAACGATCAATCTAGTCCAAATTAATCCGAGTGAGCCAAGTGTAATGGTGGGGACCGATGGGTTAGCACCCTATAAGCAGCCCCGATCTTACACTTGTTTAAACACAATCGTTAATACGAAACATACTAATTTACTTAAAAGGTTAGTTACAATAATTTATTCTGACGATTAAAAAGATGGAGTTGAGAGGAAGAGAAGCTTATATCAGGAGTAAGGAACAAAGCAGGGACAAAAATACAGATTGAACCTAACTACCCTGCCCATCTTCCTTATCCTTCGTTCTCTGCTCCTGCGGTTCTGTCCGGGCCGCGAGATGCCTCAACTATTCTTCTTGATCAGCCACTTTCTGGTTGATCGCCCTCTACATTTCTTCGAACAGATAGAAGAATGGATCATTCTCTGGAACAGGCTCTTCCAAGGATGGAATTACTTGAAAGTTTTCATCCTTCCCCAAAGGATCGATCATCCTCCACCTGTCATCCTCTGGGGAAAGCCTGAACTGCTTCGTAACCTGTCTCGCATGTTATCCAGATACTTAGCAATGTATACCCCGTGAATGTTATCCGCCAAAGTGAATAACAAGGGGGACTGAGAGAATCCCAAAACCGCTTCCCGGACCGAACTCTGAGACAAAGCACGGGCTTGAGTCAACTCCTCTTCTCTTGGGCCCGAGCTTGGGCTTGTTTGAACTCATCGTCATTGGACTGTAGTTTGGCTTCCATATCCTCCTGAGCTGCTTTCCCTTTCTTCTCCAGCTCAGAGATCTGGCTTGTTAAGAGTGAGATTTCGGTCCCAACTCTTAACAACTCATTATCCAACCAGTCCCGGTCCTCTCGTACCGAGTCCAGCTCATCATGCTTGATCCCAACTTACATTTTTGCAAGGTCAAGTTGGTCTTGGACTTCCTGGGACACAACGTGATCGCCCGGGTTCTTTTCCACGGTGATCGCAGCGGTGAAACCTTTCCTCAACATCTGCATAGGATGCCAAGTTCAGAATATAAACCTTCGGGCCCTGAAATCGAGCAGGCTTACCTTAGTTGCGATGTCGGAGAAACCTTCAATCAATTCCTCCCCAGACACATCTGGCTGAACGTTGTCTGGGTTCTACTCCCGATATAGGCAGAAATCTTTGAGTAAGGCGCTCCACCAGGAAGCCAACTTCTTCCTCCTCTTGAACCTGTCCAGCAGGCCCAAAGCAACTCCCCAGTCGGAGTTGGTCTAGGGGCCCGAGGCAGGTTCCCTCAGAACGATCCTCTTGGTAGGGACCGAAGAATCGTCCTCCTTCTTCAGCCGTTTGACAATCTTCGGGGCTTTCGCTTCGACCGTTCTCTTCCCTTTACCTAAGGGGACCGGTGGTAAGGAGACCTTGGCATTTAGACTGGGACCGGGGAGGACTTTCTCCACAGGAATAGCTCCCTGTAGTAACAAAACAATTGTGTAAGCACCGATTGGGGAACTATTTCCAATCCGGTAAAGGCTGGATAGGCTCAAAGAGCGAATCCTAGCCATTATCACCTCCTCTACTACTCCAAATTCCCGAGATGCAGGCCCCTTTTCCGTTGAGGGCTGCCCTGTGCAACGTAGGGTTAGTGTGCCTGCGCTGGTGGTCTGGATCGGGGGGTTCCCTCCAGTTGACGTCCCCGATGGAATCAGCGTACCACCTGTCGCTGATTCAGAGGGCTCCGCACTTCTGGTTGCTCCTTGGCATCCACCAGAAGGATGGGCCGAAGTTGCAACTATACGCTTAAGTCTGAAGCTTGGCATCGTTTCGGTTGAGTCTGCAAAATAAATACATAAGGATCAGAAATGATAACATAAGAATTAACTTCATACTCGATCCATCAGATGGATCTAGAGAATAAAAGGCTCCCTTCGGGGCTGGGACTCCAGTCCTACCGGCGAATCCTATTCTTATTAGCCTCTCCTCCCGAAGCAAGTCCACCCTCCTAAGACTTGCTTCGGGAGGAGGGAACATCACCAGCATAGCTGCGATGTCTAAACGAGAAGGATTGAACCTAGTGCGGTCCAACCTACCTATGAGAGGATGGGATATATTTGGCCACACCTTCAACAGGTCCTCCTTCGAAAATGTTATCCAAATATAACAAGATTCCCACTCATGTAAGGACTCTTCCTTATCTACTATCGTGCACTCTTTGGTGCGCATCGCAATATAATACAATTTGCGACACCCTAATAAGCCCTTACCCCTTCGGGACCCAACCAGAAACAAATTGAAAAAACTTTCTAAGGTTGGGGCTACACTCTGTTCGTGACAATAGAAGATAAACGCAACAATATATACGTAACTACCCGAGAACATGGCATAGGTAGGGCAATGATTCTCCCGAAGTACGACCGCTACAAATGGATGTAGCGGAAAACGTAACCCGAACTTCAGGGAAGCATAACTAACGGGTAAGGCACTGACCGGAACGTTCATTTCCGCTGAAAGGAAACAAAGGACATCTTCCTTTCCCTTCCAGATGGAGTAATGAGCGGGAATTGAGAACTTAGATCTAAGCTCTTCAATATCTAACTCGGACATGGTTGGATACCTAACCTTACGAGGAGCCATGGTCGTTACCTTAAGAAAACTGGGTAAGAGTGGTCGGAAATGGGCAAAAGCGAGAATGATGCGCGTCTGTTGCTGTGGGGACGATTTTTGCAATTAAGTGGTGGGGGTGAACAGTCACAGAAACCCTGATTTAAATAGTAAAAATATGACGTATCAGGCGTTGCCACGTAGGATTACTACATGCAATCGCAGTCTGTACCCATAGAGCACGCTTGTCAGTTAATAGAATACGTAAAGGTGCAAATCGGGATTTTATCGTTTAAATAAAAATAACACGAAAAAGAGGCAACTGATACGCTCACTTGCAGTTCAAAATCAGTTTTCCAAATTTGCCCAAGTATGAGATCGGTCCCTAGAACGCTTTCCATCATCGAGAACGGTCCTAAAAGTGCCTAAGCCGTCATGTGATCGGTCTTATATCACCTCAGCGATGTCACACAAATCCGAGGGGCTAGTGATGAGGGCTCCAGGACCGGGTACCCTCTTTTGGATTAGGCCCAATCTAAGAGGTTAGCCCGAATGATTAAAGACGAACTAATGCGGCCCAAGATCGTCACTTTGGCCCATTTGGATTAACTAACCCGAAGGTCCATTAAGAAGTCAAGATCGAAGATGGAGTTGGTCGTAACAAGGAATGCATACGGACCGACCTAATGGATCGGTCCAAACGGTTACAGTCACGCGTTCTAAGCCTCTGGCCTCTTCATGTGTTCCACGCTTCGGGCCTTGTCACATTTTCCACGTATCAGTCCCAGCCACGTTTTACAGCGTGCGATAATGACGTTCAACAGAATTGTCAGAGGCGGTTACAGGGCGTGGATCTCAAACGTCTAAGCCCTATAAATACATAACTTGACGACGGAATTAGCAGGACCTTTTGGATGCGAAGAATAGACCGTTACTCTGCCGGGATTATTCTTATCACTTTCTTATCCTCGTTATCTTCATAAGCCTCTATTCTTCTTGTATTTGAACTTTGATTTGATTAGTGAATCGACTGAGAGCACTCCCTACTCTTGGTCAAGTGGTTTTTTCTCAATTTCTCGGGGTTTTCCACTATAAATTGCTGTGCCTCGTTACTGTTTCCAGTTTCTTAATTATTCTCCCACCAAAAACAAATCATAACCGAGTTCGTTTCTTAATGAACCGGACGACTGTTGGTACCCCCTAAAAAGGGACCATAACAAATACCGTTTGTCTTTATCCTGATATTATAGCACCCGGTTTTCCGTTAAATTAACAAAAGTTTTTCAGTTAGCATGAGTGATCCTTAAAGTACATAAATAAGAACAGTTTGAAAAATTATAAAAAATTGACATCCGATGTTCGAGAATTGTGCATAAAATATAAAATATTAACGATTTTGTCAGAGTGTCAATAATAAATGATATTGAAAACATGAAGTGTCGTATGTATATTTAATTGAAGTTGAAGAGTCATATATTTTCTCAAAAAATATATTATATTTGCAATTTTGTAATTTTGAAGTCATACCTTTATACAATCCGTAAGTTGGGGGTCGTAGGCAAAATTACCCAAATTTATTTAGCTCAAACTTTTGTACATTTTACCATCTTTTCTATATGTATGAAAAAACAAAAAAAATTGTCATGAAAAAATATGTCACCAAACAAACAAAATCCAATTTTGGGCTCAATTTCCATTTGCTTTTACACAAATGGGACCCACCTACTTATGAGTTTTTATTTTATTTAAAATTCCATCTTCTAATGAAGAAACGCAATCCAGCTTGAAAATACAGTTTCTTGGAAGACTTAAAAAGAATGGAATAGTAGACCCACTCTCTTGGGCCGTTTAGCCCACTAAGTAGAGTAGGCGTCAACCCCGAGGCAACTTTATGATCTCTCCGTCAGTGTCCCCAGAGACCAACAAAAAGCACTGATTTTCTTCGGCAGTTAATTCAACTGCTGAAGATTCATCTGACTGACCGATGGTGCTTCCGAGACTGAATTCCGGCGATATAAGGGGATTCAAAGTGTTATTTTTGCTTCTGGTGTTGTATGGATTGATATCATACGTGGCGTATTTTGTCATTCAGATGAAGTTTGTCACGCCTCTTGGTGATGATGCTCCATTGGATCGCTTCTCTGAAGGCAGAGCGATCGAGCATGTTCGTGTATTGGCTGGAGAAATTGGAGGAAGACAGGTTTGAGACGACGGGCGTGTCTTTTATGTTGCTGTGTTTTATGACCAAGATTCATTTTTTCTTTGTTTTTACATTTGAAATCTTCGTGAAATTGTGATGGTGGTTTCAAGAAGTAAATGCATCTTTGCTGCATCCTTGATTTTGACTCTTCAAGTACAATTTATTATCGTTTTTATAGAGATGATAGTTAAGCTCGATTCATTTCCTGTTGTATAGATTTCAATGCTTTTTATAACTTTCCTTGCTGTTTTGCATTATTCCCTTCAAGGAAGGAACTCAAGGTTTAAGAGAAGCGGCAATTTACATTAAATCACAGTTGGAAATAATAAAAAGTCGAGCTGGTTCAAATGTTAGGTTTGTAAATAATGTTTGAATCTTATTTGATTTTATGGAAATTGTATGTTTATTTTTGAAGGATGTTAATGCATGATTCAACTTTCATTCTTGGTAATTGTGTTCCAGAGTAGAGATTGAAGAGACAGTTGTAAATGGCTCCTTCAATATGAAGTTTTTAGGACACAGCATATCTCTTACGTACAGAGGGCACTCAAATATTCTTATGAGGTTGTTTGCAGTTTCAAAATTACGTGTTGGAGGCTTATATCATCCATTATTTATTTGATAAAACATGCTAACAGAATGATGACCACCTCGTGGATGTCTATACAGGATTTCATCTGTTAATTCGCAAGAAAGTGATCCATCAATTTTGTTAAATAGTCATTTTGATACTGCACCGGGTTCTCCAGGAGCTGGTGACTGTGGCTCATGTGTTGGTGCGTCACCTTTTATCTATTTTTTAATTTGTGAATATGGTTTTAATTTCAGCTTTCCTATTTTCACAGCATCGTTGTTGGAACTGGCCAGGCTTTCCATTGATTCTGATTGGATTCCTACTCATCCAATAATATTTTTATTTAATGGAGCTGAAGAGTTATTTATGTTGGTGAGAATTCATAATTAGCAATCGTTTTTGTCTTATATGCACAATCATTTTCTTGAAAATAATGTCTATTTTTCTTGTAGTTACTGGAATTATGTTGAATTGATGTGAAAAGGAGAAATATAAAAATGATGTTGTTGCTATTCATTGTCTTGTCTTTTGTGATTCCAGGGCTCACATGGTTTCATCACAGCGCATCGATGGAGAGACAATATCAAAGCTTTTATTAATATTGAAGCATCAGGGACAGGAGGCTTCGGTATCTCCTCTTTATTTCTACAAATTTAACAACATTCTTCAAATTTCAGTGATCTCTCCGTGTTCTTACAGTGAAAGTGAAATGAGTTTCGGATATGCTCTTATTATGTCTTTACAGATATGGTATGCCAATCTGGACCTGGATCTTGGCCTGCCTTCATGTATGCTAAATCTGTTCCATATCCTATGGGAAACAGTGCGGCTCAGGTTCTATGTTTCGCTTCATACTGTTATGTTTCCTTATGAAGCAATCTAGATAATTAAACAGTTGGGTGCTATAAAGTAGAAAAGCTGAACGAAGGATAAATAAATTGTCTGCTTATATTGGTATTATTGTAATTCTCTAGGGTATTTTTTAGTTCGAATGTATGTTTATCCTCAACCAGAGTTTTTATTCAATCGCAGGATCTTTTTGGTGTTATTCCAGGTGATACAGATTACAGAATGTTTGCTGTTGATCATGGTGACATTCCTGGCTTGGATATTATCTTCCTGCTAGGTGGATATTATTATCACACCTCCTATGATACGGTGGAAAGATTATTGTATGCTTTAATTGCTATTTTGGTACAGATATACGGTTTTGCTTCTGCTAGACCTCATTTTTGTCTGGCCTTTGCATTGATGTTTATAATTCTGTTGATTAGGCCAGGGAGTGTGCAAGCTCGTGGGGACAATTTGTTTAGTCTCATGAAATCCTTTTCCAGTTCTTCCTGGCTCTTAAATGCAAATGGAAGAGAATCAAATGAAGCTGCTGACAGTCTTCAGAATGGGGATTTACCATACTTCTTCGATTTCTATGCACAGTTTATGGTGAGCAATATTCTTGTTCTTGGGTCTATCTGTCTTGTTTCATCCATTAGTGAAAATCTGTGTAATTAAAAAGCTGCAAGATTGATGCATTTACATGTCCTTTTGACGTGTTTCTTTCAGGTCTCTTACTCAAGAAGGCTAGGTTTCATAGTTCACAGCATTCCTTTTGCTATATTCCTACTTAGGCCAATTTTATTGCGCTTGTCAAGTGGAAGTTTGTTCCGAGCTTCCAGTGCCTATTATGATTTCATCAATGGTAATAACAATTGATATATATTTATCTTGATCTCTTTAAAAAGCCTGTTTTATGGTTTTATTGTGTTCTCTCTCGATATTTGACATCTAAAAGAGTATCTTGCTTCCACTGTATCGCAGGACTTCTTCACCATGCTGCTGGAATAATACTTGCAATTATTTTTCCAGTAGCATTTGCTATCTTGTCGCTGCTCTTCTCTTCCCATTCAATGTGCTGGTTTGTGCTTAAATTGTTTTTGTTTCTTTTTACCAGAGTTCGTTCCTATGATCTTTTTAGATGTGACCTCATCTCTTATAATTTATCCATGTTGTTTCTACATCATAGATTGTTTTATTCATGTTATAGGTTTGCGAATCCATCATTGGCTTTTGTATCATTTGTTCCATGCTCGATAATGGGTTTGCTTATGCCAAGATTTCTTTGGAAAAATCTCCCATTATCTCAAGATGTTTCTGCATTGTCATTGTCACGCCAGGTCTGTGCTTCAATGAGAGTCTTATGTATGTGTTCATGATTTTTTTGTAATCATAGTAGGTTTTTTGTAGATCATATTCCTTCATTTGTTACTTTTTTTTATAATAACATTATTAGCATCTCACTGATGAGCTTCCTCTCTATACTGTCATAATATAACTTAAATAGTAAGGAGACTGATCAGCACCAATCTGTGCTTGAAAGTTATGATCTTTTTCTATCAAATATGATTACTATAAGTAGAACTGCATTTTATTGAACCCCCATCGTCTGGAATTGTCTTATAATTGACAGTGTCAAACATCAATAATTACATATTAATGTATTTTTCAGGAAATGGTTGATGAATCTAGGTTCTGGGGGGCTTTTGGCTTCTATTCTCTCTTAACAGTGGTATTTTGAGATTCCTTTCCTTTCATTTTTCTTTAACTAGCATCGTATTTTTTCCATAGATTTGTTCTGAAATTATGAGAACAGGTATACCTTGCATTTGGGTTAGGTGGAGGTTTCATAACATTCATTATATCAGCTTTCATGCTTTTTGCATGGTATACTTTTCGTCTATCAGTCAAAATCTTTGGCTACCAATCTCTCAGGTACAATTAAAATGTTGATTCCTGTAAATCATACTAGCGTATTTCATTCCATCCTCATTTTATCGAACGTTTCAAGATATGATTTACACCTAGATGATAATGCTTCTATCAGGTCACAAGCATGCTATGTGGTACCCTTGCTACCGTGTATCATGTACTCTCTGTGTTTTGGCGGATTTCTTACACTTTTCTTGATCGAGAAAATGGGCATGATTGGCTCCCTTCCATCTCCTTATGGTTAAGTATTCTGCTTCTTACGCTGTGGTTCTGAAATTTAAAGCGTTGTAGTATTAAATCCATCTTTTTATCTTTACATGTATTTTATCTGAGCTAATTTTCATACCATAAGAGTTGTGTTTCAATCAACACCATCATTAACTCCATTTGCAACTTTCCATGTCTCAGTTAGACTTTGTTGTTTACAATTAATAGCTAAATGAAAGCATTGATTCATCCTAAATTTTCTACGATGAATGTTTTAGATTTTTACTCTCAGGGTCGCTCTTTTTCAGGTTATTTTGTTCCTGATGTAATTACTGCAGCTGTTGTCGGACTAGTGACAGGCTGGTGTGTTGGTCCTATTATACCTGTAGTTGGAAATTCTTTCGCTGTCCCATCAATTTTGAAGTTTTTGTTGCATGGAACTGTTCTGGCGTTGGCTGTTTCATCACAGTTCTTTCCCTATACCAATGATGCCCCTAAGAGGATTGTTTTTCAGCATACTGTTCGAACCTCAGGTATTAAAAGTTTGCATGTTTTTCTGAGCATTAATGATATTTGACTAGATTTAATGCCTTAAGAATAACTTATTCTTAAGGTTGTAAGCCTTAAACAACAGCGTTGCCTATGGACTCAAACAGGGCTGCAAACCATTCTACCACTTTAAATAATCTGCATATTGAGGCATTCTTATTTTTTCACTTGAGTATTCTCTTACAGAATAGGTCCTTACTATAAATAAATTCCTATACTTCTTACCTATTTTTGTAACGATTATTTAATTTATCTCCCTGCAGATACGAATCAGATAGAGAATTCTAGTTTTGATTTTGCTGCCGTTGATTCCAACCCCATTATGTCTGTTTTCAAACGTAATCCTGAGTTGATCAACATACTTTCTAGCGATGGGGAATCAAATCTTGGGGATGCTTATCAGTATGATTTTGATACATGGAAGGTACTTAGGCTGCAATTGGCTTTCTATTACTGCATCAGTGAGAACAGCAATCGAAAAGGAGACTAGTTTTTAACCACCAATGACAGCATTTTATCTTCAAATCTTTTTCATATTTGAAGTAGAAATTTCATTAATGCGATTTCGCTGCAGGGAATTTTTCCAATCTCCTTCCTATTATCAACAAGCTTGAAGTTTCACACAAATGTTGAGGATGTTTTAAAGGAATATTCAAGTTTTCCAAATTTATCGATCGAGAAATCCTCAGTTGCATCCGTTGGAGGTCCTCGGATGGTTAACATCGAATTTTCTCTTGGGTAAACTTCCAATATAGTGCAGACATTTGATTGAGTTTCCTTCTCTTTATTTTTTAAAAAACTTGAGTCAACATTGCATCCTCTCATATACTATTTGGTTCATATATTCTCGGGAAACTTGTCTCAAATGAATTTATTCTTCTACCCAGAATCATAGTGTGGTTGTGTATGGACATGGAGTTGTGTTGTGTGTGTGTTTTAAATGTAGTGCTTCATCTAATTATTGTGCCCATTCTCTTAAACTACGTGTGACAGTTCTTTGAAGGAGGTATGGGTCGCAGTTCTAAACATTACGGGGCCATTATCAAACTGGTCATTTGCAAATCATAAGCTTCCAGGTATCCATCCACATCTTCTTTTAACCCTTAAACCCAATGATTGGTTTACCACTCGTTTGAATGTTCAACAGCACCAGTGAAAGTGCCCAACGGACCACCCTCCTATATATGTAGACTCAGTGGCTCAAGCCATGAGAAGTGGTCATTCTGGCTTGAGGTAAACAACATCATTTTCCATCATACAACTTGCTCTCCTTCTATATTACATGACAACAACTATTTGAAGGCTGCAAATTCCGACCCTCTAAGAATTGATGTTGCTGTTGTTGATCTACATTTAACCGAGCCAACAAAGAAGCTCATATCCCTCTTCCCGAGCTGGACAGATGTCACTGCTTTTACAAGCGTCCTGTCGTCTTACTTCGTCTAATCTCAGGAGCTGCTGGAGTTTGATTCTTACTCTGCGAATAAAGCGGTATCTCCACACCCACGACCTGCATCTAGTGCATGCTTAATTTGTTTGTAATTCGAATAGAACATAATAAGTTAACCATGACTCCAATCAAGTCAGCTCTGATATGGTTGTGAACTGATGATATTTTTTGTACGCATATTTATTTATCACTCAAGATTTGTTTAAATTGACTCTTAATGATTTGTTCCTTCCTACTGAATGATAATGATTAAAAATGTCAACCAATTTACACAGCTACATACATACAAAACACAGTCACAATACAACACATTACACAGCTTCTGACATATCTACTTTGCTTACAGTAGCCAGCTGGCACTAGCCTCGTCGTAATTTACAGAGAAATACACGAAGAATCCGAGTTGCTATCCTTGTGTGACAACCGTTTTTCCTAGCACGAATGTGACCAAAGATAGTTCAAGGAAGAATATGGTATTGATCAAACCTCGATCAACCATCCACCCAAAAATCGTTATACCCCCGGGATTGTCCCGCAGATACATCACTGAAACTCAAGATTACAATGTTAAAACAGATGATTACATTGGCTTTTGAAAAGAGAAAGGAGTGTCACTGTCACCTAGAGACAATCTCTTGTGGTATGAAGATATTTCTGATGCATGTTGTGTGCTTGATGACGATGCATCGAAATCTAGCCATTCTGAATCACTTTCGAAGCCATCGTGATCCGTTTTTGCAGCTCCATTAGGAATTCTCCATGTAGATCCTTCATTTGTAGCATTGACTGTCATGAAAGCATGCCATCTACTAGCCAATGCTCCTATTCCTTGAGCTCTATGAGATATTTTTGTAGCAGCGTGCAAGCAATTAATTATAACCACCACTTGAACAATAGATGAAACCTACACAAACCCCCATTAACAACACAAACTCTAAAAAACGTAACAAAAAAATGACGAACAAAGTGTTTCGGTAACAGCCCGGAAGCCAAAAACAAAAAAAAACATAAGTCACACTCTTTGTGGGACACCCACAATTCAATAGGTATGTTTGGTTTTCCGATCACTGCAGCAATACGGTGACCGTACCATAATTTCAATTTCGAACGTTCACACAAAACCCCCCATGCTCAAGAATAATGATCATTATTCCTAAATGCCAACAGAAGTTCTAACAAGTGGCATTCAAAACGGCATTAAGAGGCTGGCGCTTGAAGCCATTCATGGAGTTTTATCCCCCACGGTGATTTAACTGTAGAAATAGAACGACACAGTTTTTCATGTTGTGATTGCATGAGAATTTTGAAAATCATGAACAATCATAGCCAATATCTCAACACAAACACATTCAAAAAATACTTAGAGTTACCAACGCAAAGATTGCTACTTACAGCATAATCTCCACAGTTGATGATTGTAATCTCGTACTCTGTGGTCTTGAGCAAACTGATAAACTGTACAGTTGTGACAATAAGAAACTGTGTAATAAGATACAATCTGAATCTGTGGCTAATCTTCGAGAGGTAATAACGTAAATGAGCATGTTCTTGTAATAATTCAACAACATTGTCTTCTCTTTTCAATTGTTTCCCAAATTCATCAAGATGTATAATTTGCAGGCTACAGACAAGATGGAATAAAATTGAAGCTGATAAAATAATCGCTGTAACATACGTCGATGATATAGTTAAAGACAAGAGAATCAAGGTCGATAGCCATGGCGAGCTACGGCCAACTTGCATAAACCTCAAGATTTCTCTGCCAATCTTTAGTATGATAAAGGGAATCAAAAATTTCAAGAGCGACATCATAAAGTCCTGCAGTTAAAAAAAGGAAGAGAGTTCTTCAAGTTTCAATGAAAATTATCAGTATTTTTGTATAGATATTGCACTTTTACTCACTGAAATCTTGTCTATATAGTGAATAGTGAACATTTCAGCATGCCCATAATCTCGATCAACAAAAAGAAACTTTCTTATACCATATTTTCTCAAATTATGAGAAATACATATCAAAGCTGCAGCAGCCATACAAGCCTGCGAAGCAACGATCCCAATTTCGAAGCTTTGAATCTGATCCAATTCGCATTCAATACAACCAGGGATTGTGATCATTAGAAGCGGAATCAAAACACCAATCACCAAGAAAGTCGCCCATGATGCTAAAAATGTTTGAATAGAAGACTGCTCAAAACCTAATACAGACAGCACAAAATCTAATCTTTCAAGGTTTTTATTAAAAAGGGCTTCTACATCTCTGGGTTTTTCACCAGCTGATTCTTCTATAAAAGAAACATCTTTCACGAAAGGTAGCTTCTCCTCCGGATCCTCCTCCATGATTAATAAAATCCCGAAGTCCTAATTTACTGATAATGGAGTTGACGACAACACTGGAGTATAGTCCAGATAGAGAAAATGTTAAAACCATTCATTATTGGACATGATTTTCTTAATGTTTTTTAATAAAAATTTTGTTTCATTTTATTAATATTTTTTTAAATAAAAATCGATCAAATTGAGTTTAACTTATAAACTAAGTGAATTTCTTTAAGCTTATTAACCAATAATATTTTCTATTAAAAAATATATTATTTTTTTGAACTTTATTCTCAAATCATTAAAGTTGTCTTCTGCATAAATTATGAAAATGAATTATGCATTATAGAATACATAATCTGTTTTTGATATAGAACAATATCCATTTTAAATTCTGATTATAAATTATCATTATAATGCATTCTTCTATTTCAACTATAATGCATAATCAAGTTTAAACTTGATTCTAAAAATACATTATGCATTCTGCTTATTATTTTTTATGAGAATATTACGACATTAGCCCTCAATGTTTAAAATAATGTAAATACTATGCTCCCAAAGTTTGTAAATTACATGAGAAGCTTTCGAAGTTTCAAAGTCATTCAAGAATGACTATATAGTGAATAATATCAGTTTTCATCTTTTTCGTATAAATGACTTTGATAATTTATGCATTATTTTTAAATTTTTCAAAGATTAGAGATTTAGTCATTTCATATTTTTAAGGTTAATTGATCAATACAAACTATTGATTGGGGGTCAAGTTAAATATTAACGAGTATTAGAGTTCAATATAAACGGTTCTGGAAGTTTGAGGGTCAACCACATAATTCTTAAACTTTAAGGATATGATATTTACAACATTTAAAAGTTTATGGTTAACATAACGTATTATATCAATTTCGGAGGTTTTGTATACTATTTACAAATTTTGGAACAATGTTTTTAAATTATTAAAAGTTTAGTGGCTAGTGACAAACAACACTTTATTTTTCATATATATATATTTTTTTTCAAATCAAATATTTATCTTTTTCATAATAATAAATTCTGTTTTTCTATAATTTAGCATTTAGATATCATTTGTTTAGTTTCTTATTCGATAATATCGTCTTCAACATTTTTGTTTTATTTTTTATTATAAGATTTTTTAATAAAAAATGTTACTAATTTATTTTGTATTTACAATATTATTTTAGTGTAGAATTACAATTTCAGATATAATTATTTTGTATATTATAAATCAATTCACATTATATATTTTTTGAGAACGCTTTTGTATTTTATAATTCATTATATATTTATACAGAACACTACGCAGATTCTAATTATACATTCTAATTCTGCATTCTAATTATAAATTTTGATTATACATTATATAATTTATGCAGAACACACACTAAGTCTTTAGTTTTCGAATTCCAACCAAACATACTCTCTTTTGATTCAAGTTAAACTTAATCTTTTGCACCATATTAATATCACTATTTCGTACCGATCCGGAATTCTATACGTATGATATCTATTTTTTTATATTTATTAAAAATAATATTTAATTATTTTTTACATCATACCCAAAAAAAAACTCAAAATCTAACTCTAAAAACCAGTACCCGATTATATCGAACATATAGCAATATTACCCCTTATTTAATGTACGGAACCGGTATAAAAACATTGATTATTATATAAATATACCGATATACCGCCCAATTTTCAATACAAAACATCCTTGTCAAGTAACTTCAAAAAAACCTTGTTCTCATCCTCCATTTCCACAGATTTTGGTTCCGAAACCACAATCATCGACTATTTAACCAGAGTTAAGATAAAAACCAAACCATGGTTAAGATAAAGAGTTAGCATAACTCAGCCTACAAAATCCCTGAAAACGTTGCTATCTCTTGGTTTTGTTACCACTACGAGCAAGAAAACGTTCTCTGGCTGCAAGTATTTTACTTTCCCGGTCATCATCAGCATCCTTGGAACAAGAATGGCTCCTGCTCTCCTTCTTCATACTTTCTTCTGCTTCAACACTGTTACTGCTTAAACATAACAAGCATTTACAAAAACACAATATACAAGTCGAATATATACCAAAAACTAACCTGAGTTTGTGGACATTTAGTCTCTGGAGTTTAGCCAAAGCTGGTTGAACCCATTGCATTTCTACGGCACAAACGTTTCTCATATATGGTCTCGACGTAGTTATAAGTTCATGATATATGACATAGTTAGGGAACTTCCCATCATCATCGGGTTTAAGTGCAGATGATGGATGAACCTGCAACACAAACATATACATGTGTTCCAATGTTAGCTCCATTTTTTCTTCTAAAAAGTGAAACTCAAGTATTCAGAAGATATGTTCTGGATACCTGAACCAACTGCGTCATCAAACCGGGGGTTCGGTAGCCGTTATGAAGTAGCATTCGCTCTGCGATTTGATTTGCATATCCTGAACATAAAGCTTTTCTCAAAGAAATGTAAGTTCGATCTTCATCTCTGTAACGTGTTTTGATATGCATAGGCCCTGTTAGAACATAGATTTCCTAGATCGAATCATAAAAATGGAGACTACATTTCGAATAACTGAGATGAAGCACCTTTAGCAATCTTGTGCATTATTTGAGATAACTGATCCCTGACATTCTCAACGAATTTCATCGACCTCATCTGGAATCAGTAAAATCAATTTCAGCAATGAAATCGGCAAGATTCGAATACTAAAAGAATACTGGTACCTGCAAATTGTTTGCCTTGCACCAGTTTAGTCTATCTTCAGTTCGATGCCAGAGCTCATATACCTGCAGCAACTGGATATGGTCACCCAATCCAAATCCATCTGGTAGGTTCGACGAACTGTGCTTGCGCTTTTTTTCAGTAGTATTATTGCTGGTTGCAGCAGGAAAATTACTAAGAAGGATATTAATACTTAAGAGATTAAAACAAGTTATTCACAGATTATTCTTAAAACTTCCATTTTTCGGATGCGTAGGCAATAATAATATGAACAATCGTCTAAGGTACTTTGCTTGCATAACGAAGTGGGGCTGTAAGAGATCGGAAATTGGCATTTACCTGTACCCAAAAATTAGCGTGGTTTCAGCAGATAGCATTGCAGCAACTGTCAAAGCATGAGATAAGCAGCCACTCTCATTTGCCTCCAGTAGAGTTCTTGACAGTGAAGGTTCCAGAGGAAGCTCTGCATAAAACATGAGATTTACACCTTAAAAACATTCAAGTTTCACAATCAATGAACTAAAGGTTTTGGAAGATGTGTTTTCTTCCTTTACACAATCATTGCATGGTATTACGTTCACGAAATGCGTAACAAGTTGATCTCAGATGTCTGAAAAACATAAGCTAAATTCCATTATTACCAGCCATGGTTCTGCCCATGCTTGTTATTGAACCATCTTCATCAATGGCATCAATTAAATATAGTTGTCTTAGAGCATCTTCTAAAGCTTCATCTGTACAAATCCAAGGAGTCATTACACAGATGAAAATTCAGAGCATTGATAAAAGAGAAGATTTTTACATGAAGGAGGATCAAGGAAGTCGAATTTAAGAATATCAATATCTTGAAGTTCGAGTGACTTTAGATAGAGCACACTTCCAGCAAGAGAAGATCTTTGTATTTCAGGAACAGTCACATCCAAAAAATCATTTTCATAAACAGTCGATGGATAAAGACGATAGCACATCCCAGGACGTGTTCTTCCGGCCCTTCCAGCACGTTGGCTAGCCTGCACTCTTAGATCATATGGACGAAGAATTATGTATAAGTTGGGAATACTGGAAGATATCTAGAATTATCAACAGTATATCCACAGTTAAAGGGAAAATATTTCATACTTGCTAATTTCAACTGCATCAAGAGAATACATGCGAGTTGTTGGATTGTACTGTCTTTGCTTTACAAAACCAGTGTCAATTACATAACTGCAAGTAAGCCAGAGTTATTCTACATTCATAGTGGAAAAGATTCTCACCACCAAAATGTAAGTAAACATAGCATGGGATTTAGCTTTAAAATGATAATTATTATAGAAAAACAATTAAAAAAAATGAAGCTCTTCTGGTTGACGATACTTAGCAATAAGATGAAAAACTACAAGCAATTTACTAATGAGTAAAAATACATGTCATGCTTGTGCAAAAAATTNGGCTAGTGATGTGAACTTTAGGACCGGGTACCTTGGGATGGGCAAGGCCCATTAATTGCTGGGCTAATTCAAATGGTGGAAACGAATTCTCGCAGCTCATTTGCACACTTAAGGAAAAGCGGCCCGATGTTCAACGAGAGGACCGAAGACAACCTTAGGCGAAATAAAGTGCTTTCTGGTAACTAGCTCCTTGGTTCGGTCCGAACGGTTACAGGCTCACGTTTTCCACGCTTCGGGCCTCCACACGTTTACCACGCTTCGGGCCCGATCACGCAGACCACGCCTCGGTCCCAACCTCGTTTTACATCCGACGATAACAACTTCTAAAAAACTTGTCAGAGGCGGTTACAGAGCGTGATCCACACACGCCGTAAACTCTATAAATACAAGGCGCGACGACGGAAATAGCAGGACCCTTTGGACGCATAAGAACATGCCGTTACCCTGCCGGAGTTCTTACTGCTTTCTTTTCCTTGTCATTTTCATTAAGCCTCTGTTGTATTCATTACGGATTATTTGATTAGTGAACATGCTAAGAGTATAATCTACTCTTAGTCAAGTGGTTTTCACCCCAATTCCTGGGGTTTCCACTATACATCGTTGTGCCATCGTTTATTTCCAGTTTTTAATCGTTTTCCACAATAAAAACAAATCAGAACCAAGTTCGTTTGTTAAACGAACCGGACGACTGTTGGTACCCCCTAAAAAGGGACCATAACACACGTCACATATTATAATAATGTTTTGAATGTTCATCGACCTCTTTTATACAAATGGTCTGAGGGAGACCTCGTTTGATCTTGTACCTGGCAGCAAAGGTTTAGGAAGTTCTTCTACAGATGGCCAGAGATCAAGGTTTATGACTCCAATTATAGATTGTAAAATTAAAAAAGTACCAAGTAAAACATATTAAGGCATGAACTAAATAACAAAAATTAATTAAACAATAACAAGAGAAACATGCATATCGTATTAATGAAACATGCTAACCTTATCGTAATAAATCTTGTAAGACTCAATTGTATAATAATATTCAACATAATCATATAATTTGTCTTCCTTGTGGTGGATCACAATGCTTACATGTCATCTATATCAAGTGTCACCTTCTACAAGTGCAAGTCCTCTTGCGTAGATCTATTAAGTGTTTTTCATCTCCAATGTATGTGTAAAATAATATTTATCTTCGATTGTGTATCTTTCTTTGTTACCTTCATCACTCAACTTCACTAATAATCTTCAAATATGGGGATTTAATCTATTAGTCTACCTTTTTGCATTTTCTCTGTTAAGTTGCATGCGTGTGATGAGAAGAGATCTCTTATACTCCAACATAAAGAGAATAGCATGTCCTGACATTCCGTGATCATATGGTTTAATGATTCACAAATGTTGTTCAATAGTATGTCATATATAAGTAAGAGTAAAATGAGAATAAAAATTAAAAAGAAATATACTAAATAAAACAACTTTTTAAATGTTAAATTCACACCTTAGACACTCCTAGAAAAATGCTTTTGCCCAATGTAATGGGGGATTTTGACGAAGTATGCATGAGCCTCTACATACTTAATTTTAAGCTCATCTATGACCTTATAAAATCTTTCAGGTCTACTACATTGTGCTACTCTCCAAAATAGTTGGTTAATATCGGAGGACTTAAAACCATCACATTTCATATTTGCAAAAATATGAATGCAACAATACCTTACCTGAATGCGAGGAAATATAGTTTGAACGGCAGAAATTAGACATTTTTGCCTATTGGAGATGCATAATGTTTGTGACATTACATCATCTAGGTCCAAATCTACTTTGAGAAGCTCCTAAAATCATTCATAGGTTTTTTGGTTCTCTCGCTCCACAACACCGTAGGCGATATGAAATATATTATTGTTGGGATCCATCCCTATAACTGTGATAATTTGTCCCTCGTATTTACCTTTTAGAAATGGTCCATCTACTCCAAATACAGGCCTACAACATGTTTCCCACCAAACTTTGCATGCCTCTAAGCAACAATAAAAACGTAGAAACCTTTTATCTTGACTATTAGTATCATCGTCTTGCAACTTCAAAATAACAGTTGATCCATGATTGCTTTCTCTTAATTGCATGCAATGCCTAACAATGCAATACAAATAAATGATAAAAAAGAATAAAACAAGAAAAATGTTGAAGGTTGTTCCAAACACAACATGTTATTCAATGTTTTAAAAATATACCTCCACAAATATTTGAATTGATCATCATGTAAACCTGTTAAGATCTTCAATGCAATTTTCTTAACTCGATAAGCTTTTTGCATGCTTATATATAATCCAATAGAATCCTTTACCTCGGCCTTGAGAACAAAAGCTTTCCTTTGGATGGATTTAAGTTTCTTTGCAAACTCCCGACCTAGCCAAGAGGATTTCACATAACTCAGTCCGTGGACAATTATTATAGTGATCATTCATAGTTGCAATTTGTCAATTAGCGTCATCACTCTACCTTGACACATTAATGAACCACAGACATCCAACACATTTACATTTAGCCACTAATCGATTCTTATCATTTTTCTTGAATCCACACTTCATCCACGACAATGACAGTGTGTCGTGATTGCATTCTTGGCTTCTTCTTTGCTCTTAAATCGCAATCCACTAACCATCTTAACATCTTGAAGGTTGTGGCTTGAAAATAGATGGCACAATGTAGTTCGCATACAAATTAGGCCTGACATTTTTTCTAACATTATCAATTTCTTTATCTGATATGTCATAATCACTATCATCAAAATCACATTCTTCCCCATTCAACTATAATATGTTATCATATAGCTCAAATGGATTCAATTACATTTCATCATTCAAAGAGAACATATTCGTACTTAAAAGTTGAGAACTCTCATGATTCTCAAAATTGTTGGCATCAATTTTATTCATAAAATTCAAAGTTCCGGTAGGAATAACTTCATCATTGGGCTCATAGTGTTTTATGAATAGAATGAAAAAATCTTCATTTTCAACATGTTTACCGACAGCTATGCAATTATCATCATTTTATCTTGCCATCAAAATGTGCTAAATCCAAAATCATGTATTCTTTATTTCATAGTCAAGTAGTGTTGCACAATGATGGAGAACTTTTGTACTCAACTCAAACACATAATCTTGAGATGTCCAAAAATGGGTGCACATGTATATTTTTGTTACTTTCCAAATATAATTTCTCTTCTATGTCTCACTAATAACCCTCTATTAGATATTTTTGCAAACATGATCATGACCTTTCAAGTAACCGTGACAATTCAAAATTCAAACTCAAAATTTTTAAAATAGAAGAACAAACCGATATAATAAACCCAAATTGTAATAGAATAAATTCTTCAATTACTTTTAAAATAGAAGCACTTCCACAAAACCCACCCCTTCACAAAGTTGAAGAACTAAATAAGAGTTTCCATCGAAAATATTTTTATACTCAAATTTCATGGACAAAACCTTAAAAGTAACCATAGTAGAACATTTAACTAGGACAATTTAGTATATTCAATCAATAAACCAAAACATAAGGATCAAAATTGATATTAATATGAAGATGATGTATTTAAATTGTAATATTTTTAGATGAAGGCTATAAATTGTGAATTTATGAAACTTGAGGGACTACAACGGAAATTAATCCCTTAATTTCGGCTTGAAATTAGAGGCAAAATAAAAAAAACCCATGATGTTCTTGCTACAAACCGAGCTTCTTGGGTTTAGAGAAATCTTGCTTCATCTCGAGAAATTTTGCATTTCCTTCTCCAACTGGGCCATTCTCAACTGTTCCATATCTTCTTCCATTGAACTTTTCTCTTGCTTATCATCCAACACTGAATTATCAGAACCATTCACCGAGAAAAACATCGGAACCATCTCAGATAACCACTGAGGTTCAACGCTAGTGACACATTGCATATACTCTTTGCTAGTCAACACCAATTCATGATAAACAACATAGTCTGGAGTATACCCAAGTCCATATAGAGCGCTGATTGGATGCATGTGGCATGACATACCATTTCGACAGTTAACGTACTCTCCGATGCTCTTTAGATGAGCAGCATTATGGAAGTAGGCAGAGCATATGGCTTTTCTCACAATATCCCAATTTGGCTCACATGTTGTGAGAGGAATCTTTAGTGTTTTCACAATATCAAGTAACTGAGACTTCACTTCTCTAGCCTTGCGAAGACCTTTTACATGGAGAAAGTGAGCATTGCACCAATCACCACGATAATCATTGGCTTCCCACTGTTGGTAAACATTGAGAAGAGTTAAATGATCGAATTCAGGGACAAAGAGCTTTTCCCTGGCTGAATCGCTCGCCTCCGCCATGTCTTTTGGCCTGAAAAATACAGATGGTACTGAAAGCATTGACACAATTGTCAGAACCTCCTTGAGACATTTCAGTTTCTCACCCATTAAAACCACCTTGGCAAGAGGAGGATCAAGAGGGAACTCCACCATTTTCCAACCAATCTCGGTAAGATCACCGACATTGCTTAAAGCTCCCAACACCCATAATTGATACAAGGAGTTGAGTGTATTCTCCTGAGGAGGAGGATCCATGAAGTCGAAATCAAGCAAATTGTCAATTTTCAGTGACTTGAGCAACAAAACAACGTTGCCAAGGTTAGTACGCTGGATTTCTGGTACAGGGCTTTGAAGCATCTCATTTAAATATGCACTTTCTGTGTAGAGGCAATAACATGTACCTGGTCCTGTTCTACCAGCACGTCCAGAACGTTGGTCGGCTGCTGCACGGCTAACTGGAAACTCCTGGAGAGAATCCATGCACATACGAGGATTATAGACTTTCATTTTACTGTATCCCGTGTCAATAACACAGTCAAAGATGTTTCCACAATATTTGTAGCAATAATGCATTTCCGAGTGCCCTCTTCTGCCTTCTGGAATATCTTGGCTTGCAAGTTAGCGGGCAGCTGGGAGTACATAGGCATAACTAAAAGCTTTGGAGCATCTTTTCTTGAGGAAACAAGCTTCTCCATTGACTCTATCAAAGCATAACAGTTTGCTTCAATCTCATCTTGGCCGGTCATAAATATCAGTATATCCCCTGGAACACTTGTTATATGAATTGCCATAGATGTGTAACAACAGCATGAACATAATCTTCACAAGGTGTCTTACTATACAAGATTTGTACGGGAAAAGTTCTTCCAGGAATGTGAAAAATTGGCACACTGCAAAAAAATGTTTTAGATCTTAACCAAGAAAAGAAGTAAACAAATGGGATTGGGCTGAAAGCAACTATTACCTCCCAAAGAAATTGGAAAAATTTTGGGCATTAAGAGTTGCCGATGTCACGATTAGTTTAAAATCACAATGCCTGGCAACGACTTTCTTCAGAATACCAAATAGGACATCTGTGTTCAATGATGGTTCATGTGCTTCATCCATTACAACAACCCTGCATAATAAAAAAATGATTATTTGCTACATTAAAATGCACAACAACTGAAAATAGTGCTAAGCGATAACATTTTATGAAATGCAAATATCATACCGATATTTTTCCAGATCAGAGTCTTTCAATGTCTCCCTTAAAAGCACGTGATCAGTCATGTACTGCAGCAGAAAAATCAATAGAATCTCAATAGAACAACAAACAAGCTAAGACCTTCCTCACTATGATAAAATTCATAGTTAAAAATAAACAGCAATGGCAAAAATGAGGTATGAATCAATGACAAAACCTCTGAAAATCAGGTAACAAGGGAAAGCAGAAACAGCCGATACCTTAATGATAGTGCTAGGACCAGTTAAATCCTCGAAACATATTGCATAACCAACTTTCTCACCCAGTTCTGTTTCCATTTCTTCACTGACTCTCTTGGCAACACTCATTGCTGCTACACGTCTTGGTTGGGTGCAACCAACAATCCCACTTGTTGTGTATCCATCCTCATGAAGATACTACAAGGCAATGCAGATGGTAAAAAAATTAGCAATGCCAGAGACTTTAGACATGCAAAACAAAAGGTCCTATAAATAGCAGCAACTCCATGTATACCTGGGTAAGTTGAGTTGTCTTTCTAGAACCAGTTTCACCAACTACAACAACAACCTGGTTCTCTCGGATCACCTATATGTGAATGATAATACAAAATCACCACTCCCATACTTCCACGTTCACCAGTAAATGATAATGAGAAAATAATTAAGCTGTTCAGTTTTCTGATTTTGAACATTAAATAAATATGGTGATAAAATAAAGAACATCATGATGAAATATGATAATCAAGACAGTGTGTGTGTGAGAGAAAACTATAAATAAAATTCTTCGTGACAAAATCAGTCTCCAATTACAGACTGAGAAAAAGTGATCCTAACCTGAAGCAAATCATCTCGTACAGAGAAAATGGGCAGATATTGCCTCTGTTGTTAAATCGTTCTCGATTTGGCGAAATCACTCACTGCTTCAACCTTCTTTAAGTGCTGTGCAAATTTCGCTTCCTCTTTATAATCAACTTCTCCATGTTTTCCAACTACAGCAGTATCTGCATCAATCTAGTACCCAAAAGTATAAAAATTCAGCAAATTCTCATTAACAAGAGAAATATCATAAATCTCATTATGATTATTCAACACTAGGATGTACAATACCTGTTCTGCAGTTTTCACAACACCAAGAATATCACCCAACTTTGAATCATGAAGCTCCCAATACCTTGGTGTAGATTTACTTATGCTCTGTTTCTCACGTATTTTTCTGACAAGGTTAGAGCCCTTTCGAGATATAATGGCCATATCTGATGTGGGATCTTTTACTGGCATAACAGGCTCTGCTTGCTTGGTGAAGACTATCATTCCATCAAGAAACGGAGACTTTGTATATGTTACCAATATATTGAAAAGTTGAGAAAAAAATTCCATTTAAAGAAATACATTATCTAATATCCAAAAATAGAACATGATTTACCATGTACAAGAAGGATAACTTTTCGCTCATCCTCATCATCAAACTCAGTCTGCACCTCAGTTCCCCTAACAGCTCCCGAGCTCAGAAGTTTTCGATCTCCCCACTGGGCATTATCAGCATTAAGCTGTGATAGCTTTTTGCAAGTGTCATTTTGGTTCCATCCCACCGAACCTAAAATTAAGTGCACAAGTAGGTAATAAGATAAAAGTCACAAAATATTTTTGCAACCAACAAAATGAAACCTAAAGAACAAGAATATCCAGACTACATAGGATGACAGATTGCAAGTTCATGTGCCCATAAGCAACTTCTAACATTTAACCAACAAGATTGCTTGGAGGAAAATAAGTTTGACGAATATTATCCGACTAAGTAAGAATTTCGGTAACAGGGTTACCATTCTTATATAATATATATCAGAATCATAAATAAGAACCACAAGATAAGTAGCCACAAAGCATTAATCAAACACTATACAAGCTTTTTTGCCAACTCAGTCTCTTTCTTCTGAAAATATGCCTCATNATAATTTTATAAATTGTTGAGTTTTTATTGTATCTTAGTGAGTTTCTGATTTTTTATTCGAATGGATCCAATCCGATTTCCGTTTAACAAAAACCGGGCTACGCTTTAAAAAAAAAAGAGTGGCCCGGTTTCTCGTATTACAGAAACCGGGCTACTCACACGTCAATCACTGCTATTTTGTTGAAACGACCGGTATCACTGTTATTAATTATAAAAAAAAATTTCAGTGATTTATCGTCGATTTACACGTCTGACACTGATAGGTCCATCAAAAAACTGACACTGACACTGACACGTCCGGTTTCCGTTTAACAAAAATCGGGCTACGCTTTAAAAAAAAAGAGTGGCCCGGTTTCTCGTGTTACAGAAACCGGGCTACTCACACGTCCATCACTGCTATTTTGTTGAAACGACCGGTATCACTGTTATTAATTATAAAAAAAAATTCAGTGATTTATCGTCGATTTACACGTCTGACACTGATAGGTCTATCAAAAAACTGACACTGACACTGACACGCCCGGTTTCTGTTTTACACGTCTGACACCGACACGTATTTAAATATTTATTTCAGTTAAATATTTTCGGATTATTAATGTTAATCATGTTTTAAATAGTATGAGCCTTCGGTCAAATAATGCAAAATCGGCTGGAAGAAACGAAGTGGATGCTGGAAAACTTTATGCAAGTGGAAAGCAGTTTTTTTAAAAAAAAATCATAGCTCGGTTTCTGAAATAGTAGAAACCGAGCTATTTTTTTTTTTTAAAAAAAAATCCGTAGCCCGGTTTCTGGTGTAATAGAAACCGGGCTCCCAAACGTCATTCACTGCTATTTTGTTGAAATGACCGAATTTAGTGTTATTAATTAAATTAAAAAAAAATCAGTGTTTTTTTATTTATTTAAGATCATGTCATTCACATGAATGGTAAAAAACTCTTTTATTTTACATATGTCGTATCATTTTCAATGTTTTTACATAAATGATATAATACATTAATTTGTACCATCCTTCATTTAAATCCTTTGCAGATTTTATATTTGTATCTTTATATGTGTGATACTTAATTTTCCATATATTAATAATTTATAAAAAAGCGTACTAATGTTCAATTAAATATTTGAATATAATATATTTAAAACATAAATGGTTTGTATATAAGTATTATTAATTAAATAAAAAAATAAAGACTATATAAAATCAATGGCCGATGCTTAAATATGGTCCCCATGGTTTATGGTAAATTGAGTCCCAATAGTTTTGAAAATTTGGCAATTTTGAACTACAAAAGTTTTAGTATGGTAAAATACGTTCCCGACTTTTGTATGGTTTGGCAAAATTAGTATCTATTGTTTATCAAAATTAGCAATATTAATCCCCAAACTCTTCAATTTCGGCAATGTTAGTCTCCAAACAAAAACAATGTCGTATTTGATCCTCGTAATTCTAGAGTTTTGGCAAAAAAAGGTCTCTAACGGTGTTAGAGGTTCTCAACGTTTTGAAAAATAGCAATTACAACCGTTAAATAATTTTGCAACGGTGGTCTCAACGTTTTGAAAAATGTAAACCCTAACAGCCATTAAATAATTTAGGTACCAATTTCACCAAATTCGACAAATTTGGGGATTAGTTTTGCAACCAAACGTAAATAATGATGACTTGTTTTGCATTTTTTAAACTTTGGGGATTAATTATGAAATTCGAGGATTGAATTTATCAAATTTTACAAACTATGAGGATGAATATTACAATTAATTGAAGTTTGAGGACTGTATACGCCAAAAAATAATTTGGAGATCAAATTTGCCAAAATTAACAAAATTTGAGGACCAAAACCGCCATTTTCCATTAAATCAATATAAATACACTTATTGCACTAAATACCTTAAATCCCAAATATTATGTATTTGGAAATATGTGATCAATTTTAAAAAATATAAGATATATCGAATCAAACCAATTAATCAAATGTCGAGTTTAACCTCATTTTTTTAATCAAAACGAGCTTCATTTGACTTTAAATTTCTAAGGTGGCAATTAAATTATGATAAAAAAAATTTAAAATATGACAAGATTTGGGTCCTATGGGGGACCCACATGATTTTTTAATTGTAGAGTAGTCCAATTTCTAATGGCCCTACACGTACCCCACCTTCAACTGTTTACTTGTCCCGTCGTTCAACCTCATTAATTGCCGAACGACGCCGTTTCGTCCAGATGACACCAATATAATCTGCTCTTTTGGAGAACCTCCTGGGCTACTCTGTTTGTCCCGACAACAATAAATCATCACTATTTATATTTATATTTATATAATTACTATAGAAATTAAAAGTCATTTGATAATATTTAAAATTAGTTTTTAATATAAAAAATAATTATTAATAATAAATATATGAGGTCTTGTTAAAATAATTTTCTTGAATTTAATTTTAATCCTGGGAGAAATGGATAATTTTAGAGGTCTATTTCCACAAGCACATAAACGGATTCCCAGGCATTTGTATTATTTCTGTTTTTTGAAAAATTAATATTAAACTTATAATATTCTACTTTTCGTATAAGATATAACTAATGAATATTTTTTTATCTATAATAATAATTTTATTTTTTATTCGAACGAAAATTTGGGTGGACTTTAGTTTTCAGGGAGCATCGACACGAGGCAAGTTTATTTAAAAAGTCAACTACACATTTCATTGACTTACTTTTGTCCTAATTTACTAATTCCTAACTTTAGACCGAAATGTGATGATCCTCAACACAGCATCTTGAACGTCATCGAGATATTGCTTATGCGTTTTCGATATACTAATAAAAACATTATAAATTAATATCGATAATATTGTAGAATTTGTTCAATATTGGTTAGAGAAATGAGATTGATTAAGTTTATAAAATAGTGAAATATAATTATCTAATAACTTGTTCAAGTCTTTTAAATGTGTGTTTTCCTTTAATCCTGTTTGTTCACACTCTCCTTTCGTAATTTCGGTCAGACTCTATAATTCAAATATGGTATCATAGTTATTCGATACATTTCAATTCACAAGTTCAAACATTATGATTGGACTTTAGGAGAATATTAAATTTGTGTCACATTGACTCATTGGTTAAGTTTATATAAGGGTGGAGTATTATTATATAATTACTTGTTTAAGTATTTTAAATATGAGACTATCCCTTAATTACATTCGTTCACATTCTCCTGTCAAAATTTCGGCCAGAAATAATAAATCCAAAAAATATCATTATGAAATACTATAAAACATTGCTTATCTGTTTTCAAATGACAAATACTAAAACATATATGTTTTGCATTTATAAAGTTTTGAATAGATAGATGGTACTTTTTGTATTTAANCGCACTCAAGGCCGCTGTACTAGTCAACCAGCTCGTCGTATCGTCGAGCAACTGACGCAGCGCGATCCGACGAAGCTGAGCTTCCTCTCAATCACAAACCATACACCGATGGGAATTGTAGCAAATCGAGATTTTATCAAGAACATTGTCAGCTTCGAGGATTCAAGAAGAAAAACTGATTCACAATCGGTTCTATTGTAGAAAATCGTAAGTGAAATTTTCAATGGATTCCATTGCACTATAAAAGTCGAAGTACAAACTTATTTATAGCAAAAACAAGTAATCTAACTACCAAGTCAACAGTCTAATGGCACGTGTACGATCAGATATAACATGATTAATTTAACATTCTCCCTCAAGACGAGAGTCTTGAAGCAATTTAGCAGAGATGCGATCAAATAATGAAAACGTAGCTAGAAGCTTGTAGAACCGAGGCTTGGGCAGTGATTTGGTGAAAATATCAGCTGGTTGCTCCTGAGTACAGACATAAAAAGGATCAATTAAGCCACTGCGACAGTGATCACGTACCAAATGATAATCGATGTCGAGGTGTTTGGTACGTTCATAAAATACAGCGTTCTGAGAGATTTGAAGAGCCGCTTTACTGTCCGTTCCCAAACTAATAGGTAGTGGTACTGTAATTCCCATGTCTCGTAGAAGGAAAGAAAGCCACTGAATTTCACACACAGTAGAAGCCATGCTCCTATACTCTGCTTCAGCCGAAGAACGAGCTACTGTATTTTGTTTCTTTGTTTTTCAAGATATAAGAGACGTACCGAGGAATATGCAATAGTATGTTAAAGAACGTCGAGTATCAGCACAGGTGCCCCAATCTGCATCACTGTAAGCACGAAGATTGAGTTGAGCTCCTTTTGCATAAAATAGTCCAATATGTATGCTGCCTTTTAGGTACTGAACCACATGAATTGATGAGCTCAAATGAAACTCAGTAGGAGCTTGAAGATGTTGACTAAGCTGCTGTATGGCATATGCTACATCAGGCCTGGTATAAAAAAGATACAACAATTTTCCAACTAATTTGCGATAAGATGAAGGATCCTGAAGTAACACAGCATCTGCATTCGATAATGAAGTTCCTGCTGGTAAGGGTGTACTTGTAGTGTCATCATTCTCCAACAAATAGGAGTCAATTATGTCTTGAATATATTTATGTTGACTTACAGAGATGTCGGTGTTGTGGCAGATGATCTCTAGTCCAAGAAAATACCGAGCATTCCCAAGATCCTTAATTGTGTATGTAGAATGTAAAAATTGCTTGATTGAATTTATTCCTTCTGAATCATCTCCTGTAACTAAAATGTCATCTACATACACCAATAAGATGATCATTCCTTGAGTAGAAACTTTGACGAATAAGCAAGGATCATGCTTAGATTGTGAATATCTCTGACCACTCAAGGCTGATGTGAACTCCAAATTCCACTGTCTAGATGCCTGCTTAAGGCCATAAATGGATTTTACCAATTTGCAAACCTTGGTCGATTCTGCAGAAATAAAACCGGATGGTTGTCGCATGTATACCTCTGTATCAAGAAAACCGTGCAAGAAAGCATTGTTCACATCGAGTTGAAACAATTCCCAAGAATTTATTACGGCCAATGCTATCATCAACTTGACAGTAGGGATTTTTGCTACGGGTGAAAAAACTTCAACATAATCAACCCCTTGAATTTGAGTGAATCCTTTCGCCACAAGCCAAGCTTTGTATTTATTGATAGTACCATTTTGATTTAACTTGGTCTTAAAAATCCATCTGCATCCCACTGCTCTTTTTCTTGGTGGAAGATCACATAACGACCATGTCCCATTAGTTTCAAGTGCAGTCATCTATGCTTCCATTGCAGCTACCCAGTGTGGAATGCTTAAGGCTTCTTCCACTGAAGAAGGTTCTTTAATATGAGCCAAGTTTGCTAGGAAAATATTATTGCTTGAGTTGTGTTCAGCAAGATTATAGGTGTAATCAGACAACCAAGAAAGAGGTTTGCGAATACGAACTGATCTTCAATTCATATCTGGAAGTGACTCTTCAAAGATATCATCAATACTAGTTGCATTATCTGAAGGTGATAATTGATGATCCATATGTGAGTTTTCTTCTGTTAAAGCTTCCTCACTGTCCGGATAAATCAATGTATTAGGCAAAATCACATGTTCAGTTTCAGAGTATGAAGATACATGATAAGGAAAGCTACTTTCCACAAAAGTAACATCCCTGGATAAAATCAGCTTCTTTTGCTTAAGATCATAGAGCTTGTAAATTCCCATGCTTGTTGTGTATCCAATAAATACACATGGATTACCTCTCGGGGCGAATTTATCAGCGTGTGGTGTGACTGAAGTCACATAAGCTAAACATCCAAATGTTCGGAGATAATTGTATGTTGGCTTCCGTCTATGAAGAAGCTCAAATGGAGTTTTCCAATCCAAATTAAGTGTTGGAAGTTTGTTAATAATATGAGTTGCCGTGAGAATAGCTTCCCCCCACAGAAAACTAGGTATTTTGGACTGAAGAGTGAGTGATCTTGCCACATTTAATAAATGTTGATGCTTACGCTCCACCACACCATTGGATTTTGGAGAAAAAGGACAAGTCCTTTCGTGTATGGAACCAAATTCTTCCATCAAAGCTTGGAAAGAATGACTTGTGAATTCTCCTCCATTGTCCGATCTAACTCGTTTCACTGTTACTCCAAATTGTGTTCTGGCCATCTGAAAAAATGTACGTAAAACAGAAGTGGCCATTCCCTTTGAGGTTAGGAGGAATGTCCATGTGAATCTACTGTAATCATCCACTATTGTAAGGAAATACCTTGCTCCCAGACTTGTTGCTATGCGGTATGACCCCCATATATCAATATGTATCAGCTAAAAAATGCAGCGGGCTCGAACATCAACTTCTGGGAAAGGAGAGCGTTTCAATTTCAAAATTAGGCATGTATGACAGACCTGTACAGATTTATGATAATCAACAGGTATATATTTAAGCACAAGTATGGAAGGATGTCACAATCTAAAATGCCATTTATTCTCTTTAGTCACAGAATCAATAAAAGCATCAAGTCAACAAACATTTGTCATACAAGTAGAAGTGCAAGAATTTAGCAAATCATGTAATGATGTTCTTTGCAGTATGTAAAGACCATCCTTTAAAATTCCCTTCGCTAGCATGTTTTTACTCTGTCGGTCCTGAATGTAACAAAAGTTAAGATCAAATAACACTTCAATGTTGTTCTCGGCAAGTAATCGTGAGACAGATAACAGATTATACTTAAAAGAATCAATCTTAAGGACACCAATGAGCAATAAACCAGATTCCAAGTGATAAGTTCCAATCTCGGAAGGTGTTAACTTGTTGTTATCAGGTAAGCAAACCTTTAAATTCTCCCTTGGTTTACTGCTGTTTATAAGAATGGTGTTCTTGCAACATATATGAGATGAGGCTCATGTATCTATAATCCAACCAATTGATTCAACATGTATATTAAATAAATGAGAGGATGAATTACTTGCTACTCCACAGAATTCCACAAGATTCACCTTTAGGGAAGCTATATCGGGATTAGAAGAGGAAGCTGGTGATGGTATCTGTAATACCATTCTAATTTGCTAATTAATGAGCTCTGTAATGTCAGTTGACAAGTTAATATGAGACTCATCTACATAATTGTCCAAAGTTTCAGATGATCCAACGTCAATTGCAGAATTTGCAAATTTTTGTGAATCCTTTCGTTTTGCTGCAGTTCCGTGTACCATTCTGGATATCCAATAATTTTGAAGCAATCAGACCTCTCATGACCTGTTGCTTTGCAATGTGAACATCGAACACGCGGATCGAAACGCTTGTGAGAGGCATTTACGATTCCAATTTGAGCAGATGTGTTATATGTATTTCTTTGAGTATTCTGCTTGGCCGAATAAATGAACCTTTAGCACTCAAAGCTGAGACATTAATTGGATCATTCATGAAAGTAATTGCTTTTTCATTCTGACTTTCCACAAGTAAGATCATCCGATATGCAGTCTCAGCATTAGGTAAAGGAATAGAAATCAGAATCAGATTCTTAATTGAAACATACGTATCATTCAAGCCTGAAAGAAATTGAAATAATTGAGCATGTCGCTCTCGTTCAATCAATTTCACTGCGATATCTCCAACAGTAACTGGCAGTGGATCAAGTTCAGCAGATTCATTCCATAGATGTTTAAGCTTATTGTAGTAAACAACTACAGAATCTGTTCCTTGCGTTGTGTGATGAATCAAATGCTGTAAATAAAACAGCTGAGGTCCAGAGAAACAATCGTACCTTTTTTGAAGATCTGTCCAAGTGTCCGCGCATCCTTCGAATACACAAAATTTTCAGCTACTGATGTATCCATGACATTAAGCAGCCATGACCGTACGAGACAATCATTCTTTCGCCAATTTCGCAAGTTCGCGTCTCCTTCAGCCGGCTTAGGCAGAGATCCGTCAATACACTCAACTTTTTCGCGAGCACCTAGCGCAAGCAAGATAGCTTGCCTCCAGCCATTAAAATTGCTGCCGTTCAATTTCTGAGTAACATTAATAGAAGGCGAAGTGATTTCTCCGATGATACTCGATTGAAGATTACCAGAAGTCATTTCTCCGACGCTATTCGATAGTTGATTACCAAAAGTCACAATTATATCCGATGGTTGCTCTGATACCATGTCAGATTCAAGGATTCAAGGAGAAAACTGATTCACAATAAGTTCTATTGTAGAAAAACGGAAGTGAAATTTTCAATGGATTCCATTGAACTGTAAAAATCGAAGTACAAACTTATTTATAGCAAAAACAAGTAATCTAACTACCAAGTCTACAATCTAATGACACGTGTCCGATCAGATATAACAAGTGTAGTTTGATTAATTTAACATTTTGGTGATTATGCTATAACTAATCGTGATATAAAAAATATTTTTAAAACAATGATACAATTCTTATAATTTCATAAAATGATTTTTGCAATTATATTTAATTAATTATGTATAACTTATAAATTATGTTTCATTATTCATTTATAACAAACTTGTAATTTTGAAAATTGATTTTTTTTAATTGTTATATGTGATTTTATAATTTGTCATTTATATTTGAGATTTTTTGAATATTAAGTAAGATGCGAAAATAGAATTTGACAATATGTTTTTCTACCGTCGATGAATGCTTATTGCTAGAAGATCATTGTTTTAATGTTCGATAAATGCAATTTGAATCGATATTTTCTTTGTTTAAAATAAAACTCACACTTAATCATATTTTTTAAATCATATTTCGAATCCAAAATAAATAAAATTTTAAAAAGCACTTAAATTCATGTCAATTCTATTTACTCTGATAGGGCACGGGCAAGGCATGTGTATGTTGTGGGACCATGGAAGTCATACCGGTGGTATACCATCCAGTATACCAGTAAATATCGATCGTGTCTGGTATACCGGTATTCCGATATATCACTGGTATATCAACGATATATCGTAAAAAACACTCGTACCTGTCGGGACCGATACGAGCGGTACCCACCGGTATGAATTACTTGTGTGGGACATAACTTTTATTAGGTATTATTGAGTCAATTCTATTTACTACAACTCACCCACCAACAATCTTGTAAGAATCATTATCGCATCATTCCAAAACCAACAAAAAATAAAAAAAAACATATATAAATAAATGTCGCTGTTAAAATGAGACAATCAAACTATGAAAAATCAATAAAAACACAATCATTTTGTCATTTAAAATGTCATTTTGGGTATCAACGCAAAATATCTTATGTCGTTTTATTTACGATCTATGTTATTAGGATTTTTTATTTTTACAGAAATATATTAATTGAATTCTCAAGAATTTACAATTATCTTGCAATTTTTGAATCATGTTAAGTAAGTATGTTTGAAAAAATCAAAATCANTTTTTTAAATTTTATTTTTTCGCTGATTGTATTAGCATTACATGCTAAATGCTTCGGTCAATGAGGAGATGGTTGCAGTTGCAGACGTGAAAGAAGGTGATCTTGTTCTAGAAATAGGGCCTGGGACTGGTTCCTTGACGAGTGTACTTGTGAATTCTGGAGCAACTGTTCTTGCCATTGAAAAGGTGTGTTTTCTTCAGTTCCCTTTAATTTCTGGTTAATTCTACAATTTTACCTGTGACTCCACAAACTCTGATGATTATGCAGTGAAGTATTCATTATATACAAAAGTTTTTCATCTTCATGCTCACTCTGTCGATCTTATATTTCAATGTATACCTATGGATGCTTGCTTTTAAAACTTCACTTGTGATGATCTCAGGATCCACATATGGCAGCACTGGTCAGGGAACGTTTTTCCAAATCAGACCGTGTCAAGGTAAATTGAAGTTCAAATAACTTACTCCACCCTGTTGCCTTTTACTTTCTGAAATCACAAGCTGGGATTTCCTTGATTCTCTCATTAGGTACTGGAAGAAGATTTTACACGTTCCGATATACGTTCTCACATGTCGTCAATGCTCCAAACTAGAAGCAAGAACCATGGAAATTCATTCCCAGCAAAGGTAGCAAGTTTAAGAATGCTTAAGAACTTGTACTTCCATTGGTGCTGGACCATAAATTTCATATATATGTATTGATACGCATGTTTTAGTATCAAATTCGCTTTAGAGGATTTACATTTCGTGTTCAACTTTCAGGTAGTAGCTAATATACCTTTCAACATTAGTACTGATGTTGTAAAACAGCTTCTTCCAATGGGTGATATTTTCTCTCAAGTGGTTCTTTTACTTCAGGTCAGCAATTCTTTTGTTCTAAGATAAGCATACGGATTTTTCTGTCGAAAAACTGTGAAATCTGTGCTTCAGGTTTGAAGAACAAGCCGATTAATTAAGCCTTTAGACAGTGAAATTTGAATTTTCAGGATGAAGCAGCTTTGCGTCTGGTCGATTCTTCTCAAAGTTCGTCCGAGTATCGTCCAATTAATATCTTTGTCAACTTCTATTCAGGTAGAGAAGTTGTTTCGAGTTTGCTATTAGCATATGGTTGTAACTTTGAAAGATTTTTATAGATCCTGAGTACAAATCAAAAGTTTCAAGAGAAAACTTCTTCCCTCAGCCGAAGGTAATTTATATCTTGCTTTTCGATATCTAACCATTCCGAAAATCGGGTTTTCCTTAACTTTGATCTTGAAATACGATCCTCAGGTTGATGCAGCGATCGCGGTGTTCAAACTAAAGAAAATGGAAGATTACCCTCAAGTTCCATCAATCAAAAGCTTTTTTTCAATGGTTTTTTTCCTCTCCAAAGAATCATTCATTGTGTTTCCATGTCTTTAACCTTCAATCTTCATCTTCTCAGGTGAATTCCGCCTTTAATGGAAAACGTAAAATGCTTAGGAAATCACTGCAGCACTTTGGCAGCTCCTCGGAAATCGAAGAAGCTCTTCTAACAGCCGGCCTTCCCGTTACGGTAAGCTTACGAATTCTTCCCGTTTTTGAAGAGTGTGTGATTCTGGGAGTGAACTTAAGCTCAGCTCTTGATGTTGCAGTCCAGACCTGAAGAGCTTACAATACAAGATTTTGTTAAGCTGCACAACCTTATGGAAAAAAGCCTTACAATACAATGATGTCTTTTTGGTAAGGTTATTCTTAGCTTTTTATCGCAATATCGAAAACGTTATAACAATTTTTTGGTTCGACCAAAAGGCGAATTTACAGATCAATAACTAACATAGTACAGAGGAATGAACATAATGCATGAGCTCAAAATCCAGTAGCAGAAATTGAATCCTCATGCATTTGACTGGCTGGATAACTCTCTGTAGGAGCATTTGTTGGTAGAGAAGGCTCGATGGAGATTTCGGAACTGTTGAAAGGCATGGAGGCTGATGATGGATTTTTATGCTTCGTCCTTCTGTAGTCGTGTATCGAAAGACGGCATATCGGGCATGTAGACTGTTTCTTGAGCCATGTATCTATGCAACAAAGGTGAAAAATATGGCCGCAATTCGGCATTATTCTTAAGGATTCTTTATCTTGATATTCAGCCAAGCATATAACACATCTGCACATTGAAAGGGTCAATTTCTATATAATAAGAAACACGATACGGGGAGCATATTCATCGAAACTTATGCTAGTTAAATTCAAGAAAATCTAGATGAACAAGACTAGAGTAGAACTCAAAGGAAAATACAGTGATCATATGATGATTTTGGTCCAAAAGAAGTTGAGAAAACTCACCTTGTTTCTTTCATTGAACTTAGTAATTCACGGTTGAACTGCGCCACCGGAACTCCGGCATCATCTTTTGCTGATTCAATGTCAGTTATCCAATGCTCAGCCTGCCAACACAAACAATGTATCATCATCCTGCATCAACTTCATCTTCAACTAAACTATTCAGTAAATTCAAGCCTAAAGAACCAGCTAAAGATGCCGAATATCAACAGGTAATTACACACACACAAGCATACATTCAAAAACAGAGTAATTTGTGGGATGAGCTTAAATTCAGTATCAAATTCAAATAAGGAGCAAGTGCAATCAAATTTGTTCAATGGCCTGAACTCCAAATCTCAGAGAATGAATGATTAGACAAATTATGGAGTTGACTAGAATAAGAAGAAATACCTGCTGCTCAAGATTGATTCTTGTTACAATGCCGAATCTCTGTCGAGATTGCAGTCTTCTAAGCCTTCCCCATATCAATCTTGTGCAAATAAAGACAATAAACGTAGCACTCAACCCAAATCCTATGACTGTGGCAATTAGATTTAGTCTACTTCCTAACATTTTAAACTCTCTTATTGATAGATCACAACAAAGTCTAATGATAGAGACCAGAAGCTGCACAAATGCTCAACTCACAAGGTAAGTTATGTTTTCTTTTCTTTATAAGCTCACAACTATACAAGAAATCTCACTGCACACCAACCGAATCAAACCAATTTACTTAATCAAAACAGGTCAAATAAGCCCATGCCAAGAAATTCCCAGAAAGGGAAAATCTGCAAAAGTTTTCCAAAATTCCTAATTTGACTAATCAACATCATCATCAACAGATATTGATGAAACATCCACTAGAATAAAACCCAAATATTAAAAAATTGCAAAAAAAGTGAATCAAAGACTTGAACTTCCTCTTTTTCTGTTAACTCCTAACAAGATTGATTCTTTCTCTTCCGTTTGCGATTGCAGTTGCGGGGCATTCACATTTTTCGTGTTTGGGGCTACTTCCATTGGACTTGGAACTTACCCTCTCCGCTTTTGTTTAATGATTGGGGCCCCGGCTATGGAGAATAGGCGGAGATTGAAGTCAAGCAAATCTCCGCCCGACTGTTTAGAATCAGATTCACCCAAGTTACAAGTTACTCTTCATTGGCTGGAATTCTTTTCTACTCTATGAAAAGACAAAAATACCCTTTACAATTAGAAAAAGATGAAGATATTAATTAATTTAATCTGAAATTGTTGGACCTTTTCTATTTATATTTATTCGGTGGCCCAGGCTTTGGTCTGGCCTAAAATGCTTTTTTAATTTCAGAAGGGAAACTCGTGGCCCATAACCTGGCAGCTTAGAATGACTACGAAAGTTCAAACCGTTTGACTCTAGAAATTCAATTCACTTATTCAACTCGCGTCGTTTTTTTCCATCTTTACGTGCCGTTGAAGCTACAGAGAAGGTAATTGTTTTGATCCTCTTCTTATTGATGTATTAAAGGTATATATCGATGGTGGTTGGCGTGGGGACGCGCACATGTGATCTATTGTCCAGAGATTGAGATCTATTTTCTGCTTTGATCCTTGAATTTTTATGGTATATACCGATGAATCTCGTGTAGTCTATTTTTATTATAGTGTGCGGTTTGAATTTGGGATAGGGTTTTGATGATGATTGTTTTCATTTTGGGTTTTTGAATGTAGTGTTTAATTACTTTCGACACTATAGATATGAGCGCATGCATTTTTCGCAGGTACAGTTTTTGATCACGAGATCGTATTTGTGGGAATATGGCTTTCGGTCATATGTTTAATTTGAGAACAGAATAGCATATCCTGAAAATTTGGATTAGGAAAGTGGATACTGTTTGGTGAATGTGTTTCCGTTTCAAACAGAGTTGGTATCGTTACGCTTGCTAGGACTATTGCCTGCTAATGGACAGCAACAACAATTATCCTCCACCACAATACCCCTATTATCCTCCTTATGGCTACCCTCATGTTCCTCCGCAGTCGAATCCTTATCCACCTCCAAATACTGTTGCCCATACAGTTTATCCCCCTGCGGTTTCTAGTCAACATGCATATCCTCAGCAATCATATTATCCACCCCCTTTGCAGCCTACTCCTTTAAGTTATCCTTATCCAAATCCTGCAGCTTTTCCAGCTCCTCCTCTTGCAACCACTTCCCAAACAGATTATCATCCCTACCCATATCATGGATACTCAGCTCCACCTCCTTCACTTTCTTCTGCGACACAGCCTACACTACAGACACCGGGCAGTTCCCATTATGACTCTTCCTATCACATCCATCATCATCCATCCGGAAGGTTCGAGGCTCCAGATGTTCACACTGAAGTTCCTCCTAGAGTGAATAGCCATCTTACTCACCAAGATAGTTTATCTTCTGTTAGTGATTTCTCACAACACTCTGATCATTTAGGTGACAGTGCACGGGAATACCCTTCGATTTATCCACCTATTGATAGTTTGTCAAATTTGAGTTTGTCTGAACCATCTGCACCAGCTTCACCTCCTGCTCCTGTGTCCTCGGGAAGGCATAGGTATCACTCAGGACCTTTGCCCAGGACTGATAGACTTGATGGTTCAGGAACTATATATTCCCATCCAAATAACTCATTTTCAGGTTGGGAAGCAGGAAATGTGGAGGCCTCTTCTCCCCTGTCTGCAAATGTGCCATCACAGGCTGTAGTTCCATATGGTGGAAACATGCAGCTTGTGCCAGTCTCGTCTCCAGGGACATCTTTGAAGGTATTGCTCTTGCATGGGAACCTGGATATTTGGGTAAATGCGGCACAGAACCTCCCAAACATGGATATGTTCCACAAAACAATGGA
>RWGZ01000928.1:442411-473308 GCA_009725065.1 Utricularia reniformis | reverse complement strand
TTATGTGTAATTTTATTACCTAACAATTCTATTTCATTCATAAAAAGAATTAAGGTTGCTCTAGGTCAATCATATACTCATCAATAAACATAGAAAACATTTCTAGTTCTTATTTATGCATATTTAACTTAGTTCTCCTAATCCTAGAGGTTCCTTTATACAATATTTCTAGTTTAGAGCATACTTCATGTGTATTTTTACAACTAGATATTTTGTTAAACTTTGTAACACCTAAAGTAGAAAACAAAGAACTCGAACATTTAGTATTTAATTAAATAGTAAAACATTATTAACTGAAAAAGGTTCTAAATCCATATGTGGTATTAAGACATTACAATAAACTCCACATCTAAAGATTTTTAAAATTTTTTTAAGGAATGTTAGCATATTCGCATTCTAGTAACCAAAGTCTTTTTCATTGAACTTGAATGGTTTATTTAAAAACAACCGTATTCTTACGTAGTTACAATACTTAGGCACTACATCATTATAATCACCAAGTAGAGTCATGCTCAACATGAGTAACAACAGTCAAGTATGCAATTAAGTAAATAAGATAGACAATTATGAAAAAAAGAAATATTGAAGGAGTTAACCAACATAATACCAAGGTTGCACGGGTACAGGATGCAGGGTACGTAAAATATTAATTAGGGTGCGTTATATAATTTAATAAAAATACTTATTAAAATATTAATTTAATCATTTAGAAAGTAATAAATAATCAAATTTACAACAAAAAAATTTTGATTCACATTAGTTTTATTCTTTAAATTTGAGTTTCCAATATTGGTTAATTTGATATATAGAGATTTTCGATAATCTCTCTATTCAAATTGAGTGTATTTTAATAAGAAAAAAAAACATATTTAATAATTGATTATCAATGACATTAAGAATACATAATAGTATATATTTAAACTAAACTAATGCATATTAGTATATTTGTCTTCTATTTATGGTAAATGTATTCCCCATTGGCACCCCCTATGTGTGAGAATCATGGTTTTTAAAACCGATCGATTCGGTGGATCGAAAATATTTTCTACTTGTCGAATTGAGGTGTCGGATCGGTTTGAATCAGTTTAATAGAAAAATAAATAATAATGTTAGTAAACAAAAGAATTTTAAAAATATATTTTTTACAAATAACTTTAAATAAATTCTTAAAAAATTTAATTAGGTAATATAAAAAAATTTTGATATATATTTAAAAAAATTTAATATAAATTCTTAAAAACCGGTTTTGAGCAAAATAAATCGATTCAAACGGATTTTTTGACCCCAAGACCAGTTTTTAAAATAATAGGTCAACCAGTTTAAATCGAATCGGGATAATGAGCGATTCCCGATCGAACCGACCGATCTGACTGGTTTTTTTAAAACATGGTGGGAATCGTTAGCCGTCAATTCAATCGTTTGTCCAACGGTTCCAGTTGAACCGACTCGTTTACCGGGTTCAATTTGCAAAACCCTTAATCCCCAGCAACAGAATATAGCGGAGGCAATAGAGGAGGGCGACAGAGGAGGCAACTGAAGTTACCTTCATCACATATCATAACACCAACCTCACAACTCTTGGCAGCAATTGTGACTTAAAGGAGTTCGTTCCTCTCAAGTCCAAGGCTTTCCATGGCTCACCTGCAATAGTCCACACCCTTGGCGTGAAGAATCTGAAAAATTTGGGCGTGGGTTTGGGTTTATTAGAACATGGGATTCGACGATCTCCCTCTTCCATCTTATTCGTAAAACAAATTTGTGCAGCAATAGTGATTTCAGGCCTGTTGGTGGTCGTGGGTGGCTTGCCGTGCAGAAATCAGTTTAGGATGAAACCGTAAGATTGTGGACCGTTTGGCTAGCTGTTTCCGGTCAGACCGGACGATTACCCGACGGTTCTCATACACAGGCCACCCAACGTTCACAAGTTTGCGAATTCTTGTTTTGGGTGAACTGAAATATGAAACAACGACTTATTTTCATCTGAATTTTGTGAAAAAAATATTTTTCATATTTGATTAATAACACAAAATTTTCTATAGGAAAAAACATTAATAAATTTATGTTATGCATATGGAATGAAATAGAAAGTAAATAATTTATGATGACATACCCATAATGATTCGTGCACCCTTCACTCGGTGTGTTGCAAAATTTGTTCTAGTATTTTAAAGATGAAAAAACTAACATATCGATTTTAAAGTGATATCTGATCCCAATTGTTATTTTAGATTCGACCATCTTACCAATCGACTAAGATACCATACGTTATTTTCACTAATTATCAAAATAGAAACGTTATTAGACAAAGAACTAGCTAATTACATAAAACTCAATATGCCAATTAGAAGATTAAGGTTAAAAATACTCACTTTTCTTTCCCAACTCCTTTAGGTGTTGCGACTTTTCAGAACTAAGAGTTCTTTGTTTAGATATGAAGTTTTCACTAACATAAATGAAATTAGGAACCCTTAAATCTTAGATTTACGTTTGTGTTTAACAAAACCAAAAACTTAACCGTTTGTTTTTTTGCACTTAAACACACATATCATGTACCACTAAGCAAAAGTTCAGTAGCCATAAAGCTCAAGAACTATAGGTAATGAAACTATAATGATTTCCAGATATAGTCACAACCAAGCCACAAAGACAAACAAATCTACATAAATAAACATGATCTAGAGTCACATAGTCTTAATCTCAAATCAGATGTTCAAGACAGTTTCAAATTAGTTCCATAACAACGTTCACGCTCAACTCGTCAGAAGAAACATTTTTGCGTATTTACAGTTAAGTTTTCAACCAGGAAACCTTAATCGTTACAAGACAGCCAAAGAAACAATAGTAAGCACACGAAAAGATTAGAGAAAAGCTGAAGGAACAATCTAAATCCCCCAAAAAGACACAAACACAGAGTGTTTGAAAGTAGTTTTAAAATGATTTTTTTAAAAACTTTCAGAGAGCATATCATAGTTCCAGAAAAGTAGAAAAGCGATAAAAGAATCAATGTGAAGAAATGCAAAGGTCGTAAAACTTATATTTTATGGGCTAACTGCTTAAGGCCCATCAACACATTAACTTATGAGTTTAGCAGATAAAGCCCAATAATCTAATTTACATCATCCATAAAAGCATTAATAGCAAGTCCAATACCACAACCCAATTTGGTTATATGATACACAAATATTAGTATTACTCAACAATATCAAATTTATTTTATATTTGATATATTGAGTATCCACTATATGTATTCAGTATGTAAAATAAATATCAAGGTTACTTGTATAGATAAGACCGATCTATACTTGTTAATTGTTCATTCATTAAATCAATAAAAAAATGCAAAAAGATTCTATGTTTTCCAATTTTCTTTTTTTTCCTCAAATTATTCAGTGTATCGAAGTAAGATAATGTGTGCATGTCCAAAGAGATAATAGAGGCGGTAAATTCAAACTCACCTTACTTTTTACATGCCTTAGAATCAAGTGTTTGTGATTGAGGCACTATATGAGATTAATTACGGCGAATGTCATGAAGACATGACTAATGCCCTCTTTATTAAAAAATATGGATTCTAAAATGGTTCGATTGCAAAAACTCTTAAGGGAACCCTAGGAAACTCGCTATAGTGTGATGCCATGGTGAAAGAATGGTAAAAATCCACCATGAGTAAATAGATCGGGAGAAATGTAAGGTTCTCGATGATGACACTTGAAATATGGTTGGATGTGGCCGAAAGGTTCAGAGAAGAAAGTGAACCGAGGGCGTATGTGTTGGGAAAATTCCATCATGGGAAGAAAAAAATTACCTTTATTTGAGATCAGATCGAATTAATGTGATGAGAATCAAACGTAAGTGAATAAATATAGAAGACACAAGATTTAGCTTGGAAACCCAAAACAGTGAAAACCATATGATCCTTAAACCTCGATTGTGAACTCATTATCACAAAAACAATATTGAACAATAAGCTACGCCATTGAATGATTTATTACAAATGTGTTCATGGGGCCTACTATTTATATAATTCAAATTGGGATCTAATTAGAGATATTCCAATTCCATATCATTGACAATATCTTTCATAAATTTAGGTAAAAAGATATATTACCATATATTCTTTCATATATGATATACAAGAAACCCTTTATCTTCTTTCATATATTTAACTAATAAGATATATTTCAATATCTTCTTACATATATGCATCTAACAAAATACGTTTGTATCTTCTTCCATATATGTAGCCAACAAGATACATTGATCCAATCTAATACGAAATCTATCAAAGATGAAGGTGATCAACATCACTACTTCATGTAAGGTATTCCCGGCTTGTCTTCCACGTCGATCGACATCAACGCTTCGGCTATCACAAAACCTCCATTCATAACAATCTCCCACTTGGATTTGGTGATCCTTCATTCTATTTACGTAGTCAGCCAAACACTTATTCATTGACATGATGCTCTTTGAGAGTTGAATATTTTTTCCAAACAATTTTGAGGTTAGTGCCTACCCTCGAATGTCCACATTGGCCAAATAACATGGTGAACCAAGTTAGGCATACCCAACCATAACTTAACTAAAGTGACAAAACAAGTAAACTTCCCCAAAACAAAAGTCTTGATCTCCAAGGACAATCCCTCGTACTTCAGGCCAAACTCGCACAACTTGTAATCTTTCTCCCTCCATTGCATAACCTTAGAAGCTAACATTTCCCCTATATTCTGATATGATGTATGTTTGACCATAACTGGATCTGTTTACGGCCGACCAACCTTACTATCGCCAATCTCCTAATTGGTTGATTTTCTTGAAGGCCTCTCCGATCGATCCACCTTAACCGATGGTCCACTCATACTCGAAAATGCTGTTTTTACCGCAACTTCACCCTTGTGTCGATTTAGAACGTGTCATTTAGTCTTACCCCCTTGGTCTCCTTTGATCTTTCTATAAGCATTTGATCGATCGGTCATGTGTGTTGTGATACCCAAGCGGTGCTTCATCGTGATGATCGTCACATACACACTCTCAGATTTAACTCCACCAGCCACGATCATCGATCCTTTCGAAACTCTGCAAAATCCACCTCCAAAAGTAGTTTGTTACCCCTTTGTGTCAAGCTGACCGAGAGAAATGAAAGTTTTGTTAAAACCGGGAATATACATTATGTCCTCTATCAATCGATCACCATTAGAGGAGATCGGTATGTAACCCAAACCGGTAATTTTCAGTGCTTTCCCGTCCTCCAAGTAGACTTTCCGTTGCGGTTGGTACGCCATAATCATTGTAAGCCTCATTCAGAATGATCCTTTCAAGCTTTGCCAAAATCTGGATACACATTTTCTAGTAAAAGATGTCATGATTTCTCACTAGATCTGGCTTGAAAGTCTGCTCTCTTCACATAACTTCCAAATCACGCCTGTGCTACCGTATGCGACGTTCCTTCCAATCCATTATAGGCGAGTGTGGCATGTTCTCTCCGAACTTGCTTGGGTTCAACCAGTCTCGTGCCTGAGGATATCCTCGTCATCAAAACTTATGGGCTCTGTATGGTTGACATAGCCCACAATCTTCATAAGAATGTATTTGAGATGCAGGTCACACCTCCTAGATCCCTGTGGCACTATCAACTTTATTTCAATTGAAACTCCACATAATAAGAGTATGACGATTGGTAGGCGCATAATTTACATCATCATTGGTTGGATCCATCGTTGCAATCCCAACAAAGTAGGAATCCTTAGTGGATTTCAACAATTAGTACCCACAGACTACGCCACACTTTTGTGATTCCTTTTTACTTGGTAACAACAGTTACCCAATTCGGATCAAATTATCAATTAGAAATTTAGAAATGTAATTTTAATTTATCTTTATTGTACAAACAAGTAGTGCCGAAAACTAAACAAATCATGCAAGGATTTTTACGTGGAAAATCCAAAAGGACGGGAAAAAGCATTGTGGCTAGAAGAACCTTAACCAATGCACTATGAAGATGAATAAAGTTACACGGTAATGGCAAGAACAAACATGTAACAAGAGACATAAGTCTCAAAAAGAGGGATGAACGCAGCCAAAAGTGAACTAAAATACAAGGTCTAAATGAGTAGAAAAGAAGTCAATGTCCCTAGGAAAAGAGTCAATATTTATTGAATATTGTAGGTTCTTTGTTTTTCATTCCCTTATTCTTGCAATAAATTCCTATGTGATCTACCAAAATAGGAAAATTCCTATTGACGCGCACCCGCCATAGTGTCCGGTTAAATACATCAAGATTTGTATGAAGACGCGGTCCCTATCTTTCTCCACAATAGTGTCCATAACCGATTCATCACTTGGAAGGTTGGGAGTTGTATGCATTCTATATTTAATCCCCTTCATTTTGGATTGGATCAAGTCTTGGATTAATAAACCTTAGTGATGAGAACTCTAGGGCCGAGCACCCTGCAATGGATGAGACCTAGTAACGATTGGACCGATCCATATGGTGGAAGCGAACTTGTGTAGCCCATTAGTGTACTTAAGGTAAAATGGCCCGATGTTCTGCGAGAGGACCGAAGATAACCTTGGCGAAATAAAACGTTTTCAGACAACTGGCTCCGTGGTTTGGTCGTGAAGGTAACAAACCCACGCTTTCCACACTTCGGGCCTTCACACGTTTACCACGCCTCAAGCCCGATCACGCAGACCACGCCTCGGTCCCGGCCTCGTTTTACATCGCGCGACAACAACCTCTAACAAACCTGTCAGAGGCGGTTACAGAGCGTGAATTACACACGCCATTAACTCTATAAATACATAGCACAATAACGGAAATAGCAGGACCCTTTGGACGCGTAAGAACAAGCCTTTACCCTGCTGAAGTTCTTACTGCTTTCTTATTCCTTGTCATCTTCTTTAAACCTCTACTGTATTCTGTAATGGATTGCTTGATTAGTGAACATGCTAAGAGCTTAATTAGCTCTTAGTCAAGTGGTTTTCTCCCCAATTCCTAGGGTTTCCACTATAAATCGTTGTACCTCATTGTTATTTCCAGTTTCTTAATCGTTTTCCCATAAAAAACAAATCAAAACCGAGTTCGTTTGCTGACAAACCGGATGACTGTTGGTATCCCCTAAAAAGGGACCATAACAGTTTGACGCCGTCCGTGGGGACGATTCTCTAATCCCATTTGAGTTTTCTACCAGGGATAGGATAATCAAATGCATGGCGACTGGAACTTCGACAAATGACAGTGACGTGCTTCCCGACAGTCTCCCAGCACCAACATTCACTTTACAGGATCTGGAAGCTGTCGTCAAGAAGGTGGTACTGGAAATTACGTCGGAGAGAAGTGGAAAAGAACCACCGGCTGTTTGAAGCTCTGTTCCCAAAAGCAGAGGATACGAGAGTGATCCTGACGAGCGCAGCACTGATGATGAAGAAATAATCAGGCGCGGTGTAACAACGAGGAGGCCGAGATATCGATCTACTCCTCCCCCCGGCCAAGGCTCTAAATCCCGCTCTTGGAAATGATCAAGAGCAGATGCAGCGACGAATTGACGAGCTCACCAAGGAGTTGGAGAGCATGCGTGCGCTGAAGGATTGCGAACCTAATCTGGGACGCAATCCTGGTTTATTCAACAGGGCCATGGAGGCCCCAATCGGGCGAAATAAGTATGATGACTGGTGGCATAATCTGCATGCGGTCCAGACATCGTCCCAACAATCTGAAAGCGTGTCAACCGCCTTGGGAGATTTGATGCTCCTATTTTCTGAAGAGATCTGGGCAGCAGTCCTAGATCGGCATTATGCACCAGTCATAATGTCGATCGATCATTGTTGCCGATTTTGAATTACGCATGGGAATGGTTTGGCCTCAGATTCACTGAAGTGCTACATCTTCGCGGCAGGATTACAAGTTGACGCCCGAACGTGGTTCAAAAATTTGCCGCCCCGATCCATACGGTCGTATGGCGGATTTATTTTGGCTTTCTCAGAGCAATTAACTCCAAATGTAGGACCGCCCCGAAGCAGGCAGAAACTATATCAGTTGAAATATATCCCGGCAAAAATGAGTCTTCGGTCCTTTATGGAGAAATTCAATAGGACCGCCCGGGGCATCAAACTTGAGTTCCGGGACAAGATTGACATTCTACAGCAGGTCTTGGGACCGTGCGGCCTTTCGGCCAGTTCGGTAAAGAGCCCACCATCCACATTGGGTAAACTTCTTCAGAAAATCATCACGTATATTAAGGTGGATGCGGCGCTGGGGCTAAGCTATCGGAAACCTAGCAGGAATTATGAGCCCGCAGGTGATCATAGGGTTTCATACCCTAAGAAGCAGTTGCGAGAAGTAGCGGCTGTAGGCGAGAAAGATGTCCCCCCGAAGCATGAGGACAATAGGGTGTATTGCAAATTACATGATAATTGCGATTACCCGACCCTGAAGTACCCGCTGTTGAAAGAGACAGTAGCGGCAATAAATAAAGAAAAGCCCGACCGGAATGGTTAGAAGGGCAAGCGAGCGGAATCCCCCCGAAAGGGCCACCAAGTTGACGACAGTCACAAGCCACGGGGAAGGGATAATCGGGGACAACCCCAAAATTATAATGATCGGATGGAGGACCGACGGGCTCTTCCGCCAGAACAAGACAGAGGCCAACACGGTCGAGAGAACCGTGGTCATGGCCGAAGAAGAAGATGGCGGGGCCGTGGCGGCAGAGCCCCACAGAACGAGGGTGGAAGACAGGAGCAGGCCGCTCCTCCACCCGCGGAAACAGGTGCCCACCTCCTCAAAATCAGGCGCACCGAGAGAAGTAGCCAGAGATATTTATGTTATCTCCGGTGGTCTGAGAATAAATGAATCAGTCCGGTACCAAAAGAGAACCGCGTGCGGAGACTCCGCTGAGAGCCCCATATCTGTGGCGCTGATTAAGTATGATCCCACTGAACAGTCCCCTCCTTACCATTACTGGAATCATCGGGAATCGCCGTGTGCATAGGATCCTAGTGGACACCGGGCTACATGCAATTTAATGAAGCGCGAAGTCGCTGAAATGTTGGAAGCTGCTGATCATGACCTCCCGATCGCTAATATAACTCTCTGGTCGTTTGACTAGAGAATCGTAATTCCATACGGGAAGATTTTATTCCCAGTCACCCTTGGAGAACCATCCAAGGACCGATCGGAGGATTTGGAATTCATTGTCGTTGAACTCGACTTGGCTTACAACGCCATTATCGGACGGACCGGCCTCAGTAAGTTAGAGGCGGTCCCATCTACTTATCATATGATGCTTAAATTCCCTTCCATTCATGGAGTTATTTCTGTCAAGGGGGACCAGAAAATAGCTAGACAATGCTACATGAGCTCGTGCCGAATATTCACACCTATCAAAATGGCCCGGGTAGATCTGCTGGAAGAGCCGCCGCACCCGAAGCAAGCAATAGAACCCATGGGGTTCAAGTTGATTAATCTGGTTGAGGATGACTCAACCAAAACAACTCGCATCAGGGCACATTTAACGCCTGCTTTTGAAAAAGAACTGATCCACTTGCTGAGAAGCCACGTGGATATATTCGCATGGACCCCGAACGATGTTCCGGGGATTGATTGATCCGATAGTGAACATCGGATCAACACCGAGCCTGGAACGAAGCCTGTTAGGCAGAATAGGAGACGCTATTCTCCCGAAAAAATCGAGATCATCTGGGCTGAGGTGAACAAATTGCTTCGGTCGGGATTCATCAGAGAGATCCACTATACTGAATGGGTTGCAAACCCAGTAGTGGTCTCCAAACCGGATGGGAAATGGCGGATGTGCATCAATTTCACCGATGTTAACAAAATCTGTGAGTCGGACCCCTTCCCTCTGCCACATATCGACCGACTGGTAGATGTTGTGTCTGGCAGCACCATGATGAGTACCATGGATGCTTATTCTGGGTACCATCAGATCTTCGTAGCTAAAGAAGATCAGAAGAAGTCATCATTCATGACCGAAGATAGCGTTTACTGTTATGTGGTTATGCCGTTTGGTCTAAAAAATGTTGGAGCAACATATCAAAGGTTGGTCCACAAAATCTTTAGAGAACTGATCGGCCATATGAAGGAAGTTTATGTTGATGATGTGATTGTTAAATCTATGAATGATGAAGATCATCTTTCTTATTTGTCTCGTTGTTTTGAAGTATGCCGCAAATATAAGCTCAAACTAAATCCAAACAAATGCTGCTTCGGGATCCGAAGTGGAAAATTTTTAGGATACTACGTTTCAAAAAATGCATAGAGGTTAACCCTGAGAAAGTGTAGACTATTATTGATATGCAACCTCCAAGAAACAAAAGAGAATTTCAGAGGCTTACTGGCCGACTCGCGGCGCTAAGCAGATTTATTTCAAAATCTACAGACCGGGCTCTACATTTTTTCAGAGTGCTAAGAAAAGCAAGCCATCTAGATTGGACCGAAGAATGCGATCGGATCTTTTCCGAGCTGAAGACTTATTTAAGCACTCCCCGGGTGATGGTTAGTCCAACTTGTGAACAACCTTTGGGGTTGTATCTTGTTGTATCAGAAGTTGCCGTCAACGTAGCTCTGGTTACCATCTGAGACGATATTTATAGACCCGTTTATTATGTAAGAAATTCTCTGGTATCTGCTGAAACCAGATATTCCACCTTGGAAAAATTCATGCTGGCTTTGAAAAAAGTTGTATCCAAGCTTAAACATTATTTTGAAGGCCGAACGGTTTATGTCTATACGGATCAACCTCTGAAGGTGGTCCATAAACAAAAGGATTTGAATGAGAGATTAGCAAAATGGACTATCAAACTCAACGCTATGTATATGGAACTCTTGCCCCGAAGGGCGATCAAGGCTCAGATTCTAGCCGACTTTGTGGTTGAAATGACCCGATCGGCCATAAATCCTAACCAAGAGGATGATCGATGGACGATCCACGTAGATGGGTCGACCTTCGGAGGAAGAGGAGCAGGCATTACCCTAACAATGGTACAAGGTGACCTTATTCATTCCGCAGTTAAATTTTCCTTTGCTGTGACAAATAATGTGGTAGAATACGAGGCTGTATTATCGGGAATGACATTGGCTCGAAAAATGGGAGTTAGCAGAGTGTAAATGTTCTCAGACTGAAAGTTAGTAGTTGAACAGTTCATAGGGAGATTTGAAACTCATGATCCGATGATGAGATTTTATTGTGCCAAAGTCCTGGATTTATCCAAAAAGTTCAGTGAGTTTTCTATTGGCCACTTGCCACGAGGACAGAATAAAGTTGCCGACGCACTCGCCAAATTGGCTGCGGGCATACCTGACATAGAGCCGAGCACTATTTCGGTCGATATCCAGCACCGACCTTTTTTCGAGATATCAGTGACCGAACAATCTATTGAAGAGATCTGGGATTTATGCCACGAACTCCAGAGCTTGAATATGAACGCTACTGAATCTTCTGGGGAACCCAATTGGATGGATCCCTTTATTAAATACCTTAAGACAAGTCTGAAGCCAGAAAAATAGAAGTCCGGGCTAAGAGATTTATCCTGGTTGACGGACGCTTGTTTAAAAAGAGTTTCGAGGCNCTCTTAGTCAAGTGGTTTTCTCCCCAATTCTTGGGGTTTCCACTATAAATCGTTGTGCCTCATTGTTATTTCCAATTTCTTAATCGTTTTCCCATAAAAAGCAAATCAAAACCGAGTTCGTTTGCTGACGAATCGGATGACTATTGGTACCCCTAAAAAGGGACTATAACACTTAGGATGGACCCATTGATTGATACTTAATCCAAGGGCCCCTTCATGGAGGGATGCGACTTACACAAAACATATTATCATTCAACATCTAATTTCCACTTTGATGATCATTTGATGTTGAATGATCATTCCAGTAATGTCAATTAGAGAACAAATGATAGTTTTAGATTCTATGGGTTTATCATTGTACTCATTTTCAGAAAATCATAAAAACTACTCGTATCGTTATGAAATTTAAGGGTCAAACTTTGGTACTATGATGTGTTGGCCTAATCAACTAGTTTATTCGTCGTTCAGAGGTTTCTTGTTTCTCAAAATTCACCTCAGATGCTACGTAGTTTTCTTATTGTGTTCCTTTTGATTTATGTAAAGAAGAAGCAGGAGTTTTACGTGGAAATAGGAGTAAACCCGGAGAAAAACCACGGAGGGCTAAACCACCCTTAATTCACTTTTTTTTCTATGATTGTGCATGTTACAATATTGAACAGAAAGCAATTACATAAGATCTTCTATCTTCATCTCCTTTCACGGTGTTCTTCAATCTTTAATCCTTTAACTGGACGTTGATCAATCAATCGAGAATGAGAGCAAATCATTTTGCTTCTTGCTTTCCCCTTATTATACTAATATTGTATAACTGCCTTGTAACTGCTTTGCTTGTTCGTGTGATAGGCCAATCGAGGATGTCCTGGCCCAAGTTTGAGTCTGGTGGTTTATTGGAACGATTGGACCACTTGGTCTTGGCCCACATAATGGTCCCAAACTTCAAGTATTTAACTTAAGCTGTTTGTGTACTTTAAGGGTGAATTACCCAAATTTCGAATAGATGGGAAAATATTCTAATTTCCAAAGATGAAGTTTATAATTACCGTTATTTTAAATGTTTAAAGGATATGTTTATTTTTTAAAGACACCATTAAAGAATCCATATAAACGTTATTTGTAGTTTATAGTGTCAATCTTGCATTTGATTGAAGTTGAAAACCATTGGACAAATATTTGCTCCAAAAAATGTATTAATTTTGCAATTTATTGGAGAAAATTATATTTACACAACAAATAAGTTGAATTGAGTTGAATTGTTGTGGCCAAACCACACCCTTTTGTATTTTGTCATCTCATGTATTGTAATTTTACTTGTTCTTGTTTGATGGTGGGTGTTTATTTTATCGTTCCCCCGTAAATAGTGAAATTGGTGTTATGGTTTGATGATTTCGCAAGGCTTTTTGATGTGAAAGGATGCACACAATTTTGTTTGGTTATGAAAGTCAATTGTTTCGTTAATTTCAATGGGAATCTTTTTTGGTATTAATATATTTATAGAACTCTACCACATAGGCCGGACCAAATGTACATATAAAAAGGTTACATTTTTTATTAAATAATATTATGATAATTTTGGATTTTGTAAGTGTATAACATTATTATGAAAGTCAATGATTTCGTTAATTTCACTTTGATTTTTGTATTATTAAAAAGTTAATATATTCTTAGATTTCCGTGGGAGTGGCCACTGGCCAGACCAAGAAATGACATAAAAAGTTAACTTATTATTAAATATTTTTTTATTTGTTAGTGTATAATTGAATAACTTTATGTATTTAATGCAATGTTAATATACGTTAAAGAAAATGCCATTTGGTAGGAATCTATTCTAAAGTGTGATATTTATTTTTCCTAATATATATTATCCATTTTGAAATAAAATTACAAATAAAAAATTTAAGAGCATATAAAAGATTTTTAATTATTGTTTGACTAATATAAAAATGTATTGAAATTAACTAGGCATATAAAAGTCTTAAAACTATGCAAATTGTCACACATTGTAATTGTGATTTAAATAAAATTGATTATTATAAGAGTAAAAGAGTATCATACTAATCTACTTTTTAAAAAAAAAATCGATATAGTGTATTCTCTTTATACGTTTCGTGTACATTTCACTTAATTGACCTGATTATGTAAATTTAATACAAAGTGGTCTAGATTGTGATTCATGAATATATAATTCATATCATGATAACAACATAATAAAAAATGTTAACGACGGAGATTAGTAAATGTATCGCTCATAATCTATTTTGCCCCAAACTATATTGATCACATACATTAAAACATTAGGTTTTTTAATTATGATGTCATGAGAGTGTTAAAATTATCAAACTATGATTTGCGGTCATTCTTCTTATCAATTTAAAAATGACTTTGGGGGTGCACGCGTGAAGAGTTAATTGAGTGAAAACTCCGAAAATATTTCAGTAATCAAACATATTACAATAAAACACATACTTTGTAAATTCTTATTTAATACACATGCGAATTTATCAACAATAGTAGTACATTATCATGATTAGCTAGGAATCATATGATTAATCCAATTTCCTTAAATTTCTCTTGAGTAATCTTATCAATTCTCTCAGCCATCTCATCATCCAAGTAATTTATACAATCTCCAACATACCCTTTACGAAAAAATGAACTAGTTGTAATCTTTGATCGTATTTTTCTGATACGATTGTACCGCTCATACCGATCTGGACTGGTACGTGATTCCGGACCATACATTTGTACAAATACAAAATTTTTAAAATTTATATGCAAAGGCTAAACATCTGAAGACGCGGAGATGTGAGAGGGGGGAGGTCGGTTGTGAAGGACCTCATAGGGACTGCGATTCCCGAGCACTGGGGAAGGCATCTGATTTATCAGATATACTGCAGTTTGGACGCACTCCCCCCAAAACTAACAGGTAAAGAAGCATGAAAACGTAAGGCACGAGCCACATTTAGAATGTGTCGACGTTTACGCTCTACCCGACCATTCTGTTGTGGGGTGTAAGAAACGGTAGTTTGATGAGTCACCCCTTTGGAACGAAAGAACGATGCAATGGTCAAGAATTCGGTATCATTATCAGTGCGAAAACACTTAATGGTACGGTCAATTTGGTTTTGAATCAGAGCGAAGAAATCTACAACAATGGATGTAACCTGGATTTTGTCACGAAATAAATAAATCCAGATTCCCCTGGAATAATCATCAACAATAGTTAAAAAATAAAATCCAGCACAAGTAGATGGAGAACGATAGGGTCCCCAAAGATCACAATGCACTAAGTCAAAACAAGAATCAGTAACAATCAAACTGGAAGGAAAAGAGTCTCGGGTTTGTTTGGCTTTAAAACAAGCAGTGCAATTATGATCGGGAAAAAATGATAAATTTCGAGGAAGATGCAAGGCAACGGACTTTGATGGGTGTCCCAATCGATAGTGCCACAACCATCCATCCTCCTTAGCTTGAGTAGCCACATTCGCCCGAACATCCTCCAGTGAGTGTAGTCCATAAACTCCGTTACTCTTATGGCCCACCACCCCAATCGAGGTCTTCGAAGTTAGGTCCTGCAACAGACAAAGTTCAGGAGTAAAGATCACCAACATTGAATGATCAATGAGCAACTGGCTAACAGACATCAAATTATGTGCAAAATCTGAAATGTAAAGAACATCATAAATAATCAAATCAGACGAAATACGAGCTTTCCCAGCCTGTAAAGCCACATATTTCCTATTGTCGAGTAATGTCACATGGTGTGGTTCGATCAGTCGAACATCATATAACAAACTCAGGTCACCTGCCATATGACGATTGGCACCAGAGTCTACAATCCAATTCCCTTTAAGAAACATACCCGAGGAGAGATGTGACTTGGTGGAAGTGGGTGCGTAGGCGATGATGTTTTTCAGGAAAGTCCACTGCTCATCAGAAAAACTAAGCTGGGAATTGGTTGACTGATTGACAGTTGCATTAGCGGTCGGCACCTTACCAACGACGACTGTTTGTTGACCGGCAGAGTGTCGACCACGTCCTCGACCTCTTCCTTTTTCACGACTGTTTCCACAACCCTTCAACCCAAGGTACGCCAATACCACATCATAATTTTTTATCGGAACTCAAGCTCAATCGCCCCACCATTCAGGATAGCCATTGATAGGGAAGCAAGACTCAATTGTATGTCCAATCATTTCACATGCCACACACACGGCACTCGTTGGTTTTTCTGTTGCATCTGTATGAGTAGTGAAGCCAACTATTTCATGCCGTTCCTCTTTTCATTTGATCAAAGTTTTGTGTCGTTCTTCTAGTATGATTTTGGAGTACGCCTGATTGAGTGAAGGTAGAATTTCAGCACTGAGAATGTTTGAACGAACCGTGCTATATACTCTGTCATCCAGCCCAAACAAGAACTGGTGTACTCTTTTATCTTATTGTCTACGCAGAAATTTTTTCGTAGCTTCACATGTAGATTGTCTGCAGCAACAAATAAACCCGTCCTTGTAAGTAGACAATTCACACCACAACTTACGCAATTTACCAAAGTAGTCGACTACAATCTCCTCTTTGACGGCAAGAGGCAAGTTCTCCTTTCAATTCATGAATTCTAGGTCCATTTCCCATTGAATATCGTTGGTACAAATCTTCCCAAAGTAGTTTTACCGAGTCTATGAAGGACACTATCGATCAGATTTGAGGCTCTATTGTATTCAGGATCCATTGTACAAGGAGAGAATTAATAGTTATCCAGTCTTCGCTCAACCCAACTCCTGGGTATGGTTCAGCAATAGTTCCATCTACAAAACCCAATTTCATTTTAGTTCTCAATGTCATTTTCATAGCATGTGCCCATTGAACATAGTTATCACCTTTTAGAACTACGGCGTGAATAATCAATCCGGAGTGATCCGAGGGTGCTAACCCCCACGCCTTTGTGTCCCTATATGGAACTCCGTTAACGTCAAAGGGAGCAGGGACTATCCCTGTACCCAACACGTTTCCAGCGTTATTAGGCACAAAGTTCGGGTTGTGCACCCCACCAAAATACGGTCGATAGTGCCCTATACTCTAGACATTCTGTCCTATATACGGGTTATTACCCAGCGGCAGTGTGCTCACTGCAGTAGAAGACAATGAGGGTGTCTGAGGAGTGCGAGCGCCACCGCCCCTGCTCCTTACTTCGCCCGGAGTTAACTGCCCCGAAGGTCCAGAAGTTAGTGGGGGAAAATCTTCCCCCGGCACCGGAATCAAACCGCTCATTTCACCAAAGCTCCGATACCATGTTGAGAGAACAAAGAGAAGACAATCGAATAGTTTTCTTGTTCAATCTGGTGGATCAAGGCCTTACAACATCTATTTATAACGTAAATTTAAACCCTAAGAACACACATAATGTATCGATCGGCACCAATACAAAGAAAGTGCCGATCGCTATCAAAGTAAAGAAGATGCGAATCAGCACTATGATTAGCAAGATGCCGATCAACACTATTCAGCATAGTGCCGGTCGGCACTAAATCATCATACATTCGACAGTTTTCTATTCAAGATGGTAAATAGGATAGCTTTTATCCATGTCGTGCCTATTTTCGGAAAACTCACAAGGAAAACATCTGAATCATAGACATGGAAATTCTCTTGAAGTGAAATCAAAGCTCTAAGATGCTTTGGAATGAACCAAAAACCTTTATATTGGTACATATTCATTGTGCTTATTACCATTTTTTCATCAGTAAAGTGGAAAGGAATGTGTCCAACTCTTCGGATACCGCATCATCTTGACGGAGAAATTTCGGAGGAAGGGATGAAACTGCTTCAGATGACATTTTCTTTAGGATTTGTGATTATGAATCAATTTAAAGGAGAATAAATAGGCAAGGGAAAGTCAACCCATTCGTTATGTTCAATGAAAACCAATTTTTATCATTATGTTCCATTGCAATAATTTGAAAATTTCAATGTTTTCATACATATCCGAAATGTCGTACCTATTCTGACCGGTATGAGCCGTACAACCGGTATATTGGTCGGTACCAAATTTTATTTTTTTAAAAAATAATATTTAATTACTTTTTTAGGATCAAACCCGAAAAACCAGAAATCGACCCTAATACTCGGTACCGAACGGTACGAGAAAATTATGAAAATACCCCTGGAGGCTCAATATGCTTGAAAAATCATAGGAAGCATGTAAAACGATCTTGGGGCATCCAAATTAGGAAAATACCCGGAAATATCAAATATATATACAAGGATGTTTTTTATAATAAATGTAGCATTAAATAAGATTTTATATTTTAAAATGTGTGATGTTTTCCTATTGTCTTCCAACTTACTGTTTGTATAAAGGACATGTATTGCAAGTGATAAAATTGCAAATATGAAATACTAGTTGAACAAAAATATAAATTTGTAATCCTTCAACTTTAATTAAATACACGTAAGAAAACTCAAGTTATCAAAATCGTTTATTATTGACCCAAAACATATATAAAGAACAAACATAATTAATTTTTCATTATAGCATCAATTTAAAAAGAAAACTAAAACATGTCGTCTATTAGTATGAGTTGAAAGGATGAGTGTTGATTCATGAGTGATGGTGGAACAAGATGCATTTTCTTAACCATAAATGACTTAATGTGATCCCAAAATGGCCCAAACGCAGAAAATCCACTACAAAAGTCTTCAAAAGCTTGGCTAATCTGAATAGGTGGCATCCCCGGTAATTTTAGCGTGTTCAAGAAATGAAAATATGACACAAAAGTATCTTTAGGGTTTCTGCAGATATACACAATCTTGACCTATGAATTGTTTTTCAAATTCTCCAGAAGTATGGAATATGGTAAATGTGTAGCCAATATCCTCGGAGAAGGCAAGGTTTCAAGATCCAGAATGTTATCATCGGCGTACAAATCATCTTCCATGGTGCGAACAAGAATATGAGGAGAGTTGTGAATTAATGGATGAGTTGATGTACCTATATAATCATTCAGAAGAAACTTTTTTCCGTTCTTAACAGCAAAAATTATGGCTTTTATCCATGTTGTGCCAGTTTTTGGATAACTCATAAGGAAAACATCACAATCGAGGATAACTCATAAGCAAAAATATTTTCGAACATGAATCTTATCATTAAAAAAATATTAAATAAATTTATTTTCCTGATATACAGGAAAATAAATTATTAGGTAAACAAAATATTTTAAGTGAATATCATTAAAGAAAAATAAAAATCAATCATATATTAACATAATTCTCCAATTACCTTTTCATTATAAACACAAGCAAAGTTAAATTAACTAATTTTTAATAACATTACAAGATATCAAGTTTCAAAATGGGATTTTTCAATTGTATTAATAAATCATTATCAATACCTAGAAAATTTTAAAACAAATAAATTCGTTAAGAAATCCCCTTACAAGCAAATGATGATGTCGTAAAATATTATCATGATATAAATACAAATTNTTATTCTAGCTGGACACCCGTTGTGTAACTCTTTGAATAGAGACCCCCCGGAAAGTATGGAAGATTTGGCTTTGAGATGTACACAATACGTCCGAGAAGATGAAGGTTTGCGAGATCACGGAGTGATCGAAGTACGGGCGTATGGGTCTCATAATATTGTTGCAAGTCGTGGGCTGGATAAGATTGTCCAACCTGCAAAGTCTAAGTTGAGAGTGTTTCCTACGTACAATTATGAACAGATTTTTGTCATAATTGAGCAGAATAAGGGTGGATCTCTTCGTTATCCCCCTCTCTTGCAAGAACCAACGCAGGGGACTTACGAGTCCCAAAAATTTACCATGAGTAAAAATTTAAAGAATGCTAAAATTCCAAAATTCCTTAATGTGATCCCAAAATGGCCCAAACGCAGAAAATCCACTACAAAAGTCTTCAAAAGCTTGGCTAATCTGAATAGGTGGCATCCCCGGTAATTTTAGCGTGTTCAAGAAATGAAAATATGATACAAAAGTATCTTTAGGGTTTCTGCAGATATACACAATCTTGACCTTTGAATTGTTTTTCAAATTCTCCGGAAGTATGGAATATGGTGAATGTGTAGCGAATATCCTCGGAGAAGGCAAGGTTTCAAGATCCGGAATGTTATCATCGGCGTACAAATCATCTTCCATGGTGCGAACAAGAATTTGAGGAGAGTTGTGAATTAATGGATGAGTTGATGTACCTATATAATCATTCAGAATAAACTTTTTACGGTTCTTAACAGCAAAAATTATGGCTTTTATACATGTTGTGCCAGTTTTTGGATAACTCATAAGGAAAACATCAGAATCGAGGATAACTCATAAGCAAAAATATTTTCGAACATGAATCTTATCATTAAAAAAATATTAACTAATATTAAATAAATTTATTTTCCTGATATAAAATAAATTATTAGGTAAACAAAATATTTTAAGTGAATATCATTAAAGAAAAATAAAAAACAATCATATATTAACATAATTCTCCAATTACCTTTTCATTATAAACACAAGCAAAGTTAAATTAACTAATTTTTAATAACATTACAAGATATCAAGTTTCAAAATGCGATTTTTCAATTGTATTAATAAATCATTATCAATACCTAGAAAATTTTAAAACAAATAAATTCGTTAAGAAATCCCCTTACAAGCAAATGATGATGTCGTAAAATATTGTCATGATATAAATACAAATTCTAAAATTTATTTTAATATCAAACTTTCAAAAATGATAGATAATTATATTGGTCTTTTTACATAGGATGAAAAAATAATATTATCAATATATATATATGTGTGTGTGTGTGTGTGTGTGTTAGGGTGATAAATTTATGGTAAACATTCATTTATCGTTTAACAATTACATTAAAACTAATTATCGGTGATGTGATAGTATATCCCAAATATATTTTTATTATATTATTTCATTATTTGAAATAGTAATTACCTTTTTAATAACTTAAAGATTATTGCATTTTTAAAATATAATGTTTTCAAAAATTGTTTCTATATAACTGTAAGAAATTCACATTATATAAATTAAATATTAACACTTAATATTTAAAATATACGGTTTTTTAATGGTGTATATATGAGTATATCAATATTTTATACGAGGAAAAATTGTATTATCATAACTAGTCGAAATATTTTAATATAATGTGTGAGAAAGTAGAACAAGGTTAACGAAATATATTAGATAAATCATATAATTAATAACTAATTGGTAATAGAAATAGGGTAATTAATGTTGTTCATCTACAATTACATAAATTAGTTTTACTAATAAAGTTACACAAATTCAATGTAAAATTCGTGTGCATCAAGTTTTTTGATATTTTTATATTAAAATAAGATTGTTTGATAGTATTTTGCGGTAAATTAGATAACTAATGTAAAATTTAAAATAATTAAATATTATAAAATCATAAAAATATATAATTTTACATTTGGTCAAATATTCTATATGTAATGTAATGTAATGTAAATTAGTAAGTAAACAAAATAGTTTACGTGAATATTTTCATTAAATAAAAACAAAAACAAAAACAATTATATATTAACATAATTCACCAATAGATTAGTATATTCATTATAAACACAATCAAAGTTAATCTAAAGAATTATTGATAACATTATAAGATATAAAGTAACAAATGAAATTATTGTATTGTTTTAATAAATAATTTTCAATACTTTAGAAAAATAATGAGAAAATTGCATAATTAGCCCCCCAACTTATGAGCTGTGTAAATGGCATGCCCCAACTTACGAAATTGCAAGAATGACACTTAAAGTTATCAATACTGTTTGTTTTTTACCCCTGACATTTAGCACCCGGTATTTCGTAAGTTGAAAATCGTTTGAAAACTCATCACAAAATACACAAATAAGACCCCTTTGAAAAATTATACAAAAATTACACTTGATGTTGGACAATTATGCATGAAATATTAAAAATTTACGAGTTCATTAAAGTGTCAATTATAAACAATATTGGAAACTTGAGGTGTCTTATTTGCATTTAATTGAAGTTGGAGAGCTATAAATACATATTTTTTATCAAAAAATTTATCATATTTGCAATTTCGTAACTTGGAGGGCATACCCTTTACACAGCTCGTAAGTTGGGAGGCCGGGGGCAAACATCACCCATAAATAATTTGGACAAAAGTTGTGATAATATAATTTTGTCATCATATGTAAATAGACTAAAATAATTATCTATCAAATTTAAAATTTTGAATTATAATATAGTCTAGAAAATAAGCTTATATCATTATAAAATTTTAGGACATGAGTATTCTTTTCTAAAGTGTTTTAATATTCAAGTGTTTTAATATTTTAGTCTTTTTACATATGATGACAAAATTATATTATCACAACTTTTGTCCAAATTATTTATACTTTGCATGATATATATATACATATGTTAGGGTGATAGNAATTTAAAATAATTAAATATTATAAAATCATAAAAATATATAATTTTACATTTGGTCAAATATTCTATATGTAATGTAATGTAATGTAAATTCGTAACTAAACAAAATAGTTTACGTGAATATTTTCATTAAATAAAAACAACAACAAAAACAATTATATATTAACATAATTCACCAATAGATTAGTATATTCATTATAAACACAATCAAAGTTAATCTAAAGAATTATTGATAACATTATAAGATATAAAGTAACAAATGAAATTATTGTATTGTTTTAATAAATAATTTTCAATACTTTAGAAAAATAATGAGAAAATTGTATAATTAGCCCCCCAACTTACGAGCTGTGTAAAGAGCATGCCCTCCAACTTATGAAATTGAAAGAATGACACTTAAAGTTATCAAGACTGTTTGTTTTTTACCCCAGACATTTAGCACCCGGTATTTCCTAAGTTGAAAATTGTTTGAAAACTCATCACAAAATACACAAATCGGACCCCTTTGAAAAATTATACGAAAATTACACTTGATGTTCGACAATTGTGCATGAAATATTAAAAATTTACGAGTTCATTAAAGTGTCAATCATAAACAGTATTGGAAACTTGAGGTGTCTTATTTGCATTTAATTGAAGTTGGAGGGTGATATTACCCGGGAGTATTTTCGGTATTATGACATCCCGGTAGCTCGTCTGACGTGGTTAGGTGGTATTCTCGATGTTCTCGTGAATCTACGTCACTTCATTGTTTCGAGGGTATTTTTGTAATTTGGACATTCCGGGCTTTATTACGAGCTTTCGATCAACGTTTCTAGCAGTTTTGGACATGTTCGGACCCGAACGGGGCCAAGGGTATTTTCGTAATTTGGCACCCGAGGAATGTGCCGGCAAGTTGTGGCGGCGTTTTTGGCTGAACATTCGGTAACTGGAAGCGAGGAATTATTTTACGGGTTCTTCCGGTACTATCTCGTTGTTATTTTTGGCTAATTGTCGATCGAAGTGCATTTCTGGAGTTCTGTTACGGTATGGCATTTATTCAAGTGTATTTTAATATTATATGTTAGTTGGGCTGAGTCCAGTGGAATTGGGCTCCTGGGCCTGAAACTTGTTAGTTGGGCTGGATTCCCCTATAAATATGAGCCACAGGGAACTGAAAAGGGGTGTGACTCTTTTTTGCATCTCCCAAGGCAAGACTTTCGCCCGAGCTCGCGAGACTTCGTTTTTCAGCCTCAATCCGCGAGATTTCGCACCAAATCTCGCGACCACCGTCTTTGAGCTACTATTCGCGAGATTCCGCTCCAAATCTCGCGGCTACACCTTTTGTGTCACTATTCGCGAGAATTCGTACCAAAACTCGCGATTTGCCCCTGCAGATCACTATTCGCGAGAATTCGTACCAAAACTCGCGACTGGCCCCTTCAGATCACTATTCGCGAGTTTTGGGCAGTTCACCGTAACGGAGCTTTTGGCAGTTTCACGGTAACAGAGCTTTGGCAGTTTCACGGTTACAGAGCTTTGGCAGTTTCACGGTAACAGCGCTTTGGCAGTTTCACCGTAACAGAGCTTTTGGCAGTTTCGCCTTAATGGAGTGTTTTTGGCAGTCTCGATCTTTTTCCGAGCCGCTTCCATCTTGATTATTGATATCACACCATTGTAATTGTATTCTTTGAATATCATAGTGAAAACCAAGGTAGAGCTTTGCTCTCCCGAGGACGTAAGCTCACACATTATGGGTCCAACCTCGTATATCGCTCGTGTCCCCACATAAACTGAATTCTGAATAATTAAAAAAAAGTTGACTGATCTAAAAATAAACACCCAAAATATTTTTAGACTAGATCAGAGGGCTATAAATACATATTTTTTATCAAAAAGTTTATCATATTTGCAATTTCGTAACTTGGAGGGCATGTCTTTTACACAGCTCGTAAGTTGGAGGGTCGGCGGCAAACATCACCCATAAATAATTTGGACAAAAGTTGTGATAATATAATTTTGTCATCATATGTAAATAGACTAAAATAATTATCTATCAAATTTAAAATTTTGAATTATAATATAGTCTAGAAAATAAGCTTATATCATTATAAAATTTTAGGACATGAGTATTCTTTTCTAAAGTGTTTTAATATTCGTGTTTTAATATTTTAGTCTATTTACATATGATGACAAAATTATATTATCACAACTATTGTCCAAATTATTTATACTTTGCATGATATATATATACATATGTTAGGGTGATAGATTTAAGCTCATGCAAGCATTCATCTTAAACAAATTTTATCATTAACTATACATAATAAATAATATTGATTAATTTATTTATCATTCAACAATTACATTAAAATTGGTTATATAAACACAAACTTAAAGTTAAATCAAATTAATTTTCGATCATTTAAATTAAATTGGTTATATAAACACAAACGATAAAAATCACTACATTATATAAATTAAATTTTATCAAATAATCTTTAAAATAACAAGTTTGTTGCTTTTGTATCTTTTATTATATCTATATTTTATAAATTAAAAATGCATGCTAACAACTTTGGTCGAAATATGTTAATATATTGTCTGAAAATGTAGAACTATCTAAATCACGTATTTGACTATTATTGATTGCAATAACAGTATATTAATTTATGATATTAATCAAGTATTAAATAAATTAGTTTTAATAACAATTACACAAATTCAAATGTAAATATTAAGTGAATTGGTATGTGACGTTTATAATAAAATATGATTGCTCGATTGTATTGAATAAAAATTAGAAAAAGAATTTAACATTTAAAACAATTCATCATAGAAAAGTATGATTTTACTTTTGGTCAAAATATTCTAAATGTAAAATAATGAATTATTGCAGTTGTAAAATCGATTCTTAGGTAAACAAAACATTTTGCGTGAATCTTATCATTAATTCTACAATAATTCTACAATGTTTTATGTTTTATTATCTTTTCATTATAAACACAATTAAATTTAAAATAAATAATTTTATATAACATTATTAGATATGAAGTTTCAAAATGAAATCATGCAATTGTAATAATAAATCATTATAATACTTAGAAAACTTTAAATTACATAATTCGTTAAAAAACCCTTACAAGCAAATTCTTATTTCATAAAATATTATCATGAAATTAAAATTATAGACTATGTTTTAAATTCAAAAATTCAAAAACGATAAATAATTATATTAGTGTATTTATATAGGATGAAAAAAAATATATTATCACAATTTTGGTCAAACTATTCATACTTAATTTGATAAATATATATGTCAGGATAATAAATTTGAGTCAATGCCTATACATTTATCTTTAACGAATCTTATCACTAAGTGTACATACATAATAAATAATATTGATTAATTTTATTAATTTTCAACAATTATATTAAATGAATCTCTGTCATTTGATGCGATAGAATACCAAAAATATATTTTTATTGTATTATTTTTTAGTTGAAATATTTATTACCTTTTGAATAATATTAAAAATAATATATATACCGTCCGATACATCAAATTTCTCTCGATACATGTAATTTGTTTTCGTACCGGGTATTAGTGTTGATTTCCAAATTTTTTCTGTTATAACCCTAAAAACTAATTAAATATTAATTTTTTTAAAAATAAAATAAAATAAAATTTTGTACCACTAGTATAGTGTCTGGTATATCGATTGTACCGTTCATACCGATCTGGACTGGTACGTGATTCCGGACCATACATTTGTACAAATACAAAATTTTTAAAATTTTTTTCTATATAACTGTAAAAATCTCCACATTATATAAATTAAATTTTATTAAAGAATCTTTAAAATAACAAGTTTGTTGCTTTTGTATCTTTTATTAGATCTATATTTTATAAATTAAAAATGCATTCTAACAACTTTGGTCGAAATATGTTAATATATTGTCTAATAATATAGAACTAGTTTTAGAACTCATGTTAGTTAAATCACGTAATAGAAGATTGATTGTAATAACAATAGATTAATTTATGGTATTGATGAGAACTTTAAGATCGGGTACCTTGTGATGGGTGAGGCCCAACAACCGTTGGGCCGATTCAAATAGTAAAAACGAATTCCTACAACTCATTTACACACTTAAGAAAGAGCGGTCCGATGTTCAACTAGAGGACCGAAGCTAACCTTAACGAAATAAAGCGTTTTCTGTCAGCTGGCACCTGGGTTCGGTCCGAGCGGTTACAGAACGGTTACAACTCATGTTTACCACGCTTCGGATCTTCCAACGTTTACCACGCTTCGGGCCCGATCACGCAGACTACGCCTCAGTCCCAACCTCGTTTTACATCCCGCGATAACAACCTCGAACAAACCTGTCAGAGGCAGTTACGGAGCGTGATTTACACACGCTACAAACTCTATAAATACAGGGCAAGACGACGGAAATAGCAGGACCCTTTGGACGCGGAAGAACAGGCCGTTACCCTGCTGGAATTCTTATCGCTTTCTTTTCCTTGTCATTTTCTTTAGCCTCTGCCGTATTAACTATGAGTTATTTGATTAGTGAACAGGCTAAGAGCATAATCTGCTCTTAGTCAAGTGGTTTTCACCCCAATTCTCGGGGTTTCCACTATACATCTTCCACATCTTTCACCCAATTCTCGGGGTTTTCACCACATCTTTCACCCCAATTCTCGGGCTAAGAGCACTTATTTATTTCCAGCTTTTAATCGTCTTCCACATCTAAAACAAATCAGAACCGAATTCGTTTGTTGAACGAACCAGACGACTGTTGGTACCCCCTAAAAAGGGACTATAACAGTTTGGCACCGTCCCTGGGGACGATTCTCTAATCCCATTTGAGTTTTCTACCAGGGATAGGATAATCAAAGGCATGGCGACTTGAACTCCGACAAATAATAGTGACGTGCTTCCCGACAGTCTCCCAGCACCAACATTCACTTTACAGGATCTGGAAACTGTCGTCAGAAAGGTGGTACTGGAAATTACGTCGGAGAGAAGTGGAACAGAACCACTGGCTGCTTCAACACCTGTTCCCAAAATCAGAGGATATGAGAGTGATCCTTACGAGCGCAGCACTGATGAAGAGGAAATCATCAGGCATGGCGTCACAACGAGGAGGCCTAGATATCGATCTACTCCTCCTCCTCCGGCCAGAGCTCTAACTCCCACTCCTGGAAATGACCAAGAGCAGATGCAGCGACGAATAGATGAGCTCACCAGGGAGTTGGAGAACATGCGTGCATTGAAGGATTGCGAACCGAATCTGGGACGCAATCCTGGTTTATTTAACAGGGCCATGGAGACTCCTATCAGGCGAAGTAAGGATGACGATTGGTGGCATAATTTACATGCAGTTCAAACGTCATCCCAGCAATCTGAAGGCGTATCAGCCTCCTTGGGAGATTTGATGCACCCCTTTTCTGAGGAAATCTGGGCAGCAGTCCCAGATCGGCATTATCGCAACCCCGAGGGGTTGCCGACATTTCGTGGCGATGGTGATCCGATCGATCATGTCGCTGATTTCGAGTTACATATGGGAGCGGTTCGGGCCTCTGATTCATTAAAGTGCCGCATCTTCGCGGCAGGATTACAAGGCGATGCCCGAACATGGTTCAAAAATCTGCCGGCCCGATCCATACAGTCGTATGGCGGGTTTATTTTGGCTTTCTCAGAGAAATTCGCTACAAATGTAGGACCGCCTCGAAGAAGGTAGGAACTATATCAGCTAAAATATATCCCGGCGAAAATGAGTCTTCGGTCCTTTATGGAGAAATTCAACAGGACCGCCCGGGGCATCAAGCTTGAGTTCCGGGATAAAATCGATATTCTACAGTAGGTCTTAGGACCGTGCGGCCTTTCGGCCAGCTTGGTGAAGAGCCCACCATCCACCTTGGGAAAGCTTCTTCAGAAAATCAACAAGTATATTAAGGTAGATGATGCGCTGGGGCTTGGTTATCGGAAGCCTAGCGGGAATTCTGAGCCCGCAGGTGATCATAGGATTTCATACCCGAAGAAACAGTCGCGAGAAGTAGCGGCTGTGAGTGAAAAAGATGTCCCCCCGATGCAGGAGGACAATCGGGTGTATTGCGAGCTTCATCATAATTACGATCACCCGACCTTGAAGTGCCCGCTGTTGAAAGAGAAAGTAGAGGCAACGAGTAAAGAAAAGCCCGACCGGAATGGTCAGAATGGCAAGCGAGCGGAATCCCCCCGAAGGGGCCACCATGGTGACGATCGTCACAGGCCGCGGGGAAGATATAATCGGGGACAACCCCGAAATTATAACGATCGGACGGAGGACCGAAGGTCTCCTCCGCCAGAGCAAGAAAGAGGACAACACGGTCGCGAGAACCGTGGTCAGGGCCGAAGAAGAAAATGGCGGGGCCGCGGCGGCAGAGCCCCGCAGAATGAGGGTGGGAGACAGGAGCAAGCTGGTCCCCCACCTGCGCAAACTGGTGCCCAACCTCCTCGAAATGAGGAGGCACCCAGAGAAGTGGCCGGAGATATTTATGTTATCTCCGGAGGATTGAGAATAAATGAATCGGTCCGGGACCGAAAGAGAACTGCGCGCGGAGACTCTGCTGAGAGCTCCGAATCTGTGGCGCTGGTAAAGTATGATCCCGTGGAACGGTCCTCCTTCTTCAGAGAGGACATCACTTTCTCCTCGGCTGATCGGGAAGGGATCACGGATTCATGCGACGATCCCCTTACCATTACTGGGATCATCGGAAATCGACGTGTCCACAGAATTTTAGTGGATACTGGGGCGTCGTGCAATCTAATGAAGCGCGAAGTTGCCGAAATGTTGGGAGCTGTTGCTCACGATCTCCCGATCGCAAACATAACTCTTTGGTCGTTCTACCAAAGGAGCGTTATTCCGTGCGGGAAGATGTTATTCCCCGTTACCCTTGGAGAGCCATCCAAGGACCGCTCTGAAGACCTAGAATTCATTGTCGTTGAAGTCGACTTGGCTTATAACGTTATTATCAGACGGACTGGCCTTAGCAAGTTTGAGGCGGTCCCTTCTACTTATCACATGATGCTCAAAATCCCCTCCATTCATGGAGTTATTTCTGTTAAGGGGGATCAGAAAGTAGCTAGGCAATGCTACATGAGCTCGTGCCGAACTTTGGCACCGGTTAAAAGTGCCCAAGTGGATCTGGTGGAAGAACTGCCGAACCCGAGGCAAGCAATGGAACCCGAAGGGTTCAAATTGATCAACCTGGTTGAGGATGACTCAACCAGGACAACTCGCTTCGGGGCACATCTGGCCCTTGACTTTGAAAAAGAACTGATCCACCTGCTGAGAAGCCACGTAGATATATTCGCATGGACCCTGGACGATATTCCAGGGATTGACCGATCCAATAGCGAACAAACGAGTCCTCCCAAGGGAATTCTTTGAAAGCGATCTCGTCCTCAAAAGCATTAAGGTGCAGAGGAACGTGGGAAAGATAGACAGAAATTGGGAAGGACCGTATGGAGTATCGAATAAATTGGAATTAGGTGCGTATAAACTTGAAACGTTGGATGGTATAGAGGTCGCCCGAACTTGGAATGTCATGAATTTAAGGCGATATTTCTTGTGAATCTTCGATTAATATGTTTGACTCAATGAAATACATTCCCCTAAACGTAAGTAGAAACAAGTAAGTACAAATACAAACTATTTCTAAACGGAATGATGGACCGATCTTGAAGTTGGGTGGAGTAGGACGAATCTGGACTGGTGACCGAAGCTTCTTGTCCGTAAGGCTCCCAAGTTGCAGTGACCGCTCTGACGAGTCAGATGCTCCTGCACTTGCCCAGCCTCATGGATGAGTTGTCATTCACCCAGAACTCATTACGAACTAAAATACTCCCTTCAACGGCATTCAGTCTTTAGGAATGGCCCTTTGTACCTATGACATGTGCTGCGATAAAAGGAATGGTAGTCAACATATCAAGACACAAGATCGGTCCTAATGTATGACGTATTATGAGCAAAGCTTGGCCAACAAAACGTAAGGGACTTTATTAGAATCATGGTTCAGCCGAAGCTTGTAAAGCCTCATGTTAAACGCATACTACGTCTATCCAATCAAGTACTGACTCCAAGGACGGAATAAGAGTGACCCATACACCATGTCAAACGACCGATACAATCAAAATTGATATGAATAAACCAAACACAATGTCTGGGACCGATGGTTAACTACCTGTGAGTGTCCCCGATGTTACACTTAGTGATTAAAACAACTTCGTTAAAGTAAGACTTATTAGTTTTGCTTAGAAGTTAGTTATGTCACTTCGCTCTGGTGATTAAAATAATCAAAGCTGAAAAAAAAAAAATTATATTGAATAAAGAGTAAGGCAGATACAAAGCAATGACTAGATCTAACTAATCTGCCATTCCTCTTTGTCTTCTACTTCGGGCTCCTGGGGTTCGGTCCGGGCCGCGAGCCGCTTCAACTATTCTTCTTGATCGGCCACCTTCTGGTTGACCGCCTTCTCAATTTCTTCAAAAAGATAGAAGAAAGGGTCTTCTTCTAGAACAGGTTCTTCCAAGGTCGGAATAACCTGAAACTTGCCATCTCATTCAAGTGGCTCGATCATCTTCCAGCGCTCGTCCGAAGGGGAAAGCCCGAACGTCTGGATAACTTGCTCTCGCATGTTATCCAGATACTTTGCAGTGTAAACCCCGTGTATGTTATCCGCTAAAGCGAATAACAACGGGGACTGAGCGAACCCCAGAACTGCTTCCCGAACCGAACCTTCGGTCGAAGTGCGGGCCCTCGTCAACTCTTCCTCCAAGGCCGTCTTTTCTTCTTGGGCCCGAAGGAGAAGCTCATTCAGCTTATTCCTCTTCTCCTGG